>JAUTXW010001028.1:1215000-1565000 GCA_030620095.1 Kuschelorhynchus macadamiae
TTTACATATTTCGATTCTACTGTTAATTTGCGAAAGTTTTTATAATAACATCTATATTTGAATTCTTTATCGTTTTTGAGTAAATTGAGTTTTTAGAATTTTTTACCTATAAAACTTTAATGGAACTGACTAATATCCTAAATATACATTACTAAGGGTTCAATTCAACGAGTTTCCATGCTGGTCTTACCAATTAATATATAGGGTGTTAAAAATGGAGAGCAAAACAAACATAACTTTAAATGTAAAAATCTCCTGTTTTTCAAATGGAACACCCTGTATATTTTTATTTCATCTGCGTTCAATAACCTATCATTACTCATATATATATATATATATATATATATATATATATATATATATATATATATAGTGTGTATCAGCCAAATGGAATAAATTCGATAATAAATAAATGGGGGCATGTTCGAAAAAAACGCTTGTACCCGTCGATTGGTATTTTTAGTTGCTCATTTTCTCCAATAAAAACTTTTTATACAGGGTGTGTCCTGTAACAGTGGCAATGCCAACTTTCTTATTTCAAATGCAACACCCCGGATATTATTTAATTTTTGGATTCTTTAGGAGATTCTAAACATATTTTATGTTCAATGTCCTATACCTATCTTCAACTATTTCGGCAATATTAAGTGTTTTCAAATTTATTTTTATTTTATTTATTTCGAATTTATTATTATTCATGAAAGTGGCTCTGGTTACTGAACTATTTATTTGATTACAAAAATTCGCTACAACACACTCAATACTTATTTACCATTTAGGTCTTCATATTAAGAATGTAAGCAAAAACCATTTTAGCGTTCCTTTTTATTGATATGGAACAAAAAGAGCCAGTTTTGTTTACTTTTAAGTTTTGTTTACTTTTATGTAAAATGCCTGGCCTTTCTCTTTGCAAGACAGTAGTTGTCAGTGTCAGTGTCATAGTCTTTTGAATTTCGTTAACTGCATAATACCTAATATCAGAAAAATGGTTCATTTAACAGAAATGCATAAAATAACAATTCTACAAATGATTGGTTATGGAAATAACACACGAACACAAGTGGAAGTTGCTCATGAAAAATTTCCAAATTTGCCGCATATATCCCAAGGCACAATTAGTAAAATAGAAAAGCAGTTTCGCGAGCTTGGACATGTGAGGCAGATAAAAAAAAGTAGCTGCCAATTCAATAAATGATGATACTAAATTGGATATTATGCTTGAGTTTGAGGAAAACCCACATATTTCTAGTCGACAAGCCGCCGCAATGTTCGATATTAGCCATTCGTCGATTATTCGAACATTAAAAGGAAATAAAATGCATCCCTATAAAGTGATACCAACTCAGGAGCTCATGGAAGACGATTATGATAGGAGAACTTATTTTTGTGAACAAATGATGGCTATGTTAGATAACAATGTTATTCAATTAGAACATGTTTTGTTTTCGGATGAGTGCACCTTTACACTTCACGGTCATGTAAATCGTCAAAATTGCCGCTATTGGTCTAGGGAAAATCCTCACTGGATCAGCGAAGAACATAAATAATAATAAATATATTTATGTTTAAATATCCTGAAAAGGTTAATGTTTGGGCAGGAATTGTTAGGGATCATATCATAGGCCCCTTTTTCATTGACGGCAATTTGAATGGCGATAATTATTTAGCACTGCTCCAAAATAATGTCGTGCCAACTTTGACAAATTTGTATCCGGATCCAGCAAACCCACAAGTTCCAGCGAATATGATATGGTTTCAGCAAGATGGAGCACCGCCCCATTACCAAATTAATGTCCGGCAGTACCTCAACGGAATATTTCCAAATCGGTGGATAGGGAGACGAGGATCGATAGAATGGCCAGCGCGATCCCCTGATCTGACGCCATTAGACTTTTTCTTATGGGGACATATTAAAAATGTTGTATACAAAACTAAACCCCTCGACTTAGCTGACTTAAGAAGACGAATAACGCTTGCGATTAGATCGGTCACGCCTGAGATGCTAAATAACGTTAGAAGAAATTTCTATTTAAGATTAGGAATTTGCCAAGACGTTCGCGGCGTGCATATTCAACAGTTCCTAAATTAACTTTTTACTTTTGTTTATACATTATGAAGAAATAAATAATTTTATTTTTTTAATCTTAATTTTTGCAATAAATTTGAAAACACTTAATATTGCCGAAATAGTTAAAGATAGGTATAGGACATTGAACATAAAATATGTTTAGAATCTCCTAAAGAATCCAAAAATTAAATAATATCCGGGGTGTTGCATTTGAAATAAGAAAGTTGGCATTGACCACTGTTACAGGACACACCCTGTATAAAAAGTTTTTATTGGAGAAAATGAGCAACTAAAAATACCAATCGACGGGTACAAGCGTTTTTCCGAACACGCCCCCATTTATTTATTATCGAATTTATTCCATTTGGCTGATACACACTGTATATATATATATGTCCTATACCTAAAATGAAAGGTTTCGATTTTATTAGCCGTTTTCTGATTTGACTATTTTTTTTTTTAGTGTAAGTAAACAGATGAAGTGGGCTAAAATAAAAATGTCGTAAACTAAGCCTTATTCTCATTTCCTTAACACAGATAGCGACTATAAATAACGTTAGAAAATACAAATAAAAGTGAAATATTATGTAATTTATGTTCTCATTATTTAATGTTTACGAAAATAAGGGAGAGACAAAAAAATATCTTGTGCCACATGGTATAACTAATAACTAACTGAGTATTAAACATGATTAAAACAGATTACAACAAATTTGGCCACCGTCCCTTGCGATACATGAAGTGTAAATAGCCTCCATTTTTCGAATAGCGTTCCTTAACGAATTAGATGCGTTAAAATTATTGATCTCTTCCCTGATTTTTATTTTTAACTCATTTCTATTATTAGATCTATTTTTGTAAACTTTATTTTTTAGTGCACCCCACAAAAAGAAGTCTAAAGGGCTTAAATCAGGGCTTCGTGGTATATGGAAAATGTTGATTAAGGAAATTTACTACCGGTGCAACCGTGTGGTAAGGGGCGCTATCCTGCTGAAAAATGATATTTTCTCGAATATTTGCTGGCAAGTCGTTGATAAGGGACATGATTTCATTCCTGAGCAGCTCCAAGTATCTTTCGCCATTTAACGACCTGTCAAAAAATATTGGTCCGATAATACGGTGGCAAATAATTCCGCACCACACATTTACGGTTTGACGGCCTTGTTTTTTAATTGCTTTTATTAGATGTTTATTAGTTTGAGACCAGTAATGAGTGTTTTTTCGATTAAAAATACCCGCCATATTAAATGAGGCCTCATCAGTCCAAAGCAGTTTCGAAAAAAACACATTTTCGAACTGCCGGTCCATAATATCACAACAAAAATAAAGTCTAATTGTGATAATAATTTAGTTAGAAAAAATTTATAAGGATGATAACCGTTCACCTGCAGTGTTTTTTGAATACTTCCTCTACTGACACCTGCAAATGTCTCTGTCAGCATCTCTTTGGGATCTTTCATCATCTTCCTCGAAATAAAGTAAAATCTCCAGTTGTTTATCCTCAGTGAGGACAAAATTGGGACGATTTTTCTTAGGGTTTTTAAGGACACCATTTTCCAAATCACGCACAATTCGAAAAAATATAGTCCTGGAGGGAACTCGATTATTAGGATATTACCTCGAATATTCTCTAAGGGCTAACCCTGGACTTTTATTATTTTTTATGAAACAGTTGTATAATTTCAAACGTTCATCTAAACTACATAAAGCCATTTTTTAACTAATTTCGTAGCAAAAATTTGACAAAAACGACAAACAGAACAAATGTCAACTTAAGTCAACAATTGCATTAGGTTATTTCCTAAGCCTATCTTGATTTTTTTAGTTTCTGATCTCATTTACTGGCAAAATTCCGGGATAAATCAGAAAACGGCTAATAAAATCGAAACTCTTCATTTTAGGTATAGGACATATATATGAGTAATAATAGGTAATTGAAGGCTGAATCAGATCAGATGAAATAAAAATATACAGGGTGTTCCATTTGAAAAACAGGAGATTTTTACATTTAAAGTTCTGTTTGTTTTGCTCTCCATTTTTAACACCCTGTATATTAATTGGTAAGACCAGCATGGAAACACGTTGAATTGAACCCTTAGTAATGTATGTTTAGGATATTAGTCAGTTCCATTAAAGTTTTATAGGTAAAAAATAAAAAAAAAATGTTTTTTCAAAAAAAATTCTAAAAACTCAATTTACTCAAAATAGATAAAGAATTTAAATATAGATGTTATTATAAAAACTTTCACAAATTAAGAGTAGAATAGAAACATGTAATAGTATATAGGATGTCCCATTTAAATTAAGAAAGTTGACATGTGTCACGTCAAAACGAAACACCCTGTATAAACAAAAGTGAAATAAAATAAAAAAATAATTGAATCCAAACAACTTTTGTATTTAACTTTTTGTCGTAACTATTACCGTTTTCTAGATAAGGTACTGTATCACCATAAAATGGCCACCCTTTACATCAAGAACTCAAACAGCTAGAAAGGGTCCACAACGCCACATTTTAATTTATTATTATTTTTATAACAATTATTATTGAAGTAGTACTATAGCTAGTGCTGATCGATTATCCAAACCAATAATTGATTATTGCAAAGAATCAATTTTTCTTTATTACTCAATTTATCGATTAAATGGCTGACCGATTACTGGCCTACGTTATCAATATTCAATAAAAAATACCTCCAATAAATAATTCAATTCCACCAGATTCTGCAATTTTTGCTTCATATTTATTACATTCTTCAATAAGATCTGGAGCATTTCCATCCAAAATATTGGCATTTTTTGGGTCTATATCGATATGTTTGAAAAAGTTATTCCACATATAGTAATGATAACTTTCAGGATGTTCTCTTGGAAGGTTTACCTACAAATTTAAATCATATACTGTTATGAATTAATTAAAATCATTATAACATATACTTATATAATAATAATAATAATCCTTTATTTAGCACTTGGCTAATATACAAAAGAACAATAATAATAATTGTCAACTAAAAAATTGGTCACAATGTAAAAAAAACATATCTTGGAATATCAACACATGACAGATTATATGAAAAAAGAAGTCAATATGCATATAAATTCACAATACATATAAATTTAAAATACAGTAATTTTAACATAAATAAAAATTTAAAAAGTTATGAAGTCAGTAATTTCTAGTAGGGTACTGCTGGACAGAACCATGAGTGTATAACTTGTCGGATAAATAATATGGTGTTAATCCATTACTTATCTTAAATATTAATACCATAACCTGAAACTCTAAAAACTATTGAACCAGAAGCCACTCTAATGTTTCGAGCATGTCCCTTATGGGAGTTTCTCGTTTTTTGTTTAAAATAATGCGCATCGCTCTATTTTGCAATTTTTGTAGCCTGGAAATTTCATTTTTATTTGCTGTGTATAATATGGAAGAACTGGAAATTAGGTGGGGCAATTCCAACGTATTATAAACAGTGATCTTATTACACATGTTCTTTAAAATTTAAATTCTTATCAATAATAAATCCTAGGTATTTCATTTGATCAACAGCCTCAACTATATCATCACCTATTTTTATGTTTATATCGCTCACAATAATCTCTTGTTGATAGTTTTTATTTGCAATTAGCATACATTTAGTTTTTTTAACATTTATTTTCAAAATATTTTTGTTAACCACGTCTTAAGTTGGAGAAGATCTTCATTAATATTAGCGATAAGGTGATCAAGATTTTTAGAATAAAAATATAATAAAGTATCGTCAGCAAACAAATGAATGGAACACGTTTTTACCACCGTTGAGATATCATTTATGTACAGTAGAAACAGCAATGGTCCTAGTGTGCTACCCTGCGGCACTCCAGCATTACTCGCAATCTCAGATGATACTTTGCCACTTATCTTGGTAACCTGCTTCCTATTATCCAAGTAGTCCCCAAACCAATTCAAAACACCTTCCACTATGCCATAACTTTCCAATTTTTTCAATAATGTAGCTCTGTCTATTGTTTCAAATGCACGTTGCAAATCAAGAAACACCGCTCCTATAGCATAACTGTCATCTAATAAGTTTTTCCAGTCATAAAGAACATTTCGCAAAGCTGTTTCACAACTGTGTTTTTGTCGAAATCCAGATTGGTTTACAATTAAAATATTAATCGAACTTATGTAATCTATCAGTTGCTGGTATACTATTTTTTCCAGTACTTTTTCAATTGTCCCAAGCATGTTAACCGGTCTAAAATCATTCACCTTGATTGAACCTTTAACCTTCGGAATAGGAATAATTGTTGAAACCTCCAATAAAGATGGAATTCTTCCCATTTCTAAAGATGTATTTATTAAATTTAAAAGAGGATTCCTTATTACATCATAAGTATGCTTTAAAAACTCGGCAGTTATGTCGTCAGGAGTTGCTTTATTAGGCAGTGAGAATATGATTTTTTCAAGTTCTAGGTGACTAATCAAACGAAAACTCGCAAACCTTTGGCAACATTGAACGCCTCGATTTTCATCATATACTATATCTCTATCAATAACTCGAATAATCAATTTTATGCTCTCTACAAAGTATTCATTCACACTCTCTGCCATCTCCCTACTATCGGTTTTGACCTCCCCATTAACTTCAACCCTATTAATTTTAATATGTTTCTTTTTATCACTAATCAGTTGGCCAAGTGTTTCCCACATTTTTCTGGGGTTATGCCTTTCCAAATCAAATTTTTGTTGATAATAAACCTTTATTACAGCAACTACTCTATTGACAAACAAAAATCTTTTTTGGCTTTTTCGCAACTGAATAAAAATATTTAACTTTAAATTAATTGAAGCAGATATTTAATATAATTACATACATAATATAAATAATTTTATTTAAGCAAGCATAAGAAATTATATCATTTACCTTATGTTTTTATAGACACATAGTAGCTGTACAAATACTTTCATCCTATCGGGACTCGTCAGTGCGCCGATCGTAAGAGAAAAACATTAAATAATAGAAAATAATTGATTTCAAAATTTTAAAATGTGTCAGTTTGTTTGACATGTAACTTAGATATGAAAAAAATGATAGTTTTGCAGCCATCTATAACGTTATTTTTAATCTGAACACATTTAAAAACTACTCTATTCGTACACTCCCTATACCTAGTTCTATCATTATCCTTCCCAGTCATTTTCCATGTTCTATATGCAGCGTTCCTTTCTTTATTTGCACGTAAAACTCTATCATTAAACCACTCCTTATATCTTGGTTTTATTACTTTTTCTGTTTTTGGGGTAACTTGGTCAATAGAACTTATTAAAATATTATAGAACTCAATATATTTTTTATTTATATCCCCATCGTTTCTATAATTCCATTGGATATCACGAAGAATGTTATTTATCTCTTCTTCCCCCGCAATTTATAATTAAATTATCCCTTCCCGTTTTCCCGAGCGAATAAAAGCCCTAATTATGTAGTGGTCACGAATTCGCGGTGTTTCCAAGACATGGTAAGTACACATTTCTGTTCTGTTAGTAAAAAACAAATCTATTATGTTTCCACCATTCACTGTTGGATGAGTAACCTTTTCTATAATTTGTTCATATCCATTATCCTTAGCCCTTTTTTTTAATTTAACGGGATAGGTAGATTGTGACGCCCAGTTTATATTAAAATCCCCCATTATAAAAGTTGGATAAGAACTATCTGCCCAATTCTCAAATTGATTTTCAAAGAATGACAAAAATTCAGACTTACTTGCACTAGGTGAATGATACAAGTTAACAACAATATAAGCTGAATCATTAATACAGATTTTTAAAACAAGTAACCAATAATTTTTTTGATACTGATATTTCTGTACTTCAATTAAATTAATACAACCTTTCACATATATCATGACACCACCGGTATGTCTATTCTCGCTATCAACTCTAACAATTTGATAACCTACAATATTTATTTCACAGTCTTTTATATCTTGCGTGAGTCTAGTTTCAGTAAAACATATAGTTGGCGCATTACCTTTCTGGAATGACGTCACGCTGGTTTTAAATAACGTATTTCTTATATTATTTATATTTCAGCGGTGATTCCTAACCTAAACGTATGCAGTGATGTAGATAGGAGGGGTGCGTTCAGCACTGGCTAAAGCGAATTTAAAATTGGCATTTTCTGTACAGGAAGCGCTGCAACTTGTCGAAAATGGCTGGCAAAAAATTAACACTCTCATTGCCATAAAAAAAACCCTCATTTTGCACACTTAATACAAAAATAACTATTATAACTTCAAAAACTAAAATTATTTTGCAAATAAGACTTTACTAATATAAATTCTTTCATCTTAGTCTTATTCTTTGTTTGCAATGTAATAAATTGACGCCAGTTACCCATTTTCATCAAAATTATTTTAATTCTCAATTACAGACAATACTGAAAAAATATTAAGAAAAGGGGAATAACGAACGATGAATCCTTTACCTCCAGAATGTTTCAAAAACAAAAAGAGGTAAAAACAAAAATCACAGATTACTTAAAGAACAAAATAAGAGATATGATCTATTGCGTGTATGCTAAAAATGAATATGTTACAATGCAGACTTTGCTTTAAAAACTAAAAGAGAGAAATTAATGTATAACTAACTTTAAAAATAAAAACTACTCCCCTTCACTGTCTTCAGAATCAGAACTAAATTCTTCATCGTCACTGCTGTCTTCGTCGGTAGTAATTACAAGTGGCGCAATGTCTGAAGCATCACATATCTGTATTGTCTTCCAAGCTTCTTGGATTACCCTTTCTGTGTGGCTGACATAATTTTGCCAATGCTCTGAAGATACTTCATTTTTCGCTTTTTCCCACATGGCCAAAACTTCCGATGGTGTCCCCTTCAGACTAGCAATGTATTGGTCGTATTTCCTCTTACACTCAGACCATACCACTTCAATAGCATTAAATTGACAATGGTATGGAGGAAGTCTTAGTATTTTGTGGCCCAAAGGTTTCACATATTCGTCAAGGTAGAATGTTTTTTCAATGTTACAATTTTTTTCTACAATGCTCCATATTTCATCCTTCATGGCCCTCTCTGGGAAGTCAATGTTCTTTTCTTTTAACCATCCAATCAATCTCTGCTTTGTCCATGATTTTCTTGGAATATCCTCTAAAAGGCCGGAATGATAGCTTGCGTTGTCCATCACTATCAAACTTTTTGGAGGAAGATTTGGTACCAGCTGATTTTTAAACCAATTTTCAAAATTTTGCTTGTTCATATTGTCATGATAATATCCGCTTTTTAGTCCACTTTTAAATATTAAACTGGCTCCCTTAATAAATCCTTCCTTTGATCCAGCGCGGCGTCAACTACAATATATCGATGACCTTCAGTAGCTTTTTTAGAACTTGTAGACATAGTGTTATCCTGCCAGCTGTTTCTACACGAACCTTTACTAAAAATCCAAGTCTCATCAATAAATACGGTGGTATAAGCATCTTGTCCTAGATTTTGATTTTTGACATATTCCCTCAAGAAATTGATTCTCTTGTGGACGATGTGGGGCAAATCCATCAGGTATTTTCTATTATTTGATTTCTTCCACTTAAAACCAATACTTTTTACGTATTTTCTTAGCGAGGTGATGGAAAAATTAAAATATTCATTTATCTCTTTTAGTTTTTTAAGCAAAGTCTGCATTGTAACATATTCATTTTTCGCATACATGCAGTAGATCGTATCTCTTATTTTGTTCTTTAAGTAATCTGTAATTTTTGTTTTTACCTCTTTTTGCTTTTGAGACATTCTGGAAGTAAAGGATTCATCGCTCGTTATTCCTCTTTTCTTAATATTTATGATTGTTGTATGGCTAAGTTTTGTTGCATTTGAAGCTCGTTCAATTATATTATCAGTTTGCGGAAGGATTCCATTTTTAGCTTGCTCTTTTTCCAATTGAAAAAAAGCCAAGATATTCAAAACTATTAGCTGTGATTGCTGATTATATCTTCGCGGCATCTTGCAAAAGTTTAAAAAGAATCACAACAAATCAATGTCAATTTTGACGAATATATTCTGAAAGACACATAACCAAAACCGGCATTGACTGTTGTAAAGAAACGACAATGAGTTTTTTCGAAATGTTTTTGTCACTGTCAGTTAACATAAATCAAACAAAAATAACCAAAAATGACGTCATTCCAGAAAGGTAATGCGCCAACTATACAATCATTGGATTTAAGTTGAGTATAAAATTATGAATTTGATCAAATTTTGAAATAATACTTTGACTGTTTGTCAATATTACAGACATACCTTTCTGACTTATAAAAAATGTTTATTCTCACAGTATGAATTCAAAGCTCTGTCTGACAATATCCTACTTAAAATTCGCGCTACCTGATTTCTACCCCAATGTGTAATGTACAGACCTCCATTACAAATAAAATCCTTAGACAAAAGAACAGAATTTAAATGTAAAAATTTACCAAAGTCTTTTTTATCAAAAATACTATTATACATCATTTTGTTATGTTCATTAATATACTGATTAAGGAGCATATTATTATTGAAGAGAGGCACTGAGAAAAGTAATAAGTTTGTTTGTTTATTAACGTTTTTTAGCCCTTGAATTGTTCTTTCTAGTACCCTTACACCTTTTAACAAGTTGATTGTTCCACCCATTACAATCACATAATCATTTTTAGTATATTTTTTGTTATTTTATTCATGTTCTCTACTACATCCTCTAAACAGGCATTTCCCCTAATTATCGACTTAATTATCACCTCATACAAATTGCTAAGGAGGTGACATGCAAAATTGAAAATTAACCTGCATGACGTCGACACCGTATCATATCTAAATAAATAAATGAAATTGTGTTGCCTATTAAATACATTGGTTTATTTTCTTCATTGCTTCAAGAAATAGTCCTCCTTCTTCCGAGTCAGGTTATTTTAAATTTGAAACAATAAAGAAGAAAATCAACTGCAGTTCTCAGGCAACACGATATTTTTCATAACACCATATTCCATTTGAAAACAAAAGTTAATTTGTGTACATAAATGAAAAGCTAATTTTAGGCTGAATACAATAGTTAAAAATGAGAAGTAATAGTTTTTGCCTCTTATAGAGTTATAGAAATGTCAATATCAAATTAATCTTTTTTAAATCTAAAAAAATGGTAGCCAGTTACATGTCTGCTGTGCTATCTGGTACTGGCAGATATGGCTCTAAAAGTAACACTTGTATTTTCAAAACTAATAAAGTTAGAACGAAAGAAAAACCTTTATGGAGGAAATGTTCAGTAAAAACTTTTAAATTAAAATTCGTTTTTAGGCTATAAAGTGTTAAAATATATGTACATTGCCAGCTTGTTAACCAATCTTTACATATTTTTGGCACACCCTATATATTTTCAGCGTAGGAGACCCTACAGATTATATAAAAATTAGAACTTAAGGGCTCTAGCAAAAAAAAATTACATAAGATGGCTAATAAAAAGTTTGAGGTTAATTTAAGAAAAATCTAATTTTTTCATCATATATCTGAAATAATACTTAAATTTTTAAAAAACTATTTGTATTACTTTTTCGAAGTATTATGATTAAAATAAGAGTATATTTCTTACATATTCATCCATATTAAAAGTCTTGACATATTTGAATGAGATGTTTCCAGCTTTATGATACTCAATGAGCTTTTGGTACATTCCATAAGGAGTGCTACCTGCAAAAAAAACATATATTTTGTATGACTACAAAATGTAAATTCTATTACAAAATATTTTCAAAAAAATATTCTGGGATAACATTGAGGATTTATCGAAAACAAATTACCAGCTTTAAGTAGTAGTTGGAGATATGAATGATAGTAAATACACAAAAGTGCGAACCTTTTTTTTTCTAATTCTCAGTTGTATTAGATATTTGTCATCAAACACAGACATCTAAAACACTTTAATTATTCACCTTGCTGGTCGCTATTAAGAAACGAGGATTTCCAGAAACATTTAGATTTCGTTATAGCAGGGTTCTTAGCAGTTTTGAATGCTTAAATTCCCTGACTTTTCTCTGGCAATTTCACGGAAATTCCAGGTTATATTTTGAGAATTTATATTTCTTATAAAAAAGTCAGCAAAATTAATGAAACCGAACTTAAATGTAATTGTATAAGAAATATAAAATATTAAAGAAAATGCTATAGTAAAGAGTTACTTTAACTGATAGAGGTATATATTTTTAAAAGGATATTCTATTCTATTTAAAATTAAGTAAAAAAAATGCAGTTATACAAAGCATTTACAAACAAAAAATTAATATATACTTGCGACATGTCCTTATTAAAAATTAAATTTAAAAGAATTAAAGAAAATAAGTATTTTAAATTTTTCGTCTCAGTTCCGATATTTCCAGTTCCATGGGTGCTGCTTCCTTTTGTAGTTTTTTCTATTTATTTTCTAAATGATAAAATTCATTATCGGTTCTTTTTTTTCGACATAAATTTCTTTTTCTTTCTCTTTTCGGCGATTTTGGTTGTCAAGGGCATCTTGACAAATTTTGTAAACATTTTTAACACATACCCTCATTTTGTCGGAAATATTAACATTTAATGCATCACCTATTTGATAAATTGCGTCATGTACAGGGTGATCAGTTAAGGGTAGCGAGCGGCCATATCTCATAAGATATTGGTCGTATAGATTTGAGAAAAAAAAATCTTAATAAAAGTCGCCAAAAAAAATTGCTGAAAATTATTTTCGAGTTTGTCAAACGTCCGCTAGAGGGCGTAACAACCAACACCAAGTAGAAAAATGGGTTTTTTATAGAATTTTGCCTAATGAAAATATATCGATGATATCATTTTCATATTTAGTGGCCATTTCCCTACACTTTTTGTCTAAAATGTTTTGTTCTATATATCAAATTAAAGCGGTGGGGGAAGTTCAATTGTTTTTTCAAACAAACCAAGATGTCTCCTATTTCTTTTGACCGATTTTAACAAACTTAGGCTCATATGAAAGAGCATAATTTGCACTACAAAACGCTTATTTGGTTTTGAATTTTTGATTTTTGCTGGCGTCGCTAGATGGCGTTAACTGAATTAGTAGCATATTTTTTAGTTTTTTTCAAAAAAAACAAATGTAATGGTATATTCATTTTTACATATTTTAAAAGGGGATAAATTTCTCTATAATTTAATGAAAATAATTTATCATCTACCTTTTTTTGAACCGTTGATATTGACCAAAATATTATTTTAATTTATTAAAAAATGGCACGCCACTGCTTTTTGTCAAAATAAAAATCATTTTCTTAATCACTTATTAGTTGCTAACAAAAAGAACCTCTTGACTTTTTTTCGTTAGACGAACGGTTTTGGATTGAAAAAATAAGATGTTTAACAATGAAAAATCTTAACAAAACTGTCCAACAACAGCAGGAGCAATAACACTAAAAACAAGAACATGGAACTTTAAAAATAAACGTTAAAAATAAATTAATAGTTTTGTCGTAAATGTTCAAAATGTTGTCCATTATTTTGAATGCACTGATCCAATCTCATCTGGGTGGAGTTGACAGCTGTCTCAATTTCCGCTCTTGGTATAATATTTATGGCGTTTTGAATTCGGACTATCATGTCTTCTCGAGTAGTTGGTCGAGTTTTATACACCAAATCCTTTATTCGGCCCCACAGATAAAAATCAAGGCAGGTTAAATCGGGGGACCGTGGTGGCCAGAAAAATAGACTGCCTCTACCAATCCAACGGTTAGGAAAATGACTGTTCAAAAAATCTTGCACATTTCGTGAATAATGTGCCGGGCATCCGTCTTGTTGAAACCACATGTTTCTTCTTACTTGTAAAGGCACATTTTCTAAGAGTCCTGGTAAATCGATAAATAAAAAGTTCAAATACATGTCACCGGTTAGATTGCCATTAAAGATGTGGGGACCGATAATAGCACCATTAATAAGACCGCACCATACGTTGACGCTCTATCGACCCTGCTGATAATCTTCACATAACCAGTGTGGATTAGTGTCCGACCAGTAATGCACGTTATGAAGATTTACCCTGCCATTACTGCAAAACGATGCTTCGTCTGTCCACAATATTTGTGACAAAATATGATGGTTTTCCCTAATGAAGTCTCTAAGCCAGTAGCAGTAATCGAGCCTACGTTCAAAGTCAGTGTCATTTAGGGCTTGATAAATCACGATGTGATATGGATGCATTTTAAAATCCATTAATATTTTTTGCACTGAGCCATAGGATATTCCTAAATCTCTGGAGTTTTCTCTTATGCTTAAATGGGGGTCTGCATGAATATAAGCCAACACATTTATAATGTTATCTTCTCTTCTTACTCTACGATTTCTTCTCAAAGTTGGAGTTGGTTGCACTTGGCCATGTTGCCTTAAACGTAAGGCTAAACGATGAAAAACCATTCTCGAATGGTGTCTTCGGAGGGGATAACGCAGTGCATACTGCCTAGAAGCAATCGCCGCATTTTCAAAACATTGAAAATAAATTCTCAACATATCAAAGGCTTCTTCATTCGTAAAAGGCATGATTTGTTGTAAAAATACTTTTTACATAACATTAAATTAGATGTCAATAGCAGGAACTATCAAAATGAATATCAACGTGATTGACAATTTGGTGTTTTGTTTCTTAACGTAGATCATGGCCTGCTTCGCTTAAATGCGATGTTAGTTAAGTTTGATTTTTAATTTAATTTATGAAATAATAATTATTATTAATAATAAATTATGAACTAAAGCATTCTCTCGCTAATTAAATGATTATTAATAATAAAAATAATAGGTAATAATTTTATTATTGTGAGATGTAATATTTAAAAATAATTTTGAACCTTATAGTTATCATTGTTAAACATCTTATGTTTTCAATCCAAAACCGTTCGTCTAACGAAAAAAGTCAAGAGGCAGTGGCGGCGCGTGGTTAAATAACTTGGGGGTGCACAACCTTAGAATAGAACATGAGTGCCGTTGGTAAATCGGCGGAAGCGAAACGTTTTTTGGGTGCCACGCCCAAAAGACTTTCATTGGACTATCAAATCATACAAATTAAATAAACTTATAAGACTTTAAGAATTAAGTAACTTACCTCTCTGAGTACATCGGTCTGGCCAAACAATAATTGTTTTTATATTTTACAAACACCTTTTGTATTGAAAATGAAGTCTTCTATCCTTTTTTGAGACAAATTCTTCAATAACCAATTCATTAAAATTTGGAATTTCTTGAATCATTTGTTTCTCAATAGATAACATTGCGAGAGCAGTTAGTCTATTCTGGCCCATTGTACTTCTAAGAAAAGTTTTTATGCGATTCAATGTGGAAAAACAACGTTCCGCTTCTGCGGTTGTCATTGGCATTGTAACAATCGCCTGTAACACTGAAAATGTTTCTGAGAAATCTATTTGCAAATTATTTTCAATTAAAAATTTAAGCAAGTGGACTGCTCCGGAAACTTCTCTAAAATCTGCTCTTCTGTATATTATTTCTAATTCTGTCTTTAATTTATTTTTATTTAAAAATGGAAAGTTTTGAATTGCTGAATCTAAATGTAGTATAGGAAAATTTGCTGAATATGTTTCAAAATTTTCCACCGAAAATAAGTGAGCTATTTCCAAATGGCCTGTGAACGAAAACCTTCTTTTTATTTCTGCAATTATGGTGTCACACACTTCTTTAGCTTGCACAGTCGTGGAAACATAAGAATTTCTCTCATCCGTCTTCCTTCTTTTTCTGTTATCTCTCTCCTTTTGAATATTTTTTTCGAACTCAGTAATACATCGTTTTACAGTAACGGAATCAGTAGCCCTTTTTTGCAGCTGTGAATATAAAATATCAACATGGGGCATTACACGATGAAACACTGTCAACCAAAAAACAAATTTAGAGTCATTCAATAATCTGAAAATAGCACCCGCCTTTCTAATGGTATCAGATTGTTTGGATGTGGATTGTATTTTTTCCATACACTCTAAAAGTGCTTCTCTGTTTTCGTATACAGTGTTAACTGTTCTAATTTTAAAATTCCATCTTGTAGCAGATGCTCTAGGAACCCTATTTCCAACCACTTCATCTAATATTTCAACTCTTTGTGGAGAATTCGAAAAAAAATTGGTAAGGTCACTCAAATCGGAAAAAAATATGCGTACATTTGTATTTATGCTTGTTGCCTGCGACATTATCAAATTTAGTTGATGAGCATAACAATGGATATAATGCGCATATTTAAATTTATCTTTAATACGTTTTTGCACACCACCATGGGCGCCACTCATGACACTTGCTCCGTCATAACTTTGGGAAATCAATTGTTCAGAATTTTTTAAAACATAATTAAGAGCCCTCCTCTATGCAGCCAGCTAAGGCAACAGCATCATGTTCATTTGGTTTTACAAATGTCCAAAATCGTTCAACGGGGGTGCCGTTTGCTGAAGTATAACGGTAAACTATAACCATTTGAAAAATATTCGAAATGTCACTAGTTTCGTCACTCATAACAGACAAAAAATTTGCAGCGGCAATTTCTTTTTTTATATGTGCCTGACTCACGGAAAGCATACATTCTAATAAATCATTTTGAATATCTTTTGACCTGCCTTTAAACACGGTAGCTTGCTGCAAATGATCCCTCAGTGCTAAATCCAATTCGGCAGAAAATTTTATGAGGCCTCTAAATATACCAGGGTTTAATGAATCTTGTTGTTCATCGTGTCCACGGAGAGCAAGCTCAAATGCGCCACAAAATTTAATACAATTTATAATTTTAGATAAGACATACCTATTATTCTTTACTTCGTCATTATGTTTTTGAATGCTTAATCGGTATTCACTATTTAATTGTTGCCGAATATCTTGTTTACCTAATAAATTAAATCCTAATTTAGCAGATAGATGTGACTTTGAATTTTGATGCTTTTTAATTTTTTCGGATAAATGTACTAAATCTTTAACCCCGGATTTTGTCCATTCTGATGCCTCACCGCTTTCAAATAATAAACACGGAAAACAGTAAAGACTATTACTAATACTACACCCGCACAACCCCTCGGTTTTTTCGTAAGTTTCTATTTTAAAAGTTCGTTTATAATCACGACCGACACTTTTAATTTTTATTTTTTCGTTTAAAGATAACGAGGAAAATTTAATTGTTTTTAAATATTGCACGCTAATGCAATCAAGGTTTGATAATTCCGTCATTCTTGCAATCGCGAAATGAAAACAACCTTATCCTACCGCAGAGCGCTAATTCTAATGTGCACTGCTTTCAGGTGCTCGGGAGCTATCGGACGTCGCCTGATTGTCGCGGGGAACAAAGAGTGCGGGGGGCAGGTTTCCACCAATTAGATTTAATATTCGGGCGAGCAGTGAACGAAGTCGCTGCGGCAGGATGGATGGATCCGATGAAAGGCCCGCTTCGATATTTAATACGTACGCATAGGCGTCCAGGTCCAGCGTCAAAGTCTACAGAAATATTTATTCTGCAAACTTTGGTTTTGTTTAGTGCTTATTATTGATGATTCATGACATTGCCGCTAGTTAAGAAATTCGTCGATCAATTTACATCGCATATTTTAATGTCTGGTTTTTGGGTCATGTTCTTTGACGGCATGGTTTTTAAATTATTATTTTATGATAATAGTCTTTAAAGAAAATTAACATTTAAATATGTTTGTTTAAAAAATTTGGGAGTGCACGTGCACATGTGCACTTATTGAGGAGCCGCCACTGTCAAGAGGTTCTTTTTGTTAGCAACTAATAAGTGATTACGAAAATGATTTTTATTTTGACAAAAAGCAGTGGCGTGCCATTTTTTTAATAAAATAAAATAATATTTTGGTCAATATCAACGATTCAAAAAAAGGTAGATGATAAATTATTTTCATTAAATTATAGAGAAATTTATCCCCTTTTAAAATATGTAAAAATGAATATACCATTACATTTGTTTTTTTTGAAAAAAAAATAAAAAATATGCTACTAATTCAGTTAGCGCCATCTAGCGACGCCAGCAAAAGTCAAAAATTCAAAACCAAATAAGCGTTTTGTAGTGCAAATTATGCCTAAGTTTGCTAAAATCGGTCAAAAGAAACGGGAGACATCTTGGTTTGTTTGAAAAAACAATTGAACTTCCCCCACCGCTTTATTTTGATATATAGAACAAAACATTTTAGACAAAAAGTGTAAGGAAATGGCCACTAAATATGAAAATGATATCATCGATATATTTTCATTAGGCAAAATTCTATAAAAACCCCATTTTTCTACTTGGTGTTGGATGCTACGCCCTCTAGCGGACGTTTGACAAACTCGAAAATAATTTTCAGCAATTTCTCTTGGCGACTTTTATTACGATTTTTTTTTCTCAAATCTATACGACCAATATCCTATGAGATATGGCCGCTCGCTACCCTTAACTGATCACCCTGTACTTGTCTTTGGCAGATAATGGACTCCTCCAACAGATTTTCAACCAAAATATTTTTATTTATGGAACACCCCGACACAACGGTAACGTTTCCATGAGAAAGGATCAAAATTAACCTGAAATTGTAGAAAAACGTATCTAATCGAGCAAAATTTTATAAATTCGGTATCTATTAGATGCTGGCTATACCGTTGACCACTTTTTTCTGCAATTTCTGCGGAAATGATTCCTTTTTCGTACAAATACTTTAACATATTTTGGGCTCTTATATGTGAAACTTCTTGATTATGCATGATGTTTGGTTTTCAGCATGTTACAAAACAACAACATTCTATTAACTGTGTAAAAATGTCTGACCTTCTGACAAAAAAAGTTTGTCCTTTTCAGGAACATTTAGGTATTTCAGTGATTCTTTAGTGGCAAATCCAATATCAGTCTTATTAGTTGGTAAAAGAAAATTAAATTTTGATATTATAGATATCAAAATTTAATTTTAAAATTTGTTCGAGACCTTGCGTTTTTAAGATTTTTTTTTGATTAATTCATTTAGTATTTGTAATAGATTATCATACAAAGAACGAATCATAGATTTATCACTCTGATTTTTTAAATGGTTCTAAAATAGCGGCAATATGTAAAAAAATGTGAGTCTTAGTCTTAAAAACGTATCTTTTAAAGCCTTTTT
The DNA here is from genome assembly GCA_030620095.1 of Kuschelorhynchus macadamiae. Classification (NCBI taxonomy): domain Eukaryota; kingdom Metazoa; phylum Arthropoda; class Insecta; order Coleoptera; family Curculionidae; genus Kuschelorhynchus; species Kuschelorhynchus macadamiae. The sequence goes on from JAUTXW010001028.1 coordinate 1,234,211, forward strand.
TGTTCTAGTAATTGAAACATTTGATAGAAGCTAAGATAATAAAATTTTTGCTCGGCTGCATAATTTTCTTTCAGGTCGCCGTCAATTTGTTAGGTTAATGGCCACAATTCACCTGAAATAACAGCAACAGATGAGAGGGATCCCATTGCGCAAATTCGGAAAATAATCGCGATTAATAACAATTATTTTCAAAAAGTGGCGAGACAACTGAAAGGTGAATGCCCAATGAACAGCAAAATCAATTATTGATTTGATAACTGTTGTTTTTTAGCAACTATTGTTTATTTATAATTGAATATTTATCTAGATATTGAAAACAGAATGGAATGAACTTAAGACAAAAAGATTTGTAGATTAGATAGATATTGTGCTTTGGGGCATTTGTAAACATTGTTCATAAACACCTTTTATTTATCATTTGTGGGTTTACATATATTCAACTTAAATTAGTGAGGTTTGAATGATAATGGTTTAAATACAAATAAAACCACAGATTATTTGTGTGAAAATATTATAATTTAACAAAACTATCTAAAAGCTGATATCAATCAGGATACAGAGTATTAAAGTTCAGAATTCATTTTGGGTTTTTTAAAATAACTTTAAATATAACACAAAATTTAAATATGCTTGTTTTATTTTTGGGGACGGGGAATTTAAACGTCTTCAAAGTTTTAATGTAGATTGTATACAGTCTAGTTGTATACACGCATTACTTATACTTACCTACTTACATTATTTTAGTATCCATATTTAAACTAAAATTAATCAAAAATAGTGTGTTTTGGCAATATAGTACTTCTTCATGTATTTATTTACATCCATGGTTTTCTCAAGTTGAAGTTATATGTTTAATGCAAAAAATATAAAAATGTGTCATGTTTCCATGTTTTTTAAAATGATCAATAATTTCTGAAATAGGAAAATATTTTTAAAAAGCTGTCTTACCCCCCTAGTATCACCTTGAGGAATAAAAAAAATCTATATAAAAGATATAAAACAAATTTAGCTTCTTCCACCATTTAAAAAAAAACTTAAAGTTTTAATTTTGCTTATAGGAAGCGTAGATAAGCCTTATATAAAGAAAACAATGTTTCTTGTATGAAAAAAGTAGAAAATAATTTGATTTTTTTTATATTTTTTAAGCTTTTGATTGTTAGGGGAATTTCATTACAATGGTTTCGGTCATACCTATCAGGAAGAAGAGTTTGTTAGGACTCCAAAAGGAAAATCAAATATGCTACATATCAGTGATGGTGTTCTACAAGGCTCTGTACTGGGCCCAATTCTATTTTTGTTGTACCTTAATGATCTTGCTTGCTTGGATATTCAGAGGACTTGTACGATTTGCACAGAATACAACTATTCTCTGGACGGGAAGTGATTATGGCAGTCTAATGAATACCATTTGTGAGGATTTGGAGAGGGTGAAAGAATGTTGTGTTTCTAATTACTTAAGTTTTAACTGTGATATATCATCCATTCTTACTTTTAAGTTTACATTGAATAACATAGATCTAAATAGTATTCAAATAAAAAACCAATCTGTCACAAAATTTTTGGGTATTCATATTGATAATGAATGAATGAAAACCTACTTAGTAAAAAGATTGCTTTTGGGTGCTTTGCTGTGAGAGTAATTTCAAATGAATTAGGTTCATCTGGATATTACTCTTTATTTGAATGTCACATAAGATAAGATTGGACATAGGAATTGGGGATTTCGAAACCACCAATTGCTAAATTCCATTTTTGTTCTCCAAAAAAGGTCACTGTGCTACATATGTAAAGCTAAGTTTAGGGAAAGCTGTAAACCTCTTTTTATATGGGAAGAAATTTTGACTGCCATTTGCTTGAGGCACAAAACCATTTAGGAATTTTTGCTTTAACTAAAAACTCATTGATTTATGAAAGTGTTAAGATTTATAATCACTTACCTATGAACCTGAAATTAATTACTGTTGAAAAGTCCTTTAGACGAATTCTCAAAGTCATTCTTTAGTTAAAGCCATACTACAACCTGAAGGAATATACTAATAATAACCCTCTATGATAGTAGGTATAATATTTGTTTCTTTTTAATTTTTTATATTACTGACTTACATTTGTTATTATATAGATGTATAATTTTTATTTTAATATTGATTGTTGTCTACTGTTTTGTTATTATTATATAAGTTTTATTCATATATTTTTTGATACTTTCAATGTATAGTTTACTTTTTTTAACATAGTGTAAGTTATTAATAAAGGTATTATAGAACATTTCTATTTTTTAGTTTGCTTTGTCAATGAGATATGTTTTTCTGATGTTTTTTGCTGACGTTTTGCTAAAATGCCAAATGTGATTTTGGCGAAACGTCAGCAAAACTGTTCTTTTCAAAACGACAGTAGTGAACGGATGATATATATATATATTCATACAATAATAAAATAATATATATAAAATTTTGTTTTTTCTTGACGTGAACGATGAAATTAAACAACTTTATTTGATTTTTCTTAATGTTGGTGTTGCCCTTTTTTATTTCTTAGACGTTTCGACCATTAATCAGTAATATTTTTTTTGTCAAAAGAAGGAATTTTCATTATTTTTATCCTTCAAAGTTAGTTACCTTCTGCACAAACAATATTTACAATGAGCACACTAAAAAACAAAAAATAGTATGTCAACATTCATAAAAATTACACATTTAACATAGTGACATGTCAAACGAAACTAGTTTTTAATATAGAAATTGAGTATATTGAAATACATTTCTCCACAGCAAAATAATAAAGATGTGGGGCAGAATGAAATAATTTTAATCTTGACTGACGTTGATGAAATTGGAAAATAAAATTCTTTTGGTTCATGATAAAATTAATAATGATTGGTTGACAAACGGAAGAAAAAGTTGAAATTTTTTTATTTAATTATTGTCAGATACAGAGCTCTAAATTGCACCACATAGCATAAATTAAAAACAACAATTACAAATTTGTGTACATGCAATACAATATATGGACACTAACACTACTGTCTACATTTAATTTTAATCTTAAAAACAAAAAAGTAGTAACGGAATAAAGCAAAGTCATAAAATTTATCATTATAATTCTTCATTAGTCTGTCCGAGAAACGTTGAGATCCATATATGGTTCTATGAAATATAATATGAAATACTTCCCTGGATCTAGTAATCCTCTGTGATGTTCAAAATAAAATTTTGCTTAACAAATTCTCACAATCATTTTGTCTGTGAAGGATTTTATGTAAAAATAAGCTCAATGAGTTTCCTCTACGACGTTGAAGACTTCTAATACCCACTAATTGAATATGAGTGTGGTAAGAGATGCTTTTAGATATAAATCTCAACCTATATAATAAATACTTCATGAACACATTTTGTGTCCAGTTTATATCATCTGCTGATGATGCTAACTTGGTTAGCAAAACGCGTGTCCAGAATGTAACAAGTTGTGGTGTAGTGTGGTTAGAACTCTTATATTTTAAACACATTTGCACTCTAAAATACTGAGGACAATTACAAAATAAAAAACCTAACATTCTTGAAGCTTTTAAAATTATAGAGTCTATATGTTTATTAAAAGATAAGTCTTCACCTCGGTCTTCACTAAAAACTACTCCTAAATTATTAAAACTATTTACAGACTCTACCTTAATGCCCTTTATGTGATATTGATATTCAAGAGGTGCTGTAGGTGTATGGAACCTCATTAGCTTACATTTAGGAATATTGACTTTCACATAGTTCAAACCACACCAATGTGTGAAGTTCAAAATGTCTTTCTGAGCTTCTTTACAGTCCTATAAACAACCATCTACTCAGAATAATTTAAGATCATCTGCATACAACATACATTTACACTTTTCAAAAACGGATGTCACATTATTAATAAAAAAAGAAACAATACCAGTCCTAAATGTGCGCCTTGCGGAATACCTGATTTAATTTCACAAAAAACCACACTCCTAATTTTGACGGCCTGTGTACTTTAAATAGGATCCAGATATACCAATCGCCTTCAGTTTTTTTGAGTAGCAACCGATGTCCATGTAAATCACGTTTACTTGAGAGCCATACTTCACAGTTACGATAGCAACAAGCCAGGAATGCTTCCAATAAGTTGGAAAGAAGCTGTGATTAAAGGACATTTGAAAAGTCTGACTTATGGAAGCAGCAAGTGAAACTCCACAGCACTTACGAAGCACTGCTGTTATACCATCAGAACATCCAAATGACTTAATTTTTCCAAAACCTCATTAAATGTAAAGGTGTGATGGATTAATGTTTTTAGTAACTTGACTTAAATACCTAATGAATGCTTTGACTATGTAAACAATTCTTATTAGTTGATAACTTTTTTAATGTGTATTAAGTTTAAAAAGGTACTACTATATAACTTTAGATACAAATAGATTTTAATTATAGGAATTAGTACATTGTACGATTGGGTATATCCCATTTGTTAAATAAATAAATAAAATAAATAAATAAAACATTCTGACCATGTTCATCATCATTGCTGTTGCTTTTCTTCATGGAATTAACATAAGACGAAAAGTGTTTAATATTTTTTGCAATCATGTTCTTGGTATTTGTAACGTAAAGCAGGTAGCTTAGATCTATTAAATTTTCATTCTTTCCGAAGGTTAGAATACATATTAAAATCATCTTGACACTGGGGACGTTTATTGGATTTGTTTCTTGGATGAAGACAAAAAAGGCAATATGTAGATGAAGAAAACTGAAATAAGAATGCTATCTCAAGAAATAAAGAGAAAGTGGAGGTAGATATTTTGGAAAAAAAAACAGTCAAACACCTGGAATTATAAAACAGAAAAACAAAAGGAGCTTTTACAATCAGCTTGTAGTTGCAAGATGGCAAAGAAAAAAATCAAAACTAAATTGTAATCAATTTTCAGAGGAAGATGTAGCCCATTTAAAAAAGTTTTTTAGGTCACTTCCAATTCTCGGCAATTGGGTTATTTTCGTATTGGTCATGAAAAAACTCTACTGGAGGCAATTTTATTGTGGCCGCCTTTAACAATATGAAACTTTTTTTAATATATCTTACTTATATGTAATTTGTCGAACCAAGTATATAAAAATCAATTATAATATATAATATATAATAATCAAATTAAATTGAAGCAAACCATGATGATTAATGCATAATGTGCTACATTCTTCACATAAATTAAAATAAAATAAACTAGGTGAAATTAGACTTTAAATAGCATTGCCTTCAAGCTTATGCTTACCTGTGGGCAAACCTAATACAAAATATTTATCAGGACCAGGTTTAAACTCATTAATTCTTCTCATTACATATTTAGCAGCCCATTCTGCTACACTCTTTGAATCATCCAAAATAATCAACCTCATTTTTGTTTCCCTTCAAAAGCAGTTCAATTCTACGACTCTTAACTAAACCTGAAAACTTGACTGCGTGGACTAATCTCTGTTCACTCCAAACCAGTTGTTTTCCTGTATTTTTTTTATCAGCTGAAGTTTATTGACCTTAATAAAGCTTAGGAAGGTAAGTAAACAAATATAGATAAATGATAAGGCACAATATATATAACAGTTATCAGAAATAAGCTGAACTCTTTATCATAAAAAAAATAGTTAATCACATGTTAAAACTTATCACAAATCTAAATTATTGTAGTTTTCAAATAAAAATAAACAATATGACAAAAACATCTCATAAAATATTAGGTTAGGACAACTGACTGACTTCACGATTGTCTCGCCGCAGTAACATATTTTCTATCCATGTAGTGTGTGTTATGTTATATATTGTATATTTTTATCTTGTTTTAATATAGATACAATTTTTACGTTACGTCAAATAATCCAATACCAGAGCTAAATAATAATTTAAAAAAAACTAAATACAAAATTATAGGTTTTGTCTAAAAAAAAACAGAATTAAAATGTTCGGCTCATTCCGGTTAAAAAAGGTAATTATTTAGTTTTTTACACCATCGCCGATTTTGATGATTATTCTCATCTAAGTAGTGGTGGGTCCCGATCACGGATAGGAAGTCAAAAATTTCCGATATGGTTTCGTTTTTGAGCTATTCATCCCCAAGTTAACATCTTGATATCATGAAAAACCACCAAGCTATAACTTGTAAATAATGGCCTAAAAAAACTTGCCTGAACACAGGACCTCCTCAATGCTAATCTGGCACTTACTGAGCTGAGCTAACAGGCCTCACAACCAAAATTTAACGAATAAAATCAATAAAATACAAACCTTCTTATATACGGGTTTGTCTACAAAGCCATCTTTAAAGCGAACACAAATAAATAATAAAAAATAAAAATTTTGCTAATATTACCCTATATCAGAAAGGGTGATTAATTAACGGACCGAGAATTGAACTGCCCGCAGAATATGGTACGTTATGATAGGTCAATCTGGCATATGACTGAATCGGGAATTTTGATTCGAGGATCACTAATATGTCAGTAAACGCTCATCCAATAAGTGGACAATTTAAGTAAATAATGCCACAATAGTAGACAGCCAGTGCGGTGACTTTGATTGCAGTTGCACTTAGGAAAAACCGTTAAATAACTAGTTATTCCATTAGAATTTTTATTTAAAAAAACCAAAAAAATTAAATTAGACCCAGAATTTTCTAAGCGGTTACTGCGAATTTTTTTTACAAGCCAAAGTCTTAACGTAATTTGCATTTTTATTAATTATAAATTTTGATAAAAATACCAAAAAAAAGTCATTGCCCAAACCGAGATTGGAATCGCAGAACCTTTACATTGCTAATTTAAAACCTTAACACTGAGCTAACCAATGCCTAAAATAATAAAACCTATATATTAGAGGGGCTTCGCAGTCACGGAATAACTAATCATTTAAACGCTTTTCATCCAGGCACCCCCCATTTATTTTTATTAAATGTTAGGTTCTGCTTCTAGATAAGCTGCCAGCTCGATTCGTGAAGTATCCAGATACATGAGTAATACTCCTGGATATTCTTTATTACGGTTCATTTTTCTTCGGGCGCGCATATAATCTGTCTGTGAAATTGCGTCTGAATTACTTCTCTTCTTGCTATCTAGCTTCTATTTTGCTTAATATTCTACTGTAGAATTGGGCAGACAGATAGAACCGGTAACCAAAAAACCTATAGAATTCTTCACGTTCACAGCCTCTGCGTCCTTTAAAGTTTGTCTTTAAGATGGTCCTGATACCTTTGTTTAAAACAACCCAAATTTCTTATCAACGTTTATAACCGTTGATTACTACGAAAGACATAATGCTGTGAATAAACAATACATCCGGTGTTAAAGAATTCGACCCCTTAATGGATCTCAACTTTGTATTGTATTCTATAACGGTGGGATCCATCGAGAAACTTTCAAGTAATACAACGTCCGAAATTGATGTTTTTAATCTCGCACAACGCCCAGAACCGGATGTACCCGGTGTAATGCATCTGATGAGCCCATTTGTTTTATATTTCTAAAGTAGATGCTTCTGGCAACGCCACACCAAATAATGTTGCACGCGATCAAATTAAACTGTGACATAAGCAGTTAATGTATTTTTTCTTTCTTTCCTATATGCCTGTTAGCTTCCATTCTTAGATGTACAATTTGCTAGGTCATTCTAACGTGCATCCTAAGTATTAGACGGGCTCTTGGTTCTCAGGTTTACAAAATGCCTTTAAGACACGTTTACGGTTATGCACATAACCTTTTCTTTCAAATTCCTTTGGAAACTCCCCTACCTTCACATTGGAACGAACTGTAGTTTCCAATACCATGTGATATACAGGTTGAGTAAATTGCCCAAAATAACTAACGGAAATATTTTCCACTGTGAGCTGTTTGAGTGCCCTGCGGATCCCTGGTAAAACCGAAACGAGTTGGCACTACCTTGTTAAGCGTACAGTTCTGTGCTAGTCAAATAATCAGAAGTTAGATTTGAAAGTGGTGTGGTTTGCGGGTTCAAACCTAGACCAGTTTCGAGGGCGACTTGAGTTGGCTAATGGCTGATTTTTTTTAAAATAGTGGCTAATGAAAGAATCAAGAAAATTTGTTATTTTTGTTTTCAAATTACAACACATCTGTTTTTATTCTGTTTCTTACAATTTTTTTGCTAACCAACATTTAAATAATTTGTTAGGATATTGTTAGAATTCTCATGTTTTTCTTCAAGTTTATTTATATCCTGCATAAAACACGTAGCGTAGAAGTGATTATGAACTAAAATGGGTAATGCTAAATGTAAGAAATATACTTCATAGTTTTTTTACATATACTGTTATTTTTCAGGTTTAGATAAATTATATAAGTATTCTATTACTTTGAGAAGATCTAAAGGAAATTTAGTTATCAAAAGTTTAAAGGAAAATGAAGAATTACCGGAGTTTTCAGAGAAATACCAATTGTCTAGTCTTTTTCGTTTGTTAGACGTTGGAAATGGTGAATCAAACTTGTGCAAAATTACATCTCTTGATTTATCCCATTGTGATCTAACAGAGCTACCAAAAGCTTTAAAACTTCTTCAGTTGAAAAATTTAAACCTTTCCTTTAATAAATTGGCAAGAATACCTTTATGTCTATATGGAAATGGTTTGAAGTCTTTAGAAACATTAGACATATCTCATAATTTATTGACCCAATTTGATGTTGAGCCCGATTGTGTTTCCAGTTTAAAGATATTAAACCTCAGTAATAACTGTTTTACAAATATGCCTACATGGTTTTTAACATTTCGATGTATAAGTCTAGAGGAATTTAATTACAGTGAAAATCAAGCTCGGCATTATAACTTCTTAAAACATAGCTGTAATTTTAGCATTATGAGACTTCGCAGATTGGAACTAATAAATGCCTGTCTTCTAGATGATGATGTATCCTGGCTTAAGAGTTTTAAAAATTTAGAATACCTGGACGTTAGCAACAAGTCTCTTTTATATGATAGAAAATACATCAATAAATTTAGAGACTTAGATCAATTATTTTCAAAGCCTTGTTGGAAAGAGATGAAAATTCTAAAACTTAATTTCCTTGATATCTCGTTTTTTCCTGAAAATCTGTTTTGGATCGAAAGCTTAACTCATTTGGATATTTCAAATAATTTGCTTTCGTGGTTTCCGGATGGTATTGATTATTTAATAAATTTGGAGTGTTTAGATGTTTCATTTAATCATTTAATTTTTATACCTAAACAGATTTTTCAGTTGGCAAAGTTGAAAACTCTCATTGCATGTAAAAATCAGTTAGATGAAATTCCACCATTACCACCCAATTTACAAATTCTTGACCTGTATGATAATTATATCCAAAAAGTTGATATTACCAATTTTAATAGTGTTGCATATGTAGATTTAGATTATAATTTTGTTTCATTATCAGATCAAGATTTGAGTTATGAGCAATATTGCTTAAAAAGGAATAATTTCAGGACATTGTATAATGTCACCGATCGGTCTTGCAAATGTAAACCTCTAGAAAACTATGATAATTTTCAGCACTCCAGTTGCTTCAGTGATAGTGACAGTGATTGTGATGTTGGTAATTTTGATAATACTATTATAAACTTACCAGAAAATCTCGAAGAAGATTGGGACAAAGATGGAGAAAATTATTGTGCACTCAAACATCCTGATATATCTGTGTCTGATAATGAATACTGTGGGGAAAATGATTTGAAATTCACGAATTTTAGAAGGAAAGTGTGTGTTAATTTAGATGAAGAAGACTGGATATTTGTAGATGCTGATTAAATTTTATTTTACATCCTAATTCAAAGAAATGTGCTGCTGTAGTTAGGTTTTCTGAAATAAAGATAAGTTATTTATTAATCCTGTGATTAGAGGGACAACTACGTTTATGTGTTTATCATTATTTTATTGCGCATATCCTATAATTTACACAGCAAGTTGTGTCCTCTTGAGTTAATTGTAATTTAGTTTTAATTAGCAAATCATTCTTAATATTGCTTTACTAAAACAGTATTAGAATATTGTAAACAATTATTAGTTTTGAAAAAATTAACTTCTAGGGTTTTAAATGTATATAAATTATTTATTGTTTTAAGCATTTTATTATTGGCTGTATCCAGTGGTGTCAGATGGATGAAACTAAAGATCCCTACATGAAAGCTTAAAAATCCCTAGAATTCTCTACATGTTTTGACATAATTCATTTGAACTGCACATGAGCCTGGTATTTGTTAGTTTGAAATTTTAGTATTCGTACAAGTTAAAAGTTTAGTTTTTACAGTTTATTAAAAATTGATAAATATATGGCAATGTTTGGTATCCCAACAAACAAAAAGCTGTCTTAGAAATTCGAGATGTCTTTTTCTAATTGATGGTTATATATGTAATTGTTAACAAAAAAAAATTGCAAAGCCTTGCAACAAGTCAAAACCATCCTTTAATGCCATTTTTTTTAGATGGGAGGGAAAATCAGATCATACAAAAACCAATATTGCCAATCGAATTAAACAATAAACATCTCCAAAACCGGTTTAAACCTTTTTATATACTAACAGCTTTACACTTTACATCTTAAAGTGCGGGACACGAAAAAAAACCGGGAGGTCCTTAAAATAAAGGTTCATAGTCTTAAGCAACCCAAAAAGTAAAATTTGTATACGCAAATAAATTTCATGTTATTTTATTTGTTGTAATAGTTTGCCGCTTCACCTATAAAGTGCGCCAGCTAAGCGGTACGGAAAATTAGAATAGAATAAAATATTACCAAAAATATACAAATTTGTACATTGGGTCGTCAATAAATTTACAATAAAAAGATTTAAAAAAAAATCAAGAATTATATAAAATATAAAAGAATTATATAAAATATAAAGATCATATACTGTATGCATAAACAAACGTTACTGTATTCGTCAAAATTTTAATACAATGTGCTTTGTGTTTAAACTGCTACACAAAAATTCTTAGAAATAATGGCTGAAATAATAAATAAATCTAAAATTAAAAAAACATTTCAAAACAGCATAAAAAATTAAAACCGTGGATTACTAATGGAATCATTAATTCCATTAAAACAAAAGATAAAATGAAAAAAAAACTTTTATTATATCATGATGAAACTAAAAAAAAAACATTCACTGATTATAGAAATAATTTGTATAAAATTATACAAAAACGAAAATATGATTATTATAAAACTGAAATCGAAAATAGTAAGAATGATCTTAAAAAAATATATCATATAATCTCAAACGCAACAAATGAAAATACAACAAAAAATAAATTAAACTTGGAAATCAAAAACAACAATGGAAAGTTTTATGATAATAAGAAGATGGCCAATTTCTGTAACGATTTCTTTACTAACATAGGTTTTAAAATGTACAAAAAAATTAATGCTCCTTCTAGTTTTTCTAGAATTGACTTCACTGCTTTATCATCAATTTTTCTAAAGCCTACCAATTCAAATGAGATAATAAAACAAATTAACACACTAAAGAATAACTGCGCTCCAGGAAGTGATGGCATAACTACAAAAATCGTTAAAGATTTTCACATATATTTAATAAATCCAATAGTTCATATAATTAATCTAATTTTTAAAACAGGCATAGTTCCAAGTTGTTTTAAAATTGCTATCATAACACCCGTCCATAAAGCTGGAGACAAGTCTGATATAAATAACTACCGTCCAATAAGTGTTATCGACACATTTGCCAAAATCTTTGAAAAATGTCTTAAAGATCGCCTGGTCAGCTTTCTTCAACAAAATAATATCATATCTCAACGTCAATTTGGATTTATGAACGGTTTGAGCACTACCGATGCAATTTGTGAATTAACCAACAGCATAACTTCCAACCTTGACAGTAGCAATAAGTGCATTGCTGTGTTTTTGGACCTCGCCAAGGCGTTTGATACGGTGCCTCATGGCTCTCTCCTTAACGTTTTGGGTTTGTATGGGGTCAGGGGCACCGCGTTAAGTGTCTTCGAGAGTTACTTAAGCGGTCGAACACAGATTGTCAAAATTAATGATGTTTGCAGCGATCCACTTAACATTACAATGGGAATACCTCAAGGCACTGTATTGGGACCCATACTTTTCATCACTTACATCAACTCATTAACTAGTATTGACATTGACAATGGCTCATTATTGTCTTATGCTGACGATACTGTAGTTCTGTTTTCAGGATCATCATGGACTTCTGTTCGTGATTTTGCCATTCAAGGTATGGGCAAAATTAAAAATTGGTTAGACACATTTAAGCTAACTTTAAATACATCAAAGACGAATTACATAGCCTTTTCCATCACAGCAGCCAATCGTCCACACTTCCGAAGCATTCATATTGACAAGTTTGATGGTGATATTCTAGAGGTTGAATATACAAAATACTTGGGTGTAATTATTGACTGTAATCTCAGATGGGATCATCATGTACTTAGAATTACAAAAAATATAAAGAAACTAGTGTACAAATTTTATGTTTTGAGAGAGATATTAAGTAAAAAGTTGTTGTGTGTGTATAAAGCCCTTATTGAATCTTTAATTCGATATGGTATAGTGGTGTGGGGTGGTCTGTATCAAAATTCCTTAAAGCCTTTAAATGTAGTTCAAAATTATATTCTTAAGATTATATTTCGAAAAAATAGGCGATATACTACCAGGCTTTTATATTCAGAGGACATATTGGATGTGAGAGGATTATATTGTCTGTCAACATGCTCATTTATTAAAAAATCTACTAAATTTAAACAAACTATAAACCACATCTATGAAACTAGGTCTAAGGTCAGTGAACAATTGGAGATGCCAGTAAACAATAGATCAAAAAAATTGAGATCTTTCTCTTATTTAGGTCCCAAAAAGTATAACTTGCTTCCCCTAGAATTGAGATCCCTGCCAAGACTGAAAAAATTCAATAATAGTTGTAGGATTTTTATTTTTAAATATTTACATAAATTTAAAGCTCTATTTCAATAGGATAACATCTATATTTATAAGGTTTGCTAAAATAAGAAATTATATTTGTTGTTGATGTAATTTTTAAATTTTTATTTGTACAGCTTTAGCATGAGGTTAACTGTATTCTCAATATAAATTCAAAGATAATACTTGTGTACATACAAGTGTTCATTCACTTAGGTGCAATTTCCAGTTATTAGGCTCCTATTTAGATTACATTTATTACAATATGTATGACATTTGTTACCTTATGTTTAATAATAATAATAATAATGTCGAGATAAAAAAACAAAATAAAATAATAGTAAAAACAGTAAAATAAACAAAGTACTAATTTTTAACATAACAAACAAGTAAACACAATAAACAGTGCGGCTAGGAATAAAATAAATATTGAAGAAGCCAATCTAAAAAACAAAGTAACCAGGCAGCAGGAGAAAAAACGCAATAATCGTATTTATGCTAATGTCCAATAAACTCTTTGATAGAGTCACACACTTAGTCAATAAAAGGGATTTCACCCCTTAATTATTAATTAATCGAGGATTTAGTAAATTTCGCACTGGTCTACTTCTAATTGGGATGTGCCTAGAGTCTCCATGTACTTGCCGCTACATTTCGAGCATTTGTTTTCATTTCTATATAAATGCGTTGCATTGTATTTGAATTATTATTTCGAAGTAACCATGGCGAGCAAAAGCAAGCAAAGCAATTCAAAATCAGATAGAACGCGCTGCATTTTACACTGGTGTTTCGAAAAGTAGTGTAAGAAAAATTCAAAGAGAACTTCTTGTTCTACTTCATTTTTAAAATATCATGGTAAAAAAAGACCCCGACTATCATACAAAGATAAAATTGACGATGGTGATTTTCAAGTAATTCGACGAACAATAGAGGATTTTTATATAAAGTTGAAGAAGGTTCCAACCTGCAAACCCCTACTTCGTGTTGTAAAGAACAAAATAGATTGTCCGTATAAAACCTTAAATCGGTTTTTACGATCAAATGGTTTTGTTTGGCGCAAGTGCCAAAATAAACGAAAATTGCTCATTGAGAGATCAAATATTTTTCACTGCTGGGTGAAATATCTATCAGCTGTAAGGCAATATAGGCAGGAATGACGCAATATTGTGTATATAGATTAAACTATAATGATATACAGTGAACAAATGCTGGCAAAGTGAAAGTGTTACAGGTGTCAGGGACTAACAACTGGTGACTATCATGGACAGATGAATAGAGATAATTTTGAAAAGTGGTTGCTCGAGAAGCTTCTACCTAACATTCCTCCCAAATCAGTCGTGGTAATGGACAATGCGTCTTATCATTCTCACGTAGAAGATAAAGTGCCAACTAAATACTCTACAAAAGCTCATATGATATCGTGGCTTAAATCGAACAATCTTGTATGTGATCCAACATGGAGGAAATATCAATTATATGAAGTAATATCAGCCAACAAGCCTAGAGAAAAAAAGTATAAAATTGAATGTCTTTTACGTAACCTCGGTCATACACCTTTAAGGCCCCCTCCATACATGGACGACTTCAACCCTATTGAACTTGCATGGGCAGGAGTAAAAAAATATATTTGAGAGCGCAACACCGGTGAACTTTCAGTTAAAGATTTAAATAAAATAACATTAGAAGCGATTGACTCAATATCGGCTGAAAATTGGAAATCGTATGTTAAACATGTTCGTTCTATTGCACATAAATACTGAAAAGTAGATGGCAAAATAGAAACGGTTATTGATGATTTAGTTATCACACTGGGATCTTCAAGTAGTGACCTCATCATTTTCAGAGGAAGACAACGATTTAGAAGGAATCGAACCATTAAGGTGGGATTCCGAGCAACGCGGCTTAGTAACGCCGCGACAGAGTGATAGTACAAGGTTCTATCTAACTGTATGACCGAGTGTACGAATACAGCGACACTGGCGCGGCGTCACTGCCGCAGCGCCGGCCGCTCCGGCGACAGCGCTTCCTCTCGTAGTGCCGCCGCATCGCTCGATCGACACGTGTTGATTTAGGAGGTTGCAATTATTTTAAAAATGGAAGTTTTTACGGAAGAAGATGACGAACTTCTCATAACTCTGGTGTCGACACATCCCTTATTGTATGACTTAAGTGAAGGAGACTACAAAAACTCGAAAAAGAAAGATAAAATTTGGAACGAAATTGCGAAGGAATTAAATAAAAAATGTAGGTATTTTTTATGTTTTTTATTTAGCAATAGTTATTTTGCCGGGCTACTTGACCAATCTCTGAGTTAGAATAAAGTTTTAACTGTTCTCTGATATAAATGCCATCATTTGCCTGTCCCCTTGTACTGGTCAGATTCATCATATTACCTGTAAGATTCTCGTTTTCATCACGTGTGTAATATGGCCGGTTATTTTCTTCTAAATACGCATCTCTTAACAGATTGTATAAGCAACATGCAACTAAAATTAAATCAGTGCAAGTAGTCGGTAGAACTGCAATAGGAGTACAAAATACTCTGAATACTTGACTCAGCAGTCCGAAGGCATTTTCTGCAACACAATTTCTTTTTCGGGATCAAGTCTGGTCCTTGTTCTTGAATACGGCTTCATCATATGTGTGCTGAGAGGAAAAGCCTCATCTCCTATTATAAAATGAGTCAAACTAACATTTGTATGCGGGAGAGGTTTGGGTTCCGGAATGTTAAAGTTATTGCTTGCAATTTTTTTCCCTACTATCGACTTTCTAAATATGTTATTATCGCCTTCCTTGCCATATGAGCCAACGTCAAGAGCCGTAAACTTATAGTTAGCATCAACCAAAGCCAACATTACGATAGAAAAATAGTCTTTGTAATTAAAATAAAGCGAACCACTGTTTTGTGGAGCTTTTATTCGAACATGCTTTCCATCTATGCTGGATATACAGTTAGACATATTCCATTTTTCCCAAAAATCTTTATCGATTTTCTTAAAATTACTTTTTGTGGGAGGTGGCATCGCAACTGGCATAAGCTTTTGTTTTAATACTTTCAAAACGTCTCTTGTTACTCTTGAGATATAGGATTTTGATATTCGGTATACAAACGACAGCGACGCTTTTTTTTGGAGGTGAAAATTGTAAAAAGAGATGGAAAAATATAAAGTCTGGAACTGGATCCGCAGCCCCTAAAAATCCTAGGTCTAAGTTTAAACCTACGAACGACTGCTTACATTTCTATACACAGTTCAACAGAAACTAATATTGAAGATACGGATTCTACACAAGACAGTCAAACATCTGACCGAGGTAGTGAGTCTTCACTTCATGTTCAAAAACATTTAAGTCCTGCATCGCCAGCAGAAGAAACTAGAAATGATATTGAACATGACACCATCAATGCACAAACACCTTCAAGAACATCTTCAGGCCCGAATCCAGTATTTCCAAAATCCAACAGAAAACGGACGCATCAGAAAAAAGATGAAATAATTGCTCTTCTACACAAAAGAGAAGAATCACGCCAAAAAATTTTAGAAACTATAGCCAATAGAAATGCTGAGGACCCCGAACTAGCTTTGTTTTCGGATTACGTAAAAAGTGTGTTACAGAAACTACCATCCAATTCGAAAATAAACGCAAAAATGTGTTGATGTTCTCTTGAAGTACGAATCGTTGAACGTTCCCGCATCTACAAACGTTGTTGAATTGAATTCGCCTCAACCTCAACTATCTAGTTCAGCTTCAGCACAGCCCTCAACAAGTTTTGCATATGATGCTGTTCTGTACACAGATCAAAATACGCTATCTACAATCACAGACAACTCCAGAGCATACTCACCTATATCACAGGCAATAGAGATGGAAATACACGAGCACGAACCTGAAGCTACGTACTTACGTTTTCACGTATTATAGATAAATTATAAATTTATAATTTTTCTTTAAAGTATGATTAAAACTACTTACCTTAATGTTAAAAATAGTTTTTCTTCAGGACCTATACAATTTCGTGTAGTTTTTGGTGACAATTCTTCATATACTAGAGACAAAATGAAATTAAATTGTCTTTTATTAAAATGACAGAATTCTCTAAACTTTTCGTTGTTATAATCTAAATGTTCTTATATTAAGATTTTGTACAGACCCTGTTCTTTGCGGGAACTATAAATCGGATCGATTGGGTCTCTGGCACTCAAGTAATATAAAAGCAACAGATCGTCATCTTCTTCTTCAAATATTCTTTGCAAATCTTTCACAACAGCTTGATTCATGTTCGCTTCACCGTGTGTATTACACTAAAAGCAAAAAAAAATGGACTCTCCTGGTCACCAGTTGCGAAATGAGTGGAAGCCGCAGTGATACTGTCGCCGACCTAGGAATTCAAAAGACCGTCAGAGACGCTGCGACAGAGCCGCGGCGTTTACTAACGCACCGACAGCGGCGGTGCCGCTTTGCTTTTGCACCTTTAGAATCACAGCCGTCAACCTCAAAAATGGCTTAGTTTTTTTCATATATTTTGTAAAATTGTTCATAAAGTAGCTGTCAATAAACTGCTTCAAAATAATTAATTTTCTGTTCAATACCGGGTGTCAAAAAATATCTGATATTGCAACTAATATCTGAAAAACTATAGAACTCATATTTTTCCAAAATTAACACATCAATGTAGTTATAGTAGGGGAGCCAGCACTGATTCCAGTGAACAAGATTTATCAAAATTTTAACTTATGCAGTTCGATTTTGGGCTATAGTCTGTCATATTACTTTGTACAGGGGGCGTCATTGTGAAGTACTATACAGGGCGTTTCCTAATTGCGTGCTAATGTTAAAGGGGGGCGATTCTTGGACTTGAAATTTGATATACGTCTTTTATGCATAAATAGGCATTTTTTATTACCAATCAATTTTTGAAATTTCTACCAGTGGCGTGCATATGTAATTAACCTGGATAAATCCTTATGTTAATAAAGGTTCATTAAGCATAGTTACATTTTTTAATTATCCGAACTGCGTATAGTCAAAAAGGAGTGCCATATTATTTAAAGAACGACGGGACACCACTGGTTTAAAGAGATTTCTTGGCCGACCTTCCTAAACCGTTTGACTCCGACCGGTTTTCTTTCGTGTGCCCCACTTTAGCCTTAGCATGAAGTTAACGGCTATCGGTGATACGCGTTTGGTGAGATTCAATACTTTTTTGGCCTTAACTTCCAAATGCATGTACAGGGTGTTCCAGCGAGGACTGAACAGGGACCTATTTTCGACCTTCCTTGTATTTTGGAAAAATTCAAAATAGCCAATCGATGTATTTTTTCTTGTAGAATCCAAAAATGTCATCGAAAAAATATTTGAACCAGAAACAAAAGAGTTACGCTATGCATCAGGTGTTTTTTAAATGGAATGTATCGTTTTTTATACGAT
Source organism: Kuschelorhynchus macadamiae (assembly GCA_030620095.1). Lineage (NCBI taxonomy): Eukaryota > Metazoa > Arthropoda > Insecta > Coleoptera > Curculionidae > Kuschelorhynchus > Kuschelorhynchus macadamiae. The sequence continues at coordinate 1,252,564 of JAUTXW010001028.1, forward strand.
TTTTGAAAAGAGTGATTTTTTTTATGTCCGTTCTGATTAAAAGATTTGATTTTGCGATAGCTGTTTATATTACATTTTAATGTTTTACAAACTAAAATTTTAGCTTCACCTGTTTAAAATATACGATAGGTTGGTATAGGTGATCAAGGTAAAATGACGTTTGAATGCTTTGTCAATAAAAATTGACATTATTTTAATTATTGTCGAAGTCTTCACCTAAAAAATATATATTTGACTCTGATCGAAATGAAATACTCTTTGGACAAATAACATAAGTTTTCAATGTGAACGCCGTTTTTCTCGAAACAACATCGATAACCCCTTTGTAGCCTTTCTAAACTTGCTGTTACAATATGATTTTCCTGGTTAAGGCGGTTTATTTCATCGACAATTTTTCCCATGATCTCTTGAATATTTTCGTTTCGTTGTCTGTATACGACGTTCTTCAAATGGCCCCAAAGAAATGTATCCAAAACTGAGAGGTCGGGGCTATTGGACGGCCAAGCATATGTTCCATTTCGCCCTATCCATTCGTTATGGCGCCGATTTAAAAATTGAACCACATCATGCACGGCATGAGGAGGCGCCCCATCATGTTGCCAAATTAAATTCTGATATTCTGCCAATGGTAAGTCTTCCAAAAAATTTTCAATTTCGTTTTCTAAAAACTCATAAAATCTGTGCCCATTTAAAGTCCCGTTAAAAAATATTGGTCCCAAAATTTTATTGTTTTTTATCCCACACCAAACATGAATAGAATTCCTCCCTTGAAATTTAATAGTCTGGAACTTTTTTGGATTTTCAACGGCCCAGTGGTGACTATTATGTCTGTTGAATACTCCCGATGTTGTGAAAGTAGCTTCGTCGGTCCACACAATATTTTTGAATAAATCAGGGTCTTCGTTTTCTTGCCGAATTACCATTTGAGAAACAAATTGGAAGCGAAGTTCTTTTTGTGCCGGTGTTAGGTGCTGAAGTGGAAGGATACGAAAAGGCCTAAATTTATGAATTTTCAGAGTCCTGTAAACAGTCCCTCGGGTAACTCTTCTGCGCCTTACACCGCCACCGGCACCGTACTGAACTTCCCGAACTGCATCCGAAATAGATTTGGTTGGATTAACTTGAAAATAATTTATAACGGCCTGGTCTCGATTTCTTCTTCTTTGTATATTTCTTTTTCTATCATGTAAAGTTTTATTTTCCTCAAATAGGTTTTTTTATCCTTAGAATTGTATTGATGGATATATTTCTATGAAAATTTGCAATAAATCTTCTTCTTGCTTCTCTTGCATTTTCTTGGCACTTGTAAAATAGCATAACAATCTGTAGTCTCTCGTCCAAAGAGTATTTCATTTCGATCAGAGTCAAATATATATTTTTTAGGTGAAGACTTCGACAATAATTAAAATAATGTCAATTTTTATTGACAAAGCATTCAAACGTCATTTTACCTTGATCACCTATACCAACCTATCGTATATTTTAAACAGGTGAAGCTAAAATTTTAGTTTGTAAAACATTAAAATGTAATATAAACAGCTATCGCAAAATCAAATCTTTTAATCAGAACGGACATAAAAAAAATCACTCTTTCCAAAAATCGTATAAAAAACGATACATTCCATTTAAAAAACACCTGATGCATAGCGTAACTCTTTTGTTTCTGGTTCAAATATTTTTTCGATGACATTTTTGGATTCTACAAGAAAAAATACATCGATTGGCTATTTTGAATTTTTCCAAAATACAAGGAAGGTCGAAAATAGGTCCCTGTTCAGTCCTCGCTGGAACACCCTGTACAGTTACAAATACTAAAATCCTCCTATTTATATATCCTTGATTAAATAAAATTATATCTAGTGAATGTCAGAAATAGAAAAAAAATCATATATAAAGAACAAAATTAAAAAAATACCTAAATTTGAAGAAATATTCTCTTTTTCCCTAGGCAGTTAAAAAAACCCTAGAAATAGGTAAAAAAAATCCCTGATCTGGCATCACTGTCTGTGTCCCTCCGTGCTAGCGTGAACGAACTTCCTAAATTTTGGTTCACGGGAAATCAGATGTGACGTCATTAATGTTCACGCTAACTAATAAAAGGTATTTATTTATTTTTCGTCGGGAAGCCTAGTGGCGCGTGGTAGGGATCTCAGCCCACGTCGTATAGCATGTGAATTGAAATCCCGCTAATTTAAAAATTTCAAGTCAAAAAAATGCGAATTAGGTACTCCAACGATCTGTCACTTGAAAGTACACATGTGTCGATCACTGATCCGGATCTTTATACTGACCCACGGGAGTAGTGTCTTGAAAATATTGAGAGCCGGATCACGGATCTTTGAAATAGAGACAAAGCAAAATGAAGCGTCCAGGTGCGTTTGTCTATGGTTCAGTCAGTTCTTCGGTTCGTTCAATGAATCATCATTGTTTGTAGATCTCGAGTCGGGAGCTGAACCGTGGAGCCGACGGCCGGTCTGATTGATAAGAAGGGCAGGATGATGGGGTGGATGGGTCGGTCGGTTATTAGCTTGTTGAATGCTGTTTGCCATGAAATATGAATTTCTGTATAGCCAGAATCTCGTGTAAAATTTTAATTTGGAGTTGGTTAGCTTGTAAATCATCGGAAAAACATCATATTACACCAGCCTTTTAAAACTTAGATTTATGTTGTGTGGATTAGATAACAGATTTAAATCTCTACTTTTTTGTGCGATGTATATATTGAAGTTCAGATGGCCTTTATAACTAGTGATGATAATAGGATGATAGTTAATAAAAAGAAATATAAAAATCTATATTTCATAATAAAAAAAAACAACAACATTTCATAATAAAAAAAAACAAACTTCACAACTTCAAAACCACTACAGCAAGACTCTTAAGCCTTGTAAGTTAAAAGTATAATATCTTTAAAAATTATTATTCCACTTAAAACGCATACATGTTTGTAAACAAAAACTAGACTGGTGTGGTCGCCACTCATTTTATTCGTCCCGAAATCTAAAAAAATGTTCGGCCAGTATTGTCTACAAAACCGATGTTGCATGCTTACAAAGTTTTGAAATGGATGAAGCTATGCATACATACCTACCGAATGCCTAATATGACGAATATGGCCCTCCTATTTTAATGAATTTAAAGAGATCCGAGATACGCATCGCTGATCCGGGACTTTAAACTAACCCAGATCCGTTAACTCGGATCTTTAAAAAGATCCAGATTTCCAATCACTACTTGAAAGTCACCGATCAGCTGTTTTTGACGGTCGTAGGACAAACAAATCGAATTTTTACATACACGGTAGTATATGTTATTTATTTTTAGTTTTTTACCTTTACATTCTTTTTGTTGTATTGCAAATTGTGGAAGTAGAGGGATGATTTTCAATTTTAGATATAAAAAGCGATTGAATGAACTTTCGTCGATGCGGCTGAAGTGGATTACCGCAATAAGGAGAGGATTTACCTACCTAAATTAAATTAAGCCCAAGGATTCACCTACTACCAAATTAAATTAGGCATTCATCCTGTAGATAAATAATTTTATATTTTTGACAGCAAAACTAATTTATTCTATTATTGCTCCGTTGAATAATTAGGTTTTTTTGTTTTTTTTTAATTAATTAATTAATGTAAGGACGTAGCCGATGCATGCATCGGACAAGCGGCCCTTCAGAAACGTACACTACAGAATGCTAAACATTCCAAATGGTACGCATTCGCAAATAACGTCAAATAAATAAATGATGAAGTCAGTAACTAACTAAAAAAATATGTCAGACAGTCAGAAACAGCTGTGATTGTCTTGTTCTTCTAATAGGCACTAAAAACGGGACTGATCCAAGCAGCACTTCACAGTCAATCCCCACATTCACCAACTTATCCAAAAAGACAAGTGCCTTCTTTCTTCTAAATTCAGGAGTTTGAAGGCCGCAAAGAAGAGCTCTAGTATTAGATGACAGACCTTGATATGGGAAATGCAATTTATGTAAGAGGTATTTTGAAAACCTATTTTGCACCTTTTCAATTCTGTCGATGTGACACTATGATGGACTCCATATTGCACAACAATATTCTAGAACTTATAGAGACACCCAATTGCTTTGGTATCAGCTACGTGTTTCGTATGTCGCTTTATAAAACCCAGAAGTCTAAAACCCTTAAGTACAATGTTATCAATATGTCGATTAAAAGTAAAGGGTCCGTGAAAGAACTAACAACTTCAAGGTTTACATTACCTATGAAGTAGGTGGAGGGTTTGGTATTAATACATTTGTGAAAACGGAGCACTTTACATTTCGAGATGTTAAGAGAGAGATAATTAGTTCTGCACCATTTGACGAGCCTTTCCATATCAGACTGCAGAGGATTGGACTCTGAGGAGACTGGTGGGAAGAATTTTAAGTCGTCTGTATATAAAAGACATTTGGAAAATTCGAAACAGGATACTATATCATTTATAAAGAGCAGAAAGAGAACTGGACCCACATGCGAACCCTGCGGGACACCCGTTGTCACAAGAATCTCCCTGGAGACTGAATCGCATATGTTGACTTGCTAGCGACGATTAAATAAATACGATTTTATCCACTCAAGATATTTTCCACAAAAACCAATTTGCTGTAATTTCCATAACAGAAGCTGATGGCAAACACTGTCAAAAGCCTTAGATATGTCAAAGTAAATAACATCGATCTGCTTACTAGCCTCAACCGGTGTCACTAAGTAGTTTTGAAATATTGCAAGATTGGTAGTTGTTTTATTAAAAATAAGAAATATCCTATCATTGCAGAAAAATAACATGAAAATAAATTGAAACTTCAAAAGAAACAGACAAATGTTTGTAAGTACGTAATCTTTTATCGTTCTCCATACTCCAAATAAGGGGATAGGTCAACCTCAATGGGATTTAATGAGATGAAAACAAATATGCTCGTTATTTATGACGCCAATATAATAATTTTGTTTAATTACAAAATGTCATATGTGTAAGAGTGATTTGATAAATTATGTAGATATCGTGAAAGGACTTTTTATGATCAGTCGGTACTCCAAACATCCTAAATCCAGTTTCTTTTTACAGCTTCAGCTGCGACAACAATTACTTTTTCTTTTTGGTACCGTGTCATATTCTTTAATAAGTTTGCCACGTACACCATTGGGTCAAATCCTCCTACAACAGTGGTGTCGACAGCGTTTTCCTTATCGGCAAAAATAATTGTAGAAGAAAATATTGAATGAGTTACTTCCCCTTCCTTCGCTACTCTCGTAACTTCCTCTAGAAAGGCGGGATATGGCAATTCCAAGTTTGTTTTAGTCTGCTTAAAAACTTTTGTGAATTCGTCGTAATAGAACCTAAAAGAAAATATCTTTAGGAAATAATTTTACATGGGACTAAATTTTTAATTATACAACCCCAACTAAATGTATTCACCCCAAATAACGGGCCATCAAGAAAACAAAATAAAAAACGCTGGGACCCCTCGATTTTTGTTTTGACGGGGAACGTTTTCAACTCCGCAACCTGAGGGGTGGTGAGATTCACCCCCAAAATGTTTAATAGAATAGGGTCGAGTGAAACCTTAATTTGTAGGTCTTTTGACCTAGATTACAACTACTGAGTTTGAAGTCTCTGTTGTGATTACCGTTGATATGACAGCTTGTCAAAATTTAGTTTTATTTGAATAAATTAACCGCAACAGGGTCAGAAGATCTTAAAACTGACCTATAGTTAAAAGCAGTGTTATAGTGCGGGTCATACGATTTATCAACCACAAAACTTTTTAAGTTTGTTTTTCTTTTATTACGTGTAAAGCATATCCTCCGAATAAAATCCGGAAGATGAATTAGATAGACCTATGATATTTTCATCTGAAAAAAGAGAATAAACATATAAATATCAGCAGTTGACAAGTCAGTGACGAAATGAGTAATAGAAAACAATTTTCGGGTTTTTGCATCCACAAGAGAAAAAAATGGTATTAAATCTAATAAAATATTACGAAAATGAAAATTCACCGGCCAATATCCAAGAGACAGTAGCAAAAGCTCTGGGAATCGGTATAAGGACTGTGCAGAAAATTGTGCATGAAAAAAAGCATAATTTACTACCAAAAAAGATTAAGAAATGTACACGAAAAAAGCCAAAGACAGAAGACTTAAGTGACAATCTAAAGATGGATGTTCGTAATGCAATTTACGATTTATACACATCAAAAACTAATATAACCCTTCAAGTTTTAAAAGAAGCTTTAAAAATCGAAGCATATTGGAAATTGGACTAAAATCGTTGTCAAAATTAATAAAAATCTTGGGTTTTCGATATAAAAAGGACTGTAACCGAAGATTTTTATGCGAGTTGCTACATATAGCAAGTCAGCGTCTCCAGTTTTTAAAAAAATACATGAAAAGAAGTATTTTTAGACGAGACTTGGATATTTTCTAATGAAAGTGGTTCGAAATATTGGCAGGACGACTCTGTAAAAAGTGTCAAAAGAAAAAAGGGATGTGGAATCATTTTGCATGCAGGTTATTCAAAAGGATTTCTCCCAGTTGCAAGTTTACTGTTTTCTTCAACATCCAAAAGTATGTACTAACATGATAGTATGATCTGTGAACTGTTTGAAAAGTGGTTAAAAGAACAACTGATTCCAAATTTAGATGCTCCATCTTTAATCATTCTGGACAATGCATCTTATTATTCAAGAATCTTAAATAAACAACCTGCTTCATCCTGGAAGAAAAGTGATATTTATGACTGGCTAATAAAACAAAAACAAAATCCTTTACCCGATATGCTGAAACTAGAACTTCTTTTAATGGCAAAATCTACTAAAAAACCAACAATATATGCCGTAGATGAAATATTACGGGAAAATGGACATGAGGTTTTACGACTGCCGCCATACCATTGCTAGTTTAACGCAATAGAATTAATATGGGCTGGGGCAAAATCATATTACGAAAAACATGTGAACGATGGTCTTACATCAGATGTAGTGCAAATTGTTTAGCAAGATTCAATAAATTATATTACGCCGGAGTACTGGAAGAAATCTGTGGAACATACGGAGAAATTAATATGGGATTGGTGGAATCGAGAACGAGTTCTAGATGTCGAAATAGCACCAATGATCATTGCGCCATTTGAGGACGCCTCAGAAGATGAGGACTTTTTAAGTGATGATGATATTTTTTAGTCTATAATATTAAAAAGTTTCTGAATGATTATATTAGTTTTTGACGTGTATAAATCATAAATTGCATTATGAATATCCATTTTCGCATTGTAACTTAAGTCTTTTGCCTTTCGATTTTTTCGTGTACATTTCTTAATCTTCTTCGGAAGTAAATTATGTTTTTTTTTTCATACACAATTTTCTGTACATTCCATATACCAATTCTCAGAGCTTTTGCCACTGGCTCCTGGATAGTAGCCAGTGAATTTTAATTTAAAATTTTTTTTATTAGATTTGACACCATTTTTTGCTTACTTTTTTAGCACATTTGTAATTTTGTAGGCAATAAATAAATAACTATAGAATATTTGTTCCAATTTTAAAGCGTGTTTAAAATAAGTACATTTTTTCATTAGTTATAAGATAAAATTTGAAATATAAAAATCGGTAAAATCGCTTTACCAGAAACTCGGGACTAACGAAAAATACATATATTTATATATATATATATATATATATATATATATATATATATATATATATATATATTACATATATATATATATATATATATATATAGATATATATGTATACATATATATATATATATATATATATATATATATATATATATATATATATATATATATATATAAGTTTCAGCAAAGTTTTCTTGGGAATTTTGGTTCAGTAGAGTAAATTGCGAGGTAGTGGGCAGTTACATAATTTTATTTTTTTTCCAAGACGTTTCGTTGACTTTCGTACAACTTTTTCAACTGGTTTATAACGTGTCTAAAAGTAAAATTGACCTTAAATAAATATATACTTTTTACAAAAAATAAACTTACCATCAGAAACAAAGATCCAAAATGCATTAAATGCGATAACAAATTGTGTAACACATATGAGACATATAACACGAAGCTGACATTTTGTATATTACAATAAAAACACACACAACGTGAAAATATAATACATCAGTTATATACATAGAATGAACACGAGTATTAAAGTCGACTGCTACTATATTACAAATAAGACATGTAGGTGCTATGAGAATTCTGTTGTTTTTTTGTGCTGTAAGAGTTTAAAAGAAATTATTTTACGAACATCCAAAATACCATTGTCATTTCATTTCTCATTTGGTATCCAATTGCAAAATAAAAGCGTATTTTTTTTTGGGGTACTAGTTAAAAAACATAATAATGAATTATTTAATAAAATATTTATTAGAGAACTGCATATTTTCTAATTTTAAGGTGAAAAATTTAACTAAGAATATTAAAATATATTTTATTGAGACCAGCTATTTCCGATTTATCGTTTATGGATTGAGGATTGTTTTTTATGTGGATCATTTCATGATATTCGCGTTTTCTTTTGTGTGGTTCTGTTGAGTATTTTTGTTTCATCAAAGTTAAAATTATGATTAAAGTTTTCCTCATGTTTTTTAAGTGCTGTAGTATTTTTTTAAATTTTTTTTATCGTATCGATGCCCATTTAACCTATTGTGAAGATGTTGGCTAGTTTGACCAATATACACAGAAGGACAATCTTTACATGGTATCTGGTATACAGTATGGGCTTTTTTATTTTTAGAAATTTCACTTTTTATTTTGCTGTAATTATTATTTAGGAGGTTAAACCCTTTGTGACACACAGTAACATCATGTTTTTTAAAAAGCTTCTGGAAATTTTCTGACAGGTTGGGTATATATGGTAGGGACAAATAGTGTTTATGATTTTTCTTATTGTTTTTTCGGTTTTCTTTATCTGTGATATTGGAGTTGTGCTGTTCAATGCGTTGTCTAAAAATAGAATTTATTAGTTTTTGTGGATATGAGTTTAATTTAAGCACATTTTTTGCCTTTTTTATTGAGGTATTTCTAAACTCAGGGTTGCTCAATTTAATTGCTCTATCGGCTAAACTAATTACTACAGATTTTTTTTGTGATATATGGTGCTGTGATTTATAGTTTAGATACCTACCGGACCACGTAGGTTTTGTATACCATTCTGTCCGAATTTTAGTATTTTTGTGGTGTAGCGTCATATCAAGAAAGTTTATTTGTTCCGTTTTTCGATTTCTATAGTAAATTGAAGTTTTTTATGGTAACTATTAAGAAGATTTAAGGTATAGTTGATTTTATCTGTGAGAATTGCGCAAATACAGTCATCAACATATCTATAGAAAAATGGTAACGAAAAATTTAATTTAGAAATAATTTGGGTCTTAAGGTCTTCTAGAACTAATTGGGCAATTATACTAGATATTGAGGCGCCCATTGCGCAACCTTCAATTTGCTTGTAGAATGAATTTTATTATTGTGAGATGTAATATTTAAAAATAATTTGGACCTTAGAGTTATCATTGTTAAACATCTTATTTTTTCAATCCAAAACCGTTCGTCTAACGAAAAAAAGTCAAGAGGTTCTTTTTGTTAGCAACTAATAAGTGATTACGAAAATGACTTTTATTTTGACAAAAAGTAGTGGCGTGCCATTTTTTAATAAAATAAAATATTTTGGTCAATATCAACGGTTCAAAAAAAGGTAGATGATAAATTATTTTCATTAAATTATAGAGAAATTTATCCCCTTTTAAAATATGTAAAAATGAATATACCATTACATTTGTTTTTTTTTTGAAAAAAACTAAAAAATATGCTACTAATTCAGTTAACGCCATTTAGCGACGAGAGCAAAAGTCAAAAATTCAAAACCAAATAAGCGTTTTGTAGTGCAAATTATGCTCTTTCATATGAGCCTAAGTTTGCTAAAATCGGTAAAAAGAAACGGGAGACCTCTTGGTTTGTTTGAAAAAACAATTGAACTTCCCCCACCGCTTTATTTTGATATATAGAACAAAACATTTTAGACAAAAAGTGTAGGGAAATGGTCACTAAATATAAAAATGATATCATCGATATATTTTCATTAGGCAAAATTCTATAAAAACTCCATTTTTCTACTTAGTGTTGGTTGTTACGCCCTCTAGCGGACGTTTGACAAACTCGAAAATAATTTTCAGCAATTTCTCTTGGCGACTTTTATTACGATTTTTTTTCTCAAATCTATACGACCAATATCTTATGAGATATGGCCGCTGGCTACCCTTAACTGACCGTCACAACTGCAGGTACTGGTACAGGTACCCATTATTCAGGAAAATACTTATCCAGCGTCCTTTAATGCCATCAATCTACAGATTACTAAGATTTTAGAAAACGACTAGGATTTAGTTGAAGACGAGATGTTCTTTCAACAAGATGGAGCACCGCTCGTACAGTGAGAGATTTTCTTGCTACTACTTTTTCGATCGATGGATGAAGGAGAGGTTCAGTTGAATGGCTGGTACGATCACCTGATTTAACGCCGTTGGATTTTTTTCTTTGGGGACACCTAACGTCAAAGGTTTAGTAGTCAGAATCACTTGATTTAAGACAGCGAATCGTAACCGAATGCCGTCTGTTAACATCTGAAATATTTCCAAATGTTCGAGAGGCATTCGAAGCTCTTTTGTATCACTGAGATAAATTACTCTACTTTGTAGAAAATGTAATTTTGGGAAACGCAAAAATTCTTCGTTAATTATTTGCTGTTAGTAAAAAACCTTCAAATAATAATGAATGGATAATAAATAGATCCCCCTTTCAACAATTTGTTACCGTGTTCTTGCGATTCTCTCTCTATCAAACTCCACTACCATTTTACATTTTTGAGGTAAAACACACCCTTGCCAAAAGGATTAAGTGATAGCTCATTTTGAAGATCTTTTGATCCTCATCATCCCTTAATCTGAAATCAGATAACTCTTACGGTTAATTTATTAAATTAAAATTCTAAATTTTGACAAACTGTCATATCAACGGTAATCACAACATAAACTTCAAACTCGGCAGTCGTAATCTAGGTCGAAAGATCTTTAAAACAAGGTATGACTCGACCTCCATCTTCAATTAACATTTTAGGGGTGAATTTCATCACCGCTCACGGGATGGGGCTGCTAAGTTGAAAATAGGCGCAAAATGTTTCCACTTCCATTTTGTTGTCTTAGGAGCCCCTTATTTGGGGTGGATACTTTTAGTTGTAGTTATTTATGATATAAATGTTAAAAGTATATTTTTAAGGCTCGCATGTGAAAGTTCACATGAGTGTCTTAATGCACTAATACATTAAAGTAACATTTTAAGGCTACTAAGGGATGTTTAAAATTGCATTTTTAACACAGAGCAACGCAATTTCGTCGTAATCAAAGTTTTCTGAGACATACGACCTTTTTAACCTGCAATACGTCACAATCAATTCCTATTATGCTTACTTTACACACCCCCTAGGAGTGAATTTATATTTGTCTAAAGTTTTTCCGGTTATTATAAATTTTAGTGAATTTTGAAAATATCTAATATATCTATAGAATAGAATAGTTTATATTACTATGAAATACACTATTGTATAAAGGGTCATCTAAAAGTTTATAGAAAAAAGAAAAAGTATGAAATTAGAAATAAATATAAATTTATAACACAAATTAAAAGAAGAAAGAACAAAATAAAAAACGTACATGTAAAACATCTTTTTTAGAAAAATAAATACACATAACATACAATGAGAATATAAAAACTGAACAATTCGCACAAAAATATGGAATAAGAAAAACAAGACAAACTATTAGTATAAATACTATCATGTGTCAAGCAGTATCGAAACGCTCAAGACTGCAAATATTCTTGTACCGAATAGAAAGGTTTAACAATAAGAAATTGTGTGACTGTGTTGCTAAAGTTGTTGGCACTAAGAACTTTATAGTGTTTGGACAGTTGATTATAAAGGGTCAGACAACTGTAATATGGAGATCTCTGAAAGAATGAGTTTTTATGAGATGGTACACTAATGACATTCTCATTTTTAGTCTTGTACGAATTAGTCTCTCCCGGTTTGACAAATAATTTAAGGTTATTATTTGTATAAATTAGACACTTAAAAATATATATACAGGCCAATGTTAAAATTCACCTTTGAGTAAATATAGGCTTACAACTATCCATGCGCTTGAGATTGAAAATCAGTCTTATAATCCTTTTTTGTCCAATAAAGTCTCTCTCCCACACTGCTCTACCTCCTCATGAAATAATATTATTAGATAAGCGGCTGTAAGTCAAAGAATAATAAACACTAAGCAAGCCAGATTCACTAAGTGTATTCTTTAAGTTCAAGACAGCAAAGTGAGAGAGTCAAGCTTAGCACAGATGTGCTTGACGTGACTATTAAAGTTTAGGGATGAGTCCATTATAGTTCCCAAGATTTGCTAGAATTAATAATAATAATAATAATAATAATAATAATAATAATAATAATAATAATAATAATAATAACTTTATTGCCAACAATATGATCACAATCACAAAGCAACGTCATAAGAGAGTACATGATATGCTATATTGAAATATAGACAATGAAAATATATATGTGACAATTAAAAGAAAATAAATTAAAATAAAGGACCACACTTTAATAAGTAGGTCAACAAATAAATATGACAAATATATATGACAAATTAACAAAACACAAATTAAAAATTTTAAACATCTTCAAAATTAAAAGAGTAAAAGCATTTAGCTTGTAAATATTGGATAGTTTGGTTTCTAAATTTTGAAATGCTTTCAATTTGCTTTGTTTCTGTAGGCAGCATTTGAAATGCCTTTATGGCCCGATACAGGGGACCTTTCTTGAAAAAGGAGGTATTATGGAGAGGAATGATAAGGTTGGTTCTATTCCGAGTCAGAACGTTCATTTCTGAGAATAGTGATCCAGATTTCTGTCAAAGAGATTTGGTTGTTTTTTTACGTACATTACTAAGGCCAGAAAGTACAGGCAAGCAGCAGTTAATATATTTTGGCCTGAGAAGCAAGGGTTACAACTCTCCCTGGGATGGAGGCCATACATAGTGCGGATGACACGCTCTTGTGCCCTGAATACATCAATGGCCGAGGTAGATGAACCCCAGAACAGTATACCATAACTCAAGATTGATTGTATGCAAGACATATAATAAATTCTTACAGTCTTTGCGGTGAGAACATCCCTCAGTCGACGTATTAGTGCACAACTGCTATTTAGTTTTGATATTAGTGACCTATTATGCTGAGTCCAATTCAAAAGAGGGTCCAAATAAACAACCAAAGTGACTCACTCTGTTTAGTTTTACCAAACAGGATCTGACCTGTCTTGTCAGCATTGAGCTTTAAGAAGATATCCTCACATCAAGAGCCCATTGCCTCCACTGCACGCGAACAAGGCGACAGTTCAGCCATGGCGGGAGCCGCCAGCATAACTGATGTATCATCCGCATACTGACAGACTAGGCCACCACCAGGAAGTCCCCCGGAGAGCTCATTCACATACAATAAAAACAACAAGGGTCCCAAAATTGATCCCTGGAGCACCCCCTGCTGCAACCCTTGAAAGGATGAGTAATGTGTTTTCCCATTGTGTAGGATGCAAACTGATTGCTGTCTGCTTGTTATATAGGATTGTAGAAGAAACAGACATACACCTCGTATACCTAGCCCATCCAGTTTTTTAAGGAGCAGACCATAATTGATCGTGTCAAAAGCCTTTGACAAGTCAAAATAAAGGCCTGCTACTTTTTGCTTTTTGTCCAGATTCTCCACAACATAACTGACAGCCGCAAAAATCGCCTGCTCTGTGGACTTTTTTGGTATAAAACCATACTGGTGGGTGGCCAGTATATTGTGGGAAGTAACAAAATTGAGAATTCTGTTGTAAAGAGCTTTTTCAAAGACCTTTGACACGGACGATAACAGTGAGATGGGTCTGTAACTACTAAGCAACTTGGGATTTCCTTTTTTAAACATAGGGAACACTTTAGCCTTTTTGAGCTCCGTGGGGAATGCACCCGTCGAAAAAGATACATTTATAATATGTGTCAGGGATTCACAGAGAAATTCTGCATCATATTTTATTACTTTTGTCGGAATCTCATCCAGTCCGGCTGAGAATTTATTGGGAAGGTTCATTAGTAACCTAAGAGTCTCATGCTGATCTAAAGGATACAGAAATATTGTTGGATACCCAAAATTATTATGAGGAGTATTGGCATTACGATATTCAAATGGCAGTGTGAAGTACTGGCTGAAAAGTGCTGAAACCTCTGCAGGGTCACTAATTATGTTATTATTTTCTTCAATTATTACGTTACTTTTAGTCTTTAGTTTATTAGAAATTCTGTTAAAAATATTCCAAGCTGTCTTTGATTTGTTTTGTGAATTTATAATATTATTTTCATAAATAGATCTATTATAGTCTGATAAATAACTTTTATATGTTTTTTTCTCAGCCTTGTAGTGTAAATAAGCTTGCTGACTTTTGGTTTTCTGATACCAGACATACAAGTCTTTTATGTAAGAAGAATAATTTTTTATTTCTTGAGTTACCCAATTGTCGGATTTTGAATTTACTCTAGAATTTTTCATATCAAACCAGTAAAATAATTTTCTATAAAAAGTGTTATATTTTTCATCTACGCTCTCAGCTTCCCATACTTCATTCCAAGATTCAGCACTAAGTAAAGCAATAAAATTTACAATGTTCCTATCAGAGAAAATACGTTTCCGAATATAAACAGGTTCCTGATTAGGTTTTTGCATACTGATTTTCAGAATTTGAGAGTAATGATCGGACACGTGTGATATATGAATTTTACAGTTTACTTCTGTTGCCATTGCCTTCATCCCTTTCACCAACTTTAATATTTTTCTTTTTGTTTACAAAAGTTTGGTTTTTGGTTTGAGTTTGACGTTTATGTCTTCTAGACATCACAATCTCAAAACCTCTTTCCAGTTGGTCGTTTTTTTCTAAGCCGGAATTTTCCCTTTGTGATGCTCCAGTATTGCTAGCTTTGTTGTTGCCATCTGGATTAACGCTAACTTCCGATTGTTCTGTCAAATCGGTAAGCGGGGCGTCATGCCCGTTGACAGGGGCGGACCTTTGAAATTTCACACTGGTCTTTTTCTCGATGTTGTTTATGTTCTTTTTTGAATGTCGTTAGTGTTTACCTTATTTGGACACATGTTATGTAATTGTTCTTCTAGATGTTGAAATTTTTGCTTAAGCAGTTCACAGTTTTCCATAAGGATACTATTTTTCTCATCCATTTCTTTTATTATTTTTAGTAGATATGTGGTGTCGTTTCCTATTACCGACTTAACCTCTTCAGAATCTTCAGCAACGTGTTTGCATGTTGCTTTCTTCAGCTGCCCCGCTTGCACCATACAAGCAGGATGGTATGTCTCTGCACAATATTTGCACTTTACGTAAGATACTACTAATTTTTTACACGCTTTACATGTAATTTCGATTTGTTTTTCGGGAGCGCGCGAGTTAGCTTCTTTAGTCGGCGCCATCTTGTCTACTTTTTGAAATGAATTTGAAAATTTAATGCTGTTAAGGCTATCAAAATTTAAAGGCAAGGGTTTACGAATAAACATATTCATATATATATATATATATATATATATATATATATATATATATATATATATATATATATATATATATATATATATATATATATATATATATTGTCGGAGTTACGTTTTTTAAACTACTGGAAAGCTCCTCCGGGGTATTTGCCGTTAATACCACACGTATTCGTATTCAGTACTAATATTTTCTGGCAGATCATTGGCATATAGTAAAAAAAGAAATGGTTCCAGTACTGCGCCAATATTTACAGATCTAGGCTCAGAACACACGCCTCCATACTTTACTGTCATCTCACGCGCAGATAAATACGAGTTAATCCAGTCAGACATTTTACCACGTATACCCATACTCTACAGCTTCAAAAGCAAAATATCTTTATTGACAGTATCAAATGCTATTGAAAGGTCAAAGAAGAGAGCCACAACATATTTTCCCTGGTCAAGCATAGTATATACGTAGTTTAAAAACGATAGGAGGCTGTTTCGATTGAATTATTAGGTAAAAAAACTATGCTGATACATATTGTATTTTTTAACAAAATTAAGTATTTTCTCATAAATTATATTAGTGGTATCAAATTTGCAGTTTTTAGGATTTTTGGAAAAAATCCTTTGTGTAAACCTGCATTTACTAAATATGTAAGGGGATAACTAATGTAATCTCTCATGTGTTTTTCAAATTCGAAATTACTTTTATTACTTGGTCCACAGAGATAGGTTCAAGTACGCTTGAGTTAGTAAGAGAAGTCAGATATTTAATTGAGTCCACTTTCACACTGCCATACTTATTTTTTAATTAATTAGTCGAAATAGAACCAAAATGATTTACAAATTCAGTTACTATACGGTTAGGTTCAGAAATAACGCTATTGTTTAGGTTTAATTTTATAAGTTGTGAATTACTTTTACCTGTATTTAATTTCTTATTAACAATTTTCCAGACTTCTTTTACTTTATTATTGGAGTTTTCAATTTTGTTGCGATAGAACGTTTATTTTCTTAACTTAATCCTGTTCTAATTCTCTTCTTGACTGTGATATTTTTCTCTTTTTAGAAAAAGTACAATTTGCCTTTGATTGCACTTTTTGTAAAAAAATATAAGTCGATTTCCCACGAACTAATTTTATTTTATATCTTGCTAAAATTTGTACAATGAAAGAAGGAAGGATTGCAAGTGTTAATTGCTTTTATGCTAAGCTAGATGGTGGGTAGGGGTTCGCGAGAGCACGAGACTAGTCTCGTTCTCGGTCTCGGTCTCGAAACGAGAGACTTAAAGAAGTATTTCGAGACCGAGACTTGGTGTTCAAGACCGAGACTCTCAGACTCGATCTCAAAGTAAAGTAGCAAAATAACTAATGTTCTTAAATTATTTTGTATTGACAAAATAATTCAAAAAATATGTTTGGGGGCAAATTAATTGATGCAAAAAATAATTTTTCTATAATCAATTATATTATACTAGCATTGTGTATGTTCTTATAACAATGATACTAGTGAAATATTCATTTAAAAAACGATATAAATAACCATAAAAAGAGAATTTCCCAAATTTAGAAATTCAAGTAGCACTTCACATGTCGAAAACCGTAAATTGCTACCCTGTTCTCAAAGAGAGACACTTTATTACAACTATGCTATATAGGATTTTGATATTGTGATCTTTATACATTTATAATCGGTTTTTATGTTTAATTATTGAAAGTAACTAAAATCCAAAAATTTTTAGTTTTTTAGTTCAATAATTAATAACTAATAGACTGTAACAACTAAAAACATCGCAATATCATATTCTTATATAGTATAGATACGGTAAAGTCTCCAACAGACGAAGTAATTGTGGTGATTTTTGTTTAAAAATTTTCCGACTTAAAATAAAAAAAAATTGTTAAAAAAATCAGTGAAAATTTTTCTTAACATTTTCTTATTTAATCGCTTCGATGGCTTGCTAATTAAAGAAGGTACGTGTTTTATAGAACAATATTTTTGTATTGACTTTGTTTGTATTTGAAAATAATGGACGATATAAAATTTTTAACTCTATGTGTATAATAAAAATAATACATATACATACGGATAAGATTTTCAACAAACAAAACACAAAGTAGAATTTGGCTTAGGATTTTAAATAGATTATCAATAAAGCTAATTCAACTATTACGCTTAAAAAATAACGAACTGTTCTAATAACAAAGTAAAAATTTAAATTTCTAAACATACATTTTAAGCATATTTTTAGATTTTATTTCAACCTATATAATAAACCTAAAAATATTACGGAAAATTTAAACTAATATTTTATAATTTCATTTTTCAAGTTACTTTTATACCATGAATGAATACATAATAAGCATTTCTTTGAAGTTTCATTTAACATGCTTCTTAGTTTTGTATTAATTAACCCTGCTTGTGAAAATAAACGCTCTACTGCTACAGAGGTCGCCTGTGTAGACAAAAGATCTTTTAAAATTTTGGCTAAATCTGGAAATTATTTATCGTGTGCTTTCCACCATTCTAAAATATCTGTACCCTTTAGAGCACGCTTTAATTGCAAATATTTTATTATTTCTTTTCTCCAATTTTCGGAATCGCTTCTTTTTTCAACGATGTCATAGTTATCATCGCTTGAGGAACTTGATATTCCTGGTGATTCAGCAGGCACAATATAATAATATAATATAATATAATATTTATATTTATTTTATTTATATTTAATATCAAAAAATTTTGATCTTTCAGGCGAAAAATTGAAAAAGATATTTGTTTAATAAATAAATTTACTTTTAAAATCTACTCCACTTTTAAAATTTATAGTTATAGATTGAACAAAAATCTTGAATCACAAGTAGTATTATGAACCATTTCTACCTATTGAATTATAACGTCTGTCCCTAGAATGCCCAGCACGTTGCTTGCATGAGTTCGGCAGCATTATACAGTGTGTCCTTATTTTGTGTTTAATATATTTTATTCCATTTGTATATCTTTCGAAATGTCAAATAATTATTGTTCTGTGGATGGTTGTTTAAGTAACTCTAGTGATGTGTGGCCTTTCTGTTGATATCCAAAGAACACAAGGGATATATGATATTTATTTTGATACACCTACTATCGTCCGTATATCTTCATTTACTGGTTCCATCTGTTGGCAACATCATTTCGAATTATAGATTTTTTGAATAATTTTTTATATAAATATACTTCCATGTACTTTTGTCTAAATAACATCTCGCCGAACAATTACTATTTTTAAAATTTTGTTTTCGAGACCACCGAGACACTCGAAGCATCGAGACCGATACCAAGATGGAGACCGTAAACATTTTCTGAGACCGAGACTCGGTCTCGCGAACCCCTAATGGTGGGGTGGCCTGCGCGTAGTCAACAATACAACAATACAGCGGCACCACACATGGATACTATAAATTTATTTATATCCCTTTAGCCTAATATACTACAATCAATAAATAGTTTTTCATTTAAAATACTTATTAAACATTTAGGATATTTGATTTACCTTAGTAAGTCGTCAACATACTCCCTAGTTACATCATTTCTTATACTGGTGAGTAGAAAAAATACCAAATCTTTAGCGTATGACCCATAGGTACACATCTGAAAGTCTATTAATTTTGCCAAGGGTTCTTCTTTTTCTCTATATTTTACCATAACGTTGTTTACCCAAAAGTCATTGTGGTTGATGGTATTCCATGGTTCAGGAGCAGGTTTATTGTTCATAGGACCATGGGGTTTAGTTAAAAGTGACGTTAATTTAGACATATAAGGTGCACATTCCGGAACATCGTTCATGGCATCAAGAAACATCATAATTGGATTTTTGGTTCCTGGAGGAGGATTTGGGCGTTCCCCATCAGGGTGAAGTTTGGATGACGTCAGAAAATCCTTTAATATGTCAAATTGTTCTGGTTTTTTAATTTTCAGTGCTATAGGGATAGCGTGAAATATTGCCAAACATTTCAAGACAGATTTGGCAGCGGCGATGTCAAAGCCTGTATGTCGGTCTTCCATTAAGTATCCTTAAAACAAAAAAAAAAATATATATATATATATATATATATATATATATATAATTTAACAATTGTTCCTATTTTTAAGAAGTCGTGGTTCTTGGGATTAGACCGTGTCAAATTCGATTGCACGAGGTATCTTCAGGGATCTTTACTCCACGAGATCTGAACACTGAATAAGCTCGAAGAGATTCAGGCGGGCTTTTATACCCGACTTGTGCTCACCGAACGGTGACCCTGTGTTAAGATTGATTTCCACGTGTGATGTAGATCGTAACCCGTATCTTTATTGAAATTTTTTGTATGTGTAATTATTTCAATAGATTCTCTAACTTTTCGTTTATAAAAACCTGGAACCGATGCTAGAACCTTGGTTTCCTTTACATTTATGAAATGGCCAGTGTTATGCTGGTGTTCCGCTACAGCAGATTGAACAATTTGTTTCGTTTTAATATATCGTTCATGTGCCATTGAGCGTCCTGTTTCTCCCACATACACTTCTCCACAGGAGCAAGGAATTTTATATACTCCTTCTGTTTGGAAAGGTACAAGATCTTTCGGAGATCGCAAGTATTGTAAAACCTTCTTATGTGTATTGTACGTATGTTGGACCGCCGAATTAGTCGTCCTATTTTGTCTGTAGTGCCATGTATGTAGGGAAGAACAACACTACCTAATGGTGGCTCTTTATCATTCTCCTTTGGCGGAGTTGGTTTACTACGTCTTTTAATTGAACGCGTAATATCTTCAGTGCAATAGACATTCCCTCTGAAGATGAGTCGTGCAATCGAAGGCGAAACGTCGGATAGTAATTCCAATTTGACAGGGTCTAATCCCAAGAACCATGATTTCTTAATTGAACAAAGCCGTGAAAGCTTCCGTTCTATGTTCCTATTTTTGTTTAAACAGCTACAAAAAACTATAAATACAAAAATTGTTGGGTTTGAGCTGATCCGCCAAAAACTGTCAAAACTGTACGGTTTTGCCAATTTTTGGTTATTTACAAAATACTTTTGTTTGGTGTTTCTATTTAACTATATACAGGGTGTTTCTTAATTGAGTGTCAATATTTAAGGAGGTGATTTTTGGGTCCATTTTAAGAAGAAAACTTCATATAAACATATGTCCTAAACGGTGTAAATTTTGAGATACAGGGTGTTAAACTTTCAATAATTTCATAATTTTTCGATAATATCTCGAATACCACCTAGATATTGTAATGAAATTTGGTATAGAGCTACTATGCATCTAGTGGAATTTTTTGATATAGAACATTTTTTTTTATTTCCACCAGTGGCGTCCTTACGGAATCCGACGAGCATATTTTCCCAGACATTGATGGTACGCCACTGATTTTTTTTTAAATAAAAATTATTTTTAAAATTCCCATTAATTTTTGAGCAAGTTTGATCTCTTGGTAATTTTGGGTTGAACGCACGGTTTTCGTTTTAAAAAATAAAAACCGTTTCTCTGCAGAGTTTTAACAATATCGCTAATATGAAAATACCAATCGCCATGGCATGCAAGGAAATTTTTTTTTTTACTGAAATTCAAGAAATCAAATTTGCTTATGAATAACTAATACCCAAAGATTTCAAAATTATTATTTGAGCTTATATTTTTTTTTACACGAAACTATAAAATACTATTAGTTCATCAATAAAGAAAGATTACTAATAATAATTATTGTTGTAGGCTTTGGTGTCAGAATTAATACTTCTCTTGTAACTTAATTTGACAGTTCAGCTTTCAGATTCAGTCGGGTTTAATTAATTTTGTGTTGTAAATATCTGATATATCTGAGAAAAGAAATGGTTGAGTTTACCAATGAAGAGTTGGCAGACATGCATTACATGTATGATTTGGCTGATGGCAGTTCACCGGAAGCTAGGCGATTATATCAAGAGGGCTTTCCTGGTAGAGTTATACCAGATAGGCGAATATTTGCAAATGTGCATAGAAGGTTGACTGAAACAGGTACATCCAAGCCAAATAATCAATTAAAAGGGGCCCATCGGACTGTAAGAACTCCAGAAATTGAAGAGGCAGTATTAAATTCCATAGATGAAAACCCTGAACTGAGTACTAGGAAAATTGGAATTAACCTAAATATTTCGCACACCCTAGTTTGGAGAATTCTACATGATTTTTTTTATACCCATATCACATTCAACGAGTGCAAGCCCTACTTCCCCGAGATCTTCCTTTCCGAGTTAATTTTTGTGAATGGTTTTTGGAAAAAATTGCGCGTATTATTTGATCGCGAAATAATGTTCACAGATGAAGCGAACTTCTCCAGTAACGCTATCAGAAACTTCCACAATAATTATATCTGGCCCGACAAGAACCCCCATGCCATTGTAGAACATCATCATCAAGAGCAATTCTCTGTAAATGTTTGCGTTGGCATTATCGAAAATCACATAATTGGACCTTTTTCCTCCCAGAGAGACTAAATGGCCATAATTATCGCCGGTTTGTTGAGAACGATTTGCCGATATTGTTAGAAGATATACCAATTCTGATTAGAAACAGAATGTGGTTCATGCACGATGGCGCGCCCGCTCACTTTAGTATTGAAGCCAGAGAATATTTGAACCGCACATTTAACAACAGATGGGTAGGTCGTGGTGGACCCCAACCATGGCCCCCTAGGTCCCCAGACCTAAATAGTTTGGATTTTTTTCTATGGGAACATCTTAAATCTTTAGTTTACCGCACCCCAGTAAACACTGTAGAGGAGCTAAAGAATCGTATAAGAGATTCTTGCGATATTATCAAAAACACCGAGGGTATCCTTCAAAGAGTTCGCGACAACATGAGGAAAAGGGCTAAAGCGTGTATTCTCCAAGGTGGTGGGCATTTTCAACATCTTATCTAATTTTTTTCTTCTATTTTGTTTCACAAAGTGTGCTGTCAATTTGGTTAAAACCTAATTATTTTTGTTGAAATTATTAATTATGTACCTAGTTGTATTAGTATAGTTTTGTAAATAACTTGTTATTATTGAAAAATGTCATATTATTTTAATAAAATTTATAAAAAGTATTTATGAAGGAACAGACTTCTGAAAAACATTGACATGGTGGTCCTAGATTAGTGGCTGAAGACTATATACTATTATCTACAAATATCTATCACTAAGATAAAGCCATTTCTGATTTTAATAAGAATGGACATAGTAATTACTTTCACCCCACTGATTTTTCTGAAATAAAGCATTTTTATTGATTCATTTGTTTGTTTTTGAAAACTTTTAGTATTGATTTTTGACAAGATTTGATTTCTCGAGTTTAATACAATAATATTCCTCTGCATGCATGGTGATATCCGTCTTATGACAAGGATTGTTTGGACCATGCAGAGAAACGGTTTTTATTTTTTAAAACGAAAACCGTGCGTCCAACACAAAATTATCAAGGGATCAAAGTTGCTCAAAAATGAATGGGAATTTCAAAAATAACTTTTATTTAAAAAAAAATCAGTAGCGTATTATCAATGTCTAGGAAAATATGCAGGTCGAATTCCGTACGGACACCACTGGTGGAAATTAAAAAAATGTTCTACATCAAAAAGTTCCACTAGATGCATAGTACCTTTATACCAAATTTCATTACAATATCTAGAGTGGTATTCGAGATATCGAAAAATTATGAAATTATTGAAACTTTAACACCCTGTATCTCAAAATTTTAAGACATATGTTTATACGAAGTTTTCTTCTTAAAATAGACCCAAAAATCACCACCTTAAATATTGACACTCAATTAAGAAAAACCCTGTATACTATATTTAATTTAGTTTTTTACAATAATGGTGGTCTACGAAAATTATGAAAAGTATTTGTTTCACACAATGTAATGAAAATACCTGTATAAGAAGCATCGGAATTAAATTTACAAAGATAACGTATTTTAAGCGCTATAGTTAGGATATCTAATATCTTAGGAGTTCCTTTTTGTTCATATTAGATTTCCGAGACATATTTGCCCCATAATCAAATTTAGTAGAGCACGGATAATTTATAAAACTATTAAAAACGAATTATCCAATTTACATCAAATTTTGTACCACAAAAATCAAGTGTTACATCAATTGGTACGAATCGAAAATGACAAAACAAAATGGTAGCCTAATAAAAAAATTAAAATACTACCTGTTTATCAGAAAGTTCCAGGTAAAGGAAATTTACGTAAGTAGTAAGTAAAGTAACTTATCCTAACCGAGAATATTTATAGGTAAATGTGGTCACACTTGGTTTCACCCGACTGCACCGTTGTCAAGTAAACAATAGAGGGGACTATAGGGAACAGGCCCTCTGTTTTTATTTAGTGCTTTCTTACCATATTTAACTATTTCTATACTCTCAAATGCATCCAATAATCTACTATTAGATACATTTTTAATTAAGTTAAGATTATTTATTCTTATTTGGTGATTGTTGCCAAAGCATGTTGGATAACGCTTGACTTTTCTGTTCTTCCGTATCTTAAATGTGCCATGTGTTCTTTAAAACGAATGTTTATGGAGCGTTTAGTTTGCCCAACATATTTTAGATCGCAGTCATTACAGCTAATTTCATAGATACCACTCCTCTCCCTCAAGTCGACTTTGTCTTTAGGGTTTCCAAGGAGATTTTTCAAACTGCTCTCCGTTTTGTAGGCTACTCTAAAACCTACGTTTTTAAATACGTTTTCTAGACGTCTCATATATCTGGGATCATGTGGGATTACTATGAACTTGTTGGGAGCCTCAGGTGCTTGAAGAGTAGTGGCCTCTTTTAACATTTTCTTATGCTTATGTCTATTTACTAATTTATGTACAAAATTATCATTATATCCATTACTTTTAGCTATATTTTTAATCCGATTGATTTCATTGTTAAAACTTTCTTTACTTAATGGAAAATTGACTAACCTGTGAGTTAAGAAATGAAATGCTGCCATTTTGTGTATATGCAACGATGTATAGCAAACGAAGTATGCTTGAAATCGAAGTATACGGATTATTTAAAAAACTCATTTATAAGCTTAGTAATTTAGAATTTGAACAACGGTTGGATTTCCAAAGTAAAACGTTTGTAGTTATCGATGCCAAATTTTTAAAGAAAATGTGTTCACTTAAAAACAAACTGAGAAAGTTGAAACCACAAAAACAAATTTCTTCGGAAGTAGAGAAAATTGTAGAAAACCTTTCTTCTCAGACCTTTGATAAAATAAAAATCGCCCTTTTGAAAAAAGCTTCGAATTTTGCAGAGCCTCCAGTAAAAAATAGTTTACCAACTATTATAGCAAATAGTGCCAGAGTCAACAAAGGGATTCATTAGAGAGGCTTGCAG
Source organism: Kuschelorhynchus macadamiae (assembly GCA_030620095.1). Classification (NCBI taxonomy): domain Eukaryota; kingdom Metazoa; phylum Arthropoda; class Insecta; order Coleoptera; family Curculionidae; genus Kuschelorhynchus; species Kuschelorhynchus macadamiae. The sequence goes on from JAUTXW010001028.1 coordinate 1,277,611, forward strand.
AAATCAAATCTCCGAAAACGTTGTTAACAACAGAGTCAAAATATGTTTCTCGTAAAAACACTGAAGTTATCCAGGGACTGAAGAAAAAAGAATGTTTTTATTTAAAAGCTGATAAAGGAAATACGTTTGTTATACTAGGCAAAACAGATTATTTTGAAAGAGTAGACAATTTGATTTAAACTGGCCCTTACGATTTAATTGAGAAAAACCCGTTATCAAAAATGAGTGAAAGTACCTTAAACCAGTGTAAAAACCTTGTGTCCGATAAACTAAAATTCAAACTAATACATAGTAACCCACAGTTATCTACACTGTATTGCCTTCCCAAAATCCATAAACCTGGAAAGTCTACAACGTACAATATTTCAAAATGGTTAGTAAAAAGAAGAAAGAAATTATTGATAAATATTTGCTTCTCACAAAATTATGTATGAGTCAAAAGTTTTTTCAGATCATCAATAAATATTATAAACAACTTGAGGGAACTGCGATGAGCAAATACTTCCATTTCTTGCAAATTTGTTTATGGGTAGATTAGAAACCCAATTCAAAAAAGAACTCAGAAAATTTGGACACTTTCTTAGAAACATTAAACAATAAATATCCTTCTATTCATTTTACTTACGAAAAGGAGAACAATGGGAAAACTACCTTTTCTCGACACGTCAGTTATTAGAAATAACGATAAACTAGAATTTGATATTTATAGAAAATTTACTAATACTGATAGATATATAACATCCGACTCATTTCATTGCCGTCAATACAAAATGGCAGCATTTCATTTCTTAACTCACAGGTTAGTCGAAATAAAAATATAGCTAAAAGTAATGGATATAATGATAATTTTGTACATAAATTAGTAAATAGGATCCCAATAAGTTCATAGTAATCCCATATGATCCCAGATATTCGAGAGGTCTAGAAAAAGTATTTAAAAATGTAAGTTTTAGAGTAGCCTACAAAATGGAGAACAGTTTGAAAAATCTCCTTGAGAGAGAGGAGTGGCATCTATGAAATTAGCTGTAATGACGGCGATCTAAAATATGTTGGGCAAACTAAACGCTCCATAAACATTTGTTTTAAAGAACACCTAGCAAATTTAAGATAAGGAATAACAGAAACGTCAAGTGTTGCCCAACATCCTTTGGCAAACAATCACCAAATAGGAACAAATAATCTTAAGTTAATTAAAAATGTATCTAATAATAGATTATTGGATGCCTTTGAGAGTATAGAAATAGTTAAATGTTGTAAAAAAGCACTAAATAAAGACAGGGGGCCTATTCCCTATAGTCCCCTCTATTGTTTACTTGATAACGGTACAGTCGGGTGCAACCTTAGAGGAAGAATAAAAAAAGATTTCATTATTTACATATTTAGCCACTGCCAAGATTATCTCACAGTATAAGGTCCATCGTACGACAATGCCAAGCCTAGCCAGGAACACCAATGTTTATACCAATTTATATTACGGTGAATATGTTTAAACATGATGCGGTATTAGATCATCCCACTTTCATTGACAAGGGATCCTTATAGTAAAAAAGTATAATAGTCTACAGTAAACATTGTTACAGGGTCACGTGACCGGCGTGGCATTAACACTAACATTAACATTAAAGAAATTAATTTGCTAAAAAATATTTTATTAAATACCAAGCTTTTCTTAGCGTCACTACTGGTGTATTTTAATGTATTATTGTGTATTTGTCGATATGGCTCAAATCTTCTAATTATATGTTGCTTTACTTCAAGAAGCAGCGTTCTAAAGGTGCGGTGACATTAGAAGAACATTACTTTTTTAAATATTTAATAAATAAATTTTATTTACTTTATCTTTATTATTACTTAAAAGTAAAAATGTGTTTGTAAACTTGTTCTAAACTGGTTAGAATTTAAGATTTAGGATTTCGAAAATTAAAAAAATCTTTAATTTTTTAAATTTTAGCTATTAACATGGAAAACAATATGACAATTCTATTCGTATCTAATAGCGCTCGCCTTTTCTTACTTTTATTCCAGTTACAAAAAAACATGTTTTCTCACTTTCGTCGGTTAGTCTGTATGTCTGTCCTCGACAAAGCTCAAGAACTGCTTGTCCTATTTACTTCAAGTTTTGGTTAAACATTAAAGGTTATTTGATGATGACGCGGCAACATTTTGGTAAAAATCCAATATGGCTGAACAAAATGGCGGTTTATTGAAATTGGTATCTGTACAAATGACAAAATTCGTTTGCTTCTTAAGTAATCCCCAGAAATGTTAAAATCATCCGTCCGACCTGTTGACATTGTCATTTTGACACCGCTATTTTGAATTTTTAAATACTGAGACTTTTAATTCGTCGGCCGTATTGGCGGATTGGATTTCTAAACGTTGACTAAAAAAATTCGGATTTTTTATATCCGAAAGTGTATGCATGTCAAATTTGAAAATAATCGGTAATGGAAGTGTTGAAAAATCCATTACATGATTTGAAACAGACATACAAATATACAATCAGTTAAAACGAAGTTTAGACAATGTCTAACTTGACAGTTACAGGTTTAAGATGGCATTTTCAACAACTGAACAAATAATTTTTCTAAATGTCACAATTACAAAATGATAGTGACATAAGACAAACATAACTAAAAACTAAAGTTTAATAATACATAAATAACTAATTTTCTTTTAAACTTACCTAACTTAATGGTTTGATTTTAGATAGTGAAGTAGAGAACGATTATTTCTTTGAAATTTGTAAACATACCTAAATACCTCACTAAGGAATAGATAGGAATCCTTCTTTTTGTCAACGATAATGAAGCATGGCCCATTTCTTCATTTTCGTACATCAAATATTTTAACAAGTCGCCATATTGAATTCATACCAATATTTTAGCAGTTTTTTTTTTAAATCAGACATAATTTTAGTGGAAAATTCAATAAAATTAAAGTTAATCGACCGACAGTAATGGAAAAACATGAGGATCTGTAAAAACCCGGAAAGATAATTTGTTTACGATTAGTGATATTTCCTTATGCGGGAAGTGAAAACTCACGCCGTCACTGGCATTCGTCAACAAATGGCCACGGCTTGGGCATGGGCCATCCCCACTTCTTGTAAACATTGGTCGATAGAATGTGAAAGATAGTGGAACCATGTTGGCGCATACCCTAACGCGATTTATGAATGAGTTGTGGTCCCTACTTTAATTCTTACTCTAAGGGTGCAACCAAGTGTGTTGTAGTGTGGTTAGAACACAACGTAACAAGTTGTGGTGTAGTGTGGTTAGAACTCTTGTATTTTGATCAACATTATTTATAGTTATAACTTACCTTCCGGAATTAAATTTTCAATAAGTAGTAGGGAATCTTTATCAGTGACTTGTTTCCATGAATCTAAACTGTTTCTCGACCCGTAATATTTAGGAAAGAAATCCATTTCTACTCCATTGTCCTTGGCAAAATTTTGTAGCAACGGCTGGATTTGTGTGTACCATCTAATTTCGGATTTCATAACTGCAGCGTTTCTAGCAGTGTTGTTTCCCTCACCCAAAGGAAGACGCTTAGCCACCGTACTAATAATTGTTGACTGGCCATTTTTTTCTACCTCGAAGTTGGCCCGAAGCACCAAACTAGCAAAATTTTCACCGGGCGCTGAGAGACGTGTTACCTCGACATTTTTTATTTTTCCATCCACAGGTCTTAGAACCTTCTCGATGTTCTTAATTGAGAAATTAATATCAGACATCTCTTACTGGTTCGGTGTTAAAAGGTATGTTGCAGCGACTAAAATAAGAGAACTAGAACTATTATATAGTAGTGGTCAGAAATATATTATGTACAAAGTGGTCTAATAGTGCGTTCAAGTCCAATAGCTCGGTTATTGTGAAAATTAGAAAAAGAAATTGTATACGAAAGTTGTAGGGACTGCTGAGAGCTACTACCTAAAATTATTTTCGATTATTATACAGGGTTGAGGATAAGTTTGCCATAACTTAATTATTAACATTTTTTTTAAATAGAAATGGAAAATGTAAATTGTTTTATATTCAGATTCCTCCCTTTTTGGCCATTTATCTAATATATGGTTTGTAGGGCCTATACAGAGTCATTCAAGATCTATAGCCACTTTTCGAAAACATCAGAGGTACCCGTTGATCTCTTAGTTTTTGCACCCCCCGTATCTCTGTTATTTATGAAGATAGCGAAAAAGCTTTAAAGACAAAAGTCTTAGGGTCTTTACGGAATTTTTATAATATGATATCAGAAAAAACAATTGAGCTTAAAAATCAGACTTATTTACCAAAATGTTGTTTTTTCGTATGGAACAACCTGTATGTTAATTTTTATTCTAAACGAAAATTTTATGCCGATTTCATATATCTACGGTTTATATAGTTTATTTTGAAGAATTAGGTCAATAATTACAAAAATAAAAAATATCTAGTAGGCTTATAATTTGCTTATGTGAAAATAATAACAAATACATCAGTTTTATAACATTATATTTAGTATTTAGAGGTCCGAATAAAATAACGTATGAGGTAATCGGCAAAATATAGTTATATGATCTAGAGTTCGTAATGACCTCCATTTGCCTCCATACAGGGTGTCCCACGACGAACTGCGGCGATCGATTTCTCAGAAAGTAGGCTTTAGAAAAATATGAAATTTTGGCAGCTAGCTAAAGTCGATGGGGGCAATTCGCTAAAAATATTTTCAAGATGGCGGCACTTTCGGTTATACCGGAAGTAGACGGCAACTTTCTTATTTTAAATGGAACACTCTGTATATAATCGAATTTTTGGATTCCTCGAAAAATTCTAGGTATATGTCATGTATAATATCCTATACCTAAGTTCACCTGTTTTTGAGATATTTTCAATTTTATATAAAAAAATGACGTTTGCAGGTCTAGACATAACTATAAATCTCTGCTTATCGAACTCTCTATTATTTATTTGCGGTTGGCTTCCTTGTCCAAAAGGGTACACTTTAGTGGCCTGTGCTGATATTTTTATAATAAATAAATATAGGGTGATCAAAAACGGACATTATAAATATACTTTAAAAAATCGTTAAAAGTTACTTTTTTTAAACGGAAACCCCCAATTTTTATAATTTTATCTTATTTAACACTTAAAAGAAGGGTGACTTTGTATAAAGTTCTCTACTCCAAAAATTTGTAGTTTTTGAGTTATTGACGATTTAACATTTTTTATTCTAATAATACCAGACGGCTTCTAAGTTTTCTTGTTAGTTGGCCATGACGGGGAGGCCTGGCGAGAGCGGTACATTTGACGCTCTGTGTTTTTTAAATGCGTTAGCATGAATCATTTTACCATGGTAACAACTTCCTGGTCTTTTTCAACTGCGGGATTTTTCTTTACTATTCTTTAATAACGGTATACAGGGTAAATAAAAATCCTGGATGCAAATTTTCTCGATTAATTTAAATGGAACGCCCTGTATAATATTCTATTTTCAGATTCCTCCCTTTTTGGTTATTCACCCAATATAGAGTTTGTGGGGTCTATATTCAAGATTTATGGCCAGTTTTCGAAAATATTAGAGGTACAGTTGACGTTAAGAGACCACCTATTTTAAATCAAAATACAAGAGTTCTAACCACACTACACCACAACTAGTTGGATGCGCGTTTCGCTAACCAAGTTAGCATCATCAGCAGATGATATGAATTTAGAATTTGATATTTATAGGAAATTTACTAATATTGATTATGATATTTAACATCCGACTCATTTCATTGCCGTTAACACAAAATGGCAGCATTTCATTTCTTAACTCACAGGTTAGTCAATTTTCCATTAAGTAAAGAACGTTTTAACAATGAAATGAATCGAATTAAAAATACAGCTAAAGATAATGGATATAATGATAATTTTGTATATAAATTAGTTAATAGACATAAGCATAAGAAAATGTTAAAAGATGCCACTACTCTTCAAGCATCTGAGGCTCCCAATAAGTTCATAGTAATCCCATATGATCCTAGATATGCGAGAGGTCTAGAAAAAGTATTTATAAACCTAGGTGTTAGAGTAGCCTACAAAACGGAGAACAGTTTGAAAAATCTCCTTGGAAACCCTAAAGACAAAGTCGACTTGAAGGAGAGGAGTGGTATCTATGAAATTAGCTGTAATAACTGAGATCTAAAATATGTTGGGCAAACTAAACGCTCCATAAACATTCGTTTTAAAGAAGACATGGCTCATTTAAGATACGGAAGAACAGAAAAGTCAAACATTGCTTAACATGCTTTAGAAAACAATCACCAAATAGGAATAAATAACCTTAAGTTGATTAAAAATGTATCTAATAATAGATTATTGGATGCATTTGATAATATAGAAATAGTTAAATGTGGTAAGAAAGCAATAAATAAAGACATAGGGTCTATTCCCTATAGTCCCCTCTATTGTTGACTTGAAAACGGTGCAGTCGGGTGCAATCAAGTGTGACCACATTTACCTATAAATATTCTCGGTTAGGATAAGTTACTTTAGTTATCGTCTGCTGATGATGCTAACTTGGTTAGCGAAACGCGCGTCCAGGCGTAACAAGTTGTAGTGTAGTGTGGTTAGAACTCTTGTATTTTGATCTATTTTCCACCACAGGTTCCAGCGTTAGGACCACCTATTTTGTCTAGTTGTGCGAGTAAAATGAGGTTTTTCAGTAGCATTTTAATGAAAATTATGTCTATTGACAATTCTATTTTTGTGAAATATTGCTTCGCCAATAAATAACACAAAAAAGCCAGTAAATCTTGGCTCTCTTTGAATTTTTTGTGCCCAGTGACAAAAATTAGTGGGCTTTATTTTTACAAATGAAATTAAACTGTCAAAAATACAAATTTGAATTGACAAGTATGGCTCGTGCTTGAGCTTTGTATTAAAAACTAAGTACAACTTCTATTGTAAGACGCAAAATAAATTTTAATAGACAAGAAATGATCGATATGAATTATGTGTTAGGAATTATTTGTTAGCGGAGAGAAGACAATCACACAGAAGCGCTTTTGAAAGGCTTGTGCAACGGTTTGATGAGACGAGAAATGTAGAAAACTGATAGAGCTAAACCTGTTTTAAATGAGGAAAACGTGTTTTGGTGTTCGGGGTCCTACTACCTAGACTGAATTCGATTATACTTGGCGTCAGATAGTTGTAAAGAAGAGTGGGAAAAACACTTTTCGGAGCAGGGGCACCCGTCTATGGGGATGCCTCAGGGAAGTGTAATGGGCCCTTGCTCTTTATTTTTTATGTAAATAACCTAGCAACAGAATTACTAAATCCAAAATCCCATCTCGTTTGCTGACGACACAAACATCCTCGTCATTTTTTTAACGTTTTCGGAGCTTCTCGATCTGTCTAGTGAACAGCTGAATCTTTCTCATGAGTGGTTTTCACGAAATAGATTAATTGTCAACGAAGACAAGACGAAGTTCCTGTGCTTTAGAACTAAGCGTAAAAACGGGGACATACCAGAGGCAGTAGATATCGAGGGTCAGAGTGTTAAACTGGCTAAGATTTTAACTAAAATTCTTGGGCTCTTTTGTAAATCAAAATCTTGACCGGGTTGCGCAAGTTTCAAGTGTTTATAAAAGGCTTAACTCAGCTTGCTACTCGTTAAGAGTAATGTCCAAAAATTTAGATCATATTAATTTAAGAGTTGTGTAATTTGCACATATCCATTCTGTGCTTCGGTTTGGAGTTATATTCTGGGAGGAAGTGTGGATGCTCAGCGCACTTTTGTGGTGCAAAAAAAAGCCATACGCGTCATCTTGTCCCTCAAATGGATGGAATCATGCAGGGGAAAATTCAGGGCATTACAAATTCTCACTCTTCCAGGGTTATACATTTATGAGTGCTTAGTCTTCCTGTTCAAGAATAGAGGCAAGTTCTCTCAACTTGAAATTCGGCATTAGTTTAACACCAGATATATTGGCCTTAATGTTCAAACTCATAGACTAAGTACTACTGAAAAGAATCCCGCATACGCCTGTATTAAGTTTTTCAATAAGCTGCCAAACCATTTAAAAGTAGAAACTAGATTTAAAGTGTATAAAAAGGCTGTGTTAAATATTTTATTAGAGATTGAACCATACTGTGTAAACGAATTTTTAGAATCTAAATTTTAATCTATCTTCAAAAAGTATTATTTTTTTGCAAGATTTATTTTATGTAGATTTGGCACATTTTAGTTACATTTAGATTTAAGATACTGACTGTAAGTAACAATTTTAACGCCACTTCATTCAATTGTATATATATTTTTGTATTGTGCAATTTTTTAAATAAAGAGATTGATTGATTGATTGGGTTAGCAGTAAACTTAAAAGTTATAGGAGACCCACATATAGTCTCAAGAAGAATTGCAAGGGAAACAAATGTAAGTTCAACCACTGTTCTACGACTTCTAAAAAAACAAGTTTCACCCATACCACATTCAACTTCTTCAAGAATTATATGAGGTATGATTATCACAGCCGACTAGATTTTTGTCACTGGGCACAACATCAAATTCAGGGATAACCAAGATTTACTAACTTTGTGTTAAAGTTGGCGCATTACCTTTCTGGAATGACGTCATTTTTGGTTATTTTTGTTTGATTTATGTTAACTGACAGTGACAAAAACATTTTGAAAAAACTCATTGTCGTTTCTTTACAACAGTCAATGCCGGTTTTGGTTATGTGTCTTTCAGAATATATTCGTCAAAATTGACATTGATTTGTTGTGATTCTTTTTAAACTTTTGCAAGATGCCGCGAAGATATAATCAGCAATCACAGCTAATAGTTTTGAATATCTTGGCTTTTTTTCAATTGGAAAAAGAGCAAGCTAAAAATGGAATCCTTCCGCAAACTGATAATATAATTGAACGAGCTTCAAATGCAACAAAACTTAGCCATACAACAATCATAAATATTAAGAAAAGAGGAATAACGAGCGATGAATCCTTTACCTCCAGAATGTCTCAAAAGCAAAAAGAGGTAAAAACAAAAATTACAGATTACTTAAAGAACAAAATAAGAGATACGATCTACTGCATGTATGCGAAAAATGAATATGTTACAATGCAGACTCGCTAAGAAAATACGTAAAAAGTATTGGTTTTAAGTGGAAGAAATCAAATAATATAAAATACCTGATGGATTTGCCCCACATCGTCCACAAGAGAATCAATTTCTTGAGGGAATATGTCAAAAATCAAAATCTAGGACAAGATGCTTATACCACCGTATTTATTGATGAGACTTGGATTTTTAGTAAAGGTTCGTTTAGAAACAGCTGGCAGGATAACACTATGTCTACAAGTTCTAAAAAAGCTAGTGAAGGTCATCGATATATTGTAGTTCACGCTGGATCAAAGGAAGGATTTATTAAGGGGGCCAGTTTAATATTTAAAAGTGGACTAAAAAGCGGAGATTATCATGACAATATGAACAAGCAAAATTTTGAAAATTGGTTTAAAAATCAGCTGGTACCAAATCTTCCTCCAAAAAGTTTGATAGTGATGGACAACGCAAGCTATCATTCCGGCCTTTTAGAGGATATTCCAAGAAAATCATGGACAAAGCAGAGATTGATTGGATGGTTAAAAGAAAAGAACATTGACTTCCCAGCGAGGGCCATGAAGGATGAAATATGGAGCATTGTAGAAAAAAATTGTAACATTGAAAAAACATTCTACCTTGACGAATATGTGAAACCTTTGGGCCACAAAATACTAAGACTTCCTCCATACCATTGTCAATTTAATGCTATTGAAATGGCATGGTCTGAGTGTAAGAGGAAATACGACCAATACATTGCTAGTCTGAAGGGGACACCATCGGAAGTTTTGGCCATGTGGGAAAAAGCGATAAATGAAGTATCTTCAGAGCATTGGAAAAATTATGTCAGCCACACAGAAAGGGTAATCCAAGAAGCTTGGAAGACAATACAGATATGTGATGCTTCAGACATTGCGCCACTTGTAATTAGTACCGACGAAGACAGCAGTGACGATGAAGAATTTAGTTCTGATTCTGAAGACAGTGAAGGGGAGTAGTTTTTATTTTTAAAGTTAGTTAGTTATACATTAATTTCTCTCTTTTAGTTTTTAAAGCAAAGTCTGCATTGTAACATATTCATTTTTTGTAACATATTCATTTTTAGCATACACGCAATAGATCATATCTCTTATTTTGTTCTTTAAGTAATCTGTGATTTTTGTTTTTACCTCTTTTTGTTTTTGAAACATTCTGGAGGTAAAGGATTCATCGTTCGTTATTCCCCTTTTCTTAATATTTTTTTAGTATTGTCTGTAATTGAGAATTAAAATAATTTTGATGAAAATGGGTAACTGGCGTCAATTTATTACATTGCAAACAACGAATAAGACTAAGATGAAAGAATTTATATTAGTAAAGTCTTATTTGCAAAATAATTTTAGTTTTTGAAGTTATAATAGTTATTTTTGTATTAAGTGTGCAAAATGAGGGTTTTTTTATGGCAATGAGAGTGTTAATTTTTTGCCAGCCATTTTCGACAAGTTGCAGCGCTTTCTGTACAGAAAATGCCAATTTTAAATTCGCTTTAGCCAGTGCTGAACGCACCCCTCCTATCTACATCACTGCATACGTTTAGGTTAGGAATCATCGCTGAAATATAAATAATATAAGAAATACGTTATTTGAAACCAGCGTGACGTCATTCCAGAAAGGTAATGCGCCAACTATATTTACTGACGAAGCAACATTCTACAAAAATGGAAATGTCAATAGATATAATTTTTATTAATACGCTACTGAAAATCCTCACTATATCGCACAACTAGTCAAAATAGGCGGTCTCTTAACATCTGGGTTGAAATTGTTGGAAATGTCATCGGTCCGCATCCGCAGAAAGGCTTACTGTATACTGATACCTCCAGGTTTTGAGGTAATATGTTAGAACACTATTATACCAACTCCCTATTAACGTCCGTGTTAAAATATGGCTTATGCATGACGGTGCCACAGTTCACCATACGGCTGACAACGCTGGATAGGAAGAGGAGAATCGATTGCGTGGCCGCCTAGACCTTCTGACTTGACATAATGGGACTTTTTTTGTTTGAGGATTTGTTAAAAATTTAGAAATTATGAAGGAAAGAATCCGTATTTTATTTAATACTAATAATTTTAATACATTAAGAGATGTTAGCGAATCTTTTGAAAATCGTTTAAATGTTTGTCACAAAAAAATGGTGGCCATTTCTAATATCTAATTAAGTAGTATTTGCTGTTTTATACGATTTGTGACTTAGCATTGTTTTTTGATTGTTATTATATTTACATTTTAATTACTCTAAGGTGGGCAACTTAACAACTGGTTGTTAATGATCGTATTCTACATTTCCCGTCTCATCAAATCGTTGCATAATATTTCAAAAGCCCTTCTGTGTTTGTATTGGATACTTTTCGTGATATATTCGTATCGTCAATAAACCATTTCTTTCACTAGCTCCTTACACATAAATCATATCGATCATTTCTTAATAACAATCAGTTTTTATTATTAGATCATTATAATACTATCATTTGTATTTGTGAAATTATTTGGATTAAAACCTTTTCGACCAAACCCTAAATAAAAGAAAAAAAATAGATGTTGAAAGAAGACTTTGTGCAGACCCCACAAACCCTACATTGGGTGAATGTTCAAAAATGGACGAATCTGAAAATATAATAATATACATTTAAAAAACCTGGTATACCGTTAATAAAGAATATAGAATAAGAAACAATATACAGGGTGTTCTATTTAGGAAAATGTAAGTTTGGGCTGTGGCAAACTTATCCTCAACCCTGTATAATCGAAAATAACTTTAGGTTGTAACTCTCGGCAGTCGCTACAACTTTTGTATACATTTTTTTCTCTTATTCTCACAATAACGGAGCTACTAGGCTTGAACCACCCTGTATTTCACAATACTATGTAATAATAAACAAAATGTCTTTTTTTGGCTCTTTCGCAACTGCATAAAAATATCTGACTTTAAATATAAAATTTAAAGTTCCCTTTTTTTATCCAGTTGCGAAAAATCCAGGAAAAGAAATTTGTTAATCATTCTAAACGTAACAAATAATCTGAACACGTTTAAAAAATATCTCACCAATTGTTATCCTCAAGGTAAACAGTACCACTAACTGCAAATATTTTATTATCTTATTATCAAACTTTTACAACAATATTGATTAGTAATTAATAAAGTAGGTACTTAAACATGAATAATATCAAATACATATCAATTACACATTAAAAAAAATGAAGCTATTGTAAACTTATCATTTATGGGAGTAATAATAATTGGCACTGCAAATATTTGGAATATTTGACCCGAAATAGACAAACACTCTTTTTGATTATTTAAAAAGTATGTATTTGTAAAATATTAAAAGTATTATACAGTTTACAATAGTTTTGTTTATGTTTACGCTTGTAATTATTTTTCTCATAGCCATAGCAAATCGTTAATATTACTTTAATTTACAGATGTCAAGAAAGATAACTGTTCTCAAATGTTTGGACAACTGTTAGAACTATTTGGTATTTAATATTAGAGCGTAAATGATTGTTTAATCTTAGATACGACTTATAAGAGTCAAAACAATTTTTTTATAATTTATTTTCTAATTTCGAAGGACTATTTAAGAGCCCGCACCAGTGGCGGCTCGCGGGTGAAAAACTAAGTGAAGTGTAAATGAAGCAAGAAAATACCGCAATAATTTTTTTCCAGAATTTTTTTATATGTGGTTAAATCAATTCTTCTATGTTTCATAGCAGTAAATTTATTTATAACATCCTCATAAAATGGATGAGTTGCCCTAATCGCCTCCAGAAATTCCTTTTGAATTGAAATATTGCCAAGAGAATTAAGTCTTTCTTGAAATATTGTATTTCTTAAATAAGTTTTTACACATTTGAAGCAAGAAAAACTTCTTTCCACTGAAGCACTTGAAAACAATGTATATGCTTCGGTAAAAATATATTTATTTTTATTAATTTTTTTCACTTGCTCTTGCAGCGATATATTCCAATTACTCTCATTGGCAAAAAGAAGACCAAGCTCATTTTTAATTCGCTGGCTTTTTGAAAACATTTCCACATATAACTGTAACAAATTTTCAAACGGGCCAGTCGAAAAATTTACACTATATTCGGAAAATTTAGCAGAACCTGCCAAACATGAAAATGTAAGTTTTTCACAGTCTTGAAAGCTTAGTGTCATTTCCTGATATGGTCCAAGATTTCATAAAAAAGGGTTCTATACTTAGCCCTAATTTCTTCAGGCGAAAGCTTAGTAAGCTCACGTTTGTAATGATTTATTTTTGTAATAGAATTTGCTTTATCAAACATGGTATTAAAAAAAATTTCTTTTTTTACAGAGCGTCTCAAGACAGCGTTTTATATTAGATATGCAAAAATGAATGTTAAATGATTTTTTTTGAAGAACGCAACTTTCACTCATTGGTCAGACCATAAGATTAAAAAAAAATGTTTTCTTTTAGTAACATTTCTTGTCAAAACATAATTCTTCTGTTTTTTTGATTTTCTGTTAATTTATTTTATATTAAGGATAATAACTATGCTTTTTTAAAGTAGAATGCATTTTGAAGATTGATTTTCCGAAAAACTTTTAAGGATGCATTTGGATTTTCCACAAATAAATAACACTAATAGTAATAAGTTGCTTTATAAACTAAAGCGCCTACCTTGAAAATATAACAAAATATTTCATTCCTCCTCCTCATTAACGACTACTGTCCGTTTTTTTCTTTTTATAGACATCCTATCTGGAAATCCAAAACATTTTTAAATGTTGTTCGCGTTCGAAACGCTCGCATCGTAAATTGTTGGCGATATTTCCTTCTCGCTGCACATGCATTTTCGTTATTCTTATAAAATATCCGCAGAATATCGCATTTTTCCTCACCTGAATATGGCATTTTCGAAAGAGATTAAAACAATCAAGGTGAATGACCAAATAGGCCAGGCCAGATTTTTACGTCAATATCTTTTTATACGCAAAATATAGGGAATGGTATATAAAAAATGTGTCAAATATTCAGGAAAACGCAAAAATCAAATAAAAAAACAGGGTGCCTATTTGAACTAACAAAGCAAGACCACACCCAGACTTTTTGAACTACCCTGTATATGTAAAAATAAATTTTCCTAAAAATTTATTTTAAACCTTTAAACTTCTATTTTAGACACAAAACGTCAAATAAAAAAATTAAGGAGAGGTCAATATATAAAAAAATACTCTGTACAATATACTATTCATTTACTGACCTCACTCACAAAACTAAACAGTGGCCGGTGAAAAAGTAAGTGAAGTGCAAATGAAGCAAGAAAATACCGCAATAATTTTTTTTCCAGAATTTTTTTATATGTGGAGGGGGTAGACTATTTTTTACGACTTACCTAAATTTTGTATACTAAATCAATTCTTCTATGCTTCATAGCAGCAAATTTATTTATAACATCCTCATAAAATGGATGAGTTGCCCTAATCTCCTCCAGAAATTCCTTTTGAATTGAAATATTGCCAAGAGAAGTAAGTCTTTCTTGAAATATTGTATTTCTTAAAAAGTTTTTACACATTTGAAGCAAGAAAAACTTCGTCGACTTTGTCGACGGTATTGTCAAGATAAGGGAAAACACTTTATATGCTTTGGTTAAAATATCTTTATTTTCATTAATTTTTTTCACTTGCTCTTGCAGCGATATATTCCAATTATTGTCATTGGCAAAAATATGATCAAGCTCATTTTAAAGTCGTTGACTTTTTAAAAATTTTTCCCCATACAACTGTAACAAATTTTCAAACGGGCCAGTCGAAAAATTTAAACTATATTCGGAAAATTTAGCAGAATCTGCCAAACGTAAAAATGTAAGTTTTTCACAGTCTTGAAAGCTTAGTGTCATTTCCATTAAAATATGGTCCAATATTTCATAAAAAAGGGTTCTATACTTAGCCCTGATTACTTCAGATGAAAGCTTAGCAAGCTCACGTTTGTAATGATTTATTTCTGTAATAGAATTTTCTTTATCAAACATGGTATTAAAAAAATGTTCATTTCTTTTTTTACAGAGACCGTTTTATATTGGATATGCAAAAATGAATGTCAAACGATTTTTTTTTGAAGAACGCAACTTGAACAATCACATTTACTAACTTCGAATTTGAAGAACAACGAGTTTCTGTATTTGTTGGTATAAGGGAATACCACTAAAGCTTGCAAAAAAATTCGACATTTAGAAATATTTTTAAACTTTGCTGCATCAGGACAAATACAGCCCTCGGCGCTTTTTTTTTTTTTGTGAAGGCCATTTACATGGCCAGACATCACACTTGCGCCATCGTAACATTGCCCTAGTAATTTATGTTTATAGTCAAATTGGTCCAAAATTTGATCCAATAGAGAATATAAATTCTCCGACGTTCTATCGGAGCTGACATAATAAAATCCTAGGAATCTCTCGACTATTGAACCTTCTGAATTAACGTATCTTAAAATTATGGAGCACTGGGAGGTTTGCATAATATCAGTGGTGCCATCCACTTGCACAGAAAAAAACTGTGTGTTCAATATTTCATTTTTTACATGATTATTTAAATAATCAGAAATGCATTCAATTAATTTCAATTAATAATTAATTATTTCGTTTTGAATAGTTTTCGAGTCACCAGTAAAAACGTTTTTAATTTTGTGGTGATAATCTTTTAGTTCTTGGGAATTTCTCTAAATTAATAAACCTAAAAGCTTTTTAAAATTCCCACTATTTATTGACTCTAACTAACTCTTGTTTTGCAAAGTACAAAACTGCGTCAATTACCAAGCACATAAATAGTTTTCGTTCAAATGTATTTTATATAGGTTAGCATTTTCTTTTAAAGTGTCAGCTATAGAGCTTTGATTTTTTACAAATGTTTTTAGCATTAATTCACATTTTAAGTGCTCCGCCGAGTCCTCATGTTTATGTAAAGACCTTTATATATTTAACATACCTGCAAATCCTTCTTTATTCCACACTGAATATTTATAGTAAACAAGGCCAGCAAAACAATTTTTGTAATATTTGACAACTACATGACCATTTGCACGCCGAAAACCATGATGACGATTAAAACTCTGATTTTGTTCCCTCCATCGATTAAATAGAGTTTCCAACAAAATGCAAACCACTTCCGTGGTCGGATTCATCAATAATGTAAATTAATAAACCCGACATTAAATAAAGCTGTAACAACACCGTAAATAAATATAACACAAAACAGTCAAGTAAACTGCAAAGGAACTAATCGGTTGCAGCGAAATCCGCGAAAATAAAAGTAAACAACTACTCCAAACTGAACGACACACAGTGCTTCGAGTAGTAGAGATTATTGGACAAAAATAATACCATTTACCTCTGGCGGTCATAATACAATTTCTGACAAAATTGTTATTTTTTTACTTAGGCGAAAACATTTTGCACATAATTTTCTAAGTTAATCACATACAGGGTGTCCAGAAAAACTTACAACTAAGATTTGTAACATTGACATAGAGGGTCAAAAAGAAAAATGTGCGTTTATAAGCCATTGTAACTTGTTTTTATTATAAAACACAAAATTAAAATTTAACAAACACTATTTAAACTACACTAACACTTAATTACTAAAATTTTCAAACATAAAATAAATAACAAACGTTAAACTCAGAGCTAATTATTAGTCCGAATCGCTTTCATTGCTTAATATTTCAGAAACATTGAATTCCAAATTTAAATCTTCTGAAACAACTAAATCATTTTTTTTTAGATATTTATTAATTTCATTGTTATATTTGCTAGTTTTCTGTTTCATAACTTTTCGGTTTATTGATAGTAAGGGCTCTGATGTCAGCAATAATATGTTCATCAAATCTTTTGTTACAATTAGTTCGTGATGATTTGCGGGTGTGAGAAAATCGGTTTTTCCTAACTTCCTTGTGCCTTGCTTCTAAGGCGTCTTCTGACAGTTGTCCAATAGGTAAGTCGAAAGCACTTATTATCTCACACCCATGAATCAAGACTTTGTGGACAGTTGCAGGCATATAATACCAACTGTAAGAATTTATATACAAATTACGAGTTTCCTGTAACAAACTCCGAAACTTTTCTAATTCAACATGGTACCCGCTAGCCAATATCCTAAGTATCAACGAAAACTTAACAATAAGTTCCTTGTCGATACTTGTTATCTCTGAGCTGAGATCGGGATTAAAAAAAAACGTCTTGCGGTGTTTCCATCATTTGTGGAGCCATATCCCGGTTTTGGCTTATCCACAATCAGTCCCATCTTCGATTTAAATTCTGACTGGATACGTTTTTTATTATTTTCTATTATTTTTTTATTTTCATTTCCTTCAACCCGCCATACTTTTATTGGGAGTCTATACGCAATATGCAAAAGGCACTCAAAAAAACGTATCCAGCAGTAAAGTGTGGATAAGCCAAAACGAAAGTTTTCCCTATTTACAGACCGATTGACAACGTTTTCGTGGTTCATTTGCTTTGGGGTGGCTCCACAAATGATGCACTTGGATGCTGAGTTGGTGCCGGAAAGAATATTAGTTACACTACCGTCCATCATAGTGAAAATTAATTCGAAAGTTATATTATAAGTTTGATTGTGCATATTTATTGTCGATACTTTCAGCAAATTGATATTTTTTATCATTTTTTGCCATTCCAATCGCACTAACTCAGCATTTTCCTTAGCAAAACTTTATTGGTCGACAAAACAAGGTCGAGGAACATGTCATATTTACCCATACATCCTCATTTGTGCAAGTATTAATCAATTTTAATGGCACTAGTGCAATTAGAAAGATATATTCATCCGTATGTTGGTCATTACTGAATTTCTGCTTATATGTACTATGCCCACTACTGCCATCAAAGCCCCACTTACAAATTAATTTTAATTCTTTCCCACTCGGTACGCTTGAAACATTTAGAATACTTTCTGCGGTTTTATCTAGAAGATCTTGTAAATTTACTTCAGAACTGACTTCATCAGTATTAATTTGAGACGGCAAAAGTGCTTTTTTTGCAATGTTTAAAGCGTACAAACTTGGAAAGCAATCCTTGTGCAAAGCATTAACTACTGACCTTAAAGCTAAGTATTTTCTTTCGGATAAGTCTAGGTCCAAGCACAGGGCTAAAGCCTGATGTGGTGTCAAAACCTTATCTAAGGAATCTTGATTATTAGAGCTACCTGCCAAATTAGCAGCAAAGTTAAGCTCAGCTTGAGATCTGCTTTGTATTAAATCTAAGACGCGTCTTTTTTTTGTTTTTGTAGAAGCTTCCTCAAAAGGGATGGTGGGTCTTCCTCGAGATTGACTTGATCGTGGTTGCAACGCCAACGGTTGTAATGGTTGCACTTGAGGTCTTTTAAAAGCCACAAAATCTTTTGATGTGGCTACCGGTTTGCTTAGCCAACTTTTGTTGCGCTTTATAAATCTTTCTCGAGTTCTAGAGCTTTCCTGCCACAGTTTAGTCATTGTCATGCAAAAAAATCTACCCATCTTTGAAATTCGTGCCGATAATTCTTCCGAACAATCTTTTAAATCAAGTATTTCACATATTTTGTTAAATGTGTTTTGCTGGTGATGACTATGTGAACTACTTATCCAAACATCTACCAGATCAGCGTTTTTGATATAAATACACTATGAAATAAAATATCTGAAATTACCTGTGGTGGCAGGTAGGGGCAGAATATCGATACAAAATCTGAAACCTTATATTTTCTCCTACTTAACTAAAACAGTATCAGGAAGAGATATTTAGAGATATTTTGTAAACCTTTACCAAAGTTTTCAAATATAGTTGTGTTAACAACTAATCTGTTATTGCTAATTGAAATATCAGGTAAAATCGTACATTTGGACTCAACAATTAAATATATAGTTAAAATTTAATAAACCTACCTGGAGCTTGACAATCCATAGCGATTTTCTTTTTAGAGTGAACAGTTTCAACAATAACTCGTTAATGAAAACTCCGTTCTGAACGCAAGCAAATTATTGTTAAACTGACAGCTAGGCGTTGATCGAAATTCATTTGTCTCTACAGTGCTAATCAAGGATGACCTGATTTAAATAAACTTTGTAATGCGTGTTTTGGATACTTATACTTATATTGATGTTATAAAAATATAAATAATTATTATTTTGTGATTATTGTCCATTGCTCAAAGCACTGTGCGACACGTGGGTGTAGTGTACTGCGTTAGCAATTCACCGAGAGCGTTGTATGCAGGGGCGTAGTGATGCCGCTTCGGGCCTGTGTTCGATGGAATCGCCGGGCCCTTTGCCGAATAAAAAACGAAGTATCTATTTACGTTTATTAAAAAAATATATAACGAACATAACAAAATCACAAAAAATTAAAATCAGTACAAGCAACATAACAAAAAATATAAAAAGAAATGAAATAATTGATCTAATTAAATTTTTTTTTCCTCGCCTTGTTATTTGCAAAAACCGAAACAATAGAAGATATATCTATTTTCCTCGCAATTTGGTTCTCAATTGACAGAATTGACAACCCCAAAAGTCTTTCCTGTCCCATTGTGTTTCTGAGAAAATTTTTTATTAATTTCAACTTAGAAAATGATCGTTCGGGTGTTGCTACCGATACAGGGATACTTAGGAAAATGTAGCAAGCCGTCAAAATTTCGCTAAAACTACTACAGGAACTAAAATTTTCAATTAAAATAAACTCCATTAAATCTTTAATGGATTTGATTCTACCTAAATCGCCCTTAAAACAACTTCTAAAAGAAACTAGTTGTGAAGAAATTAAATCGGCAATATCATCGGAATATTTGGCGTACAATTCCTGGCCCATCGCATACAATTCATCATCAGAAACTGAAATATTATCTAAAACTTTATAGAGATATTATAATATCTAACGTTGTATTAAAAACGTTTATTTTAAACCAGTCTTCGTTAGATTCGATTTGAAAATGATTTTTCATTTCATTAAAAAACCGTTTGGGCCTTGTTATTCTTTTTTTTGAAAATTCCGCTTTGATCCCCCATTCCGCAGCCAAAATACTGGTTTCACTAATTAATACATCAAAATTATTTCTTATCGTTTTGATATTTTTAAGCGCAGTAAGAAACATTTTTGATGCATGTTCAATGTTTTGCTGTTTCTTTTGCAAGAGTTTTGAAACAGCGTCAGTTAACTTTAAAATTTTTGATTGGAGAACTATTAAAAAGACAGTTTCAAATAATTCAAGTTTGTTTTTTAAAGAATTAGCTTCATCAACTTCATTTTTATTATTAGAGGTCAATATAATTTGCGATAAAACTTTTAAGATATTCACTAAACTAAACCTAAGGGCGTCCAATGCATCGTGTCTCGATGACCAACGTGTCGGGTTTAATTTTTTTAGGGTCGTCTTATTTTTACTGACACAGTTATCAAAACATTTACTTAAGAGGGCCCACCTTTTTATGCTGTGTCCAAAAAAAATGTAATTACTTTCAACCAAATCGTAAAAATTTCGAATTTCATTAACAGACTTAACGGAGTCATTAATTATTAAATTTAGGTTATGAGGCGCACAATGTACATATACTGCATTAGAAACAATTGCTGATATTTGAGCTTGTACACCTTTGTATAACCCACTCATGTTTGCAGCTCCGTCGTATCCCTGACCGCGAAGTTTTTCTAAAGGTATATCGTTTTCTGTTAATATTCTTAAAATAGTATTGGATAAAGCCGTTCCAGTTTGACTCTCAACTGGTATAAATCCTAAAAATGACTCATTTATTAATATTTTCGTTGGCTTCTCGTCTACGTACTCAACCGTAACAAAGCGGATAACAACACTTAACTGATCAATTTTTGAAATATCTTGCGTGGTATCCATTATAATTGAATAAAACGATGCTTTTTTTATTTGATCAATTATTTCATTTTTTACAGCAGTACTTAATAGTCCAATTATTTCATTTTGTATTGTAGGACTTAAATATGTAACTGATTTTTTTTTCTTATTCTCTAATAAAGTTTTTAAAACCAAATCGTATTCAGAAAGCAAATTTATAATAGATAAAAATGGTCCTGGATTTGAGGAATCCAAACTTTCGTCATGTCCTCTGAATGGCATATTACTAGAAGCCAACGTAAGTGTAACTTTAATAACACGTTCTAAAATTTGTCGTCATACGGATACTTCCTGTAAAATTTTTGACTCAAGCTCATGGTCCATTGTATCATTCCTTCTCCATCGGTCATAAACTGCACAAGATTCGTTATGGCTTTGCTTCTGCTCGTGCCTAGTAATTGCCTGACTTAGGTGGAACCAGTCATTAAATCCATTAGAAATACTATCTTTTTCTCTAGAAAACAACCAGCAAGGTTGGCAGTAGCATTGGTTTAAAATGGGCGAAAAACATAACCAGAGACGTTCGGTTTTTATACCAGATTTATTAATTTTAGTATAAAAAAATGTAGAGAAACTTCTACCTTTCTCGTCTCGAATGAATGGTCCTAATGGTCGTGATGGCTTATTGTCAATAATAATTCGTTTTCGATCACTTGTTAATTCTCGTGTATAATATCCTTTATCAGTCTGGATTTCGTCTATTACATTAATAATAGCGTCTGATTCACTTACCAACGAGTCTAAAGTAGAGTCAATACTCTGATCAGCATTAATATTTGTATCAGAACTAATCGAAGAAATGTGCTTGGATTGCTCAGTGCAAGGCTCTTGTGATTCTTGTGTATGAGTGTGCATTTCCGACGTCGGCGTCGTTTCTAACTGATAACTCTCGGTTAAGTTGTCACTATTGTCAACTACAATAATTTAAAAAAATGTAAGGGCTTTTTTATTTAAAAGAAAACAGACTTACCTTTTTTTGATGTCGAGACACTAAAAAAGTTTGTTATTCTAGGGAGTTTTTTGCTTTTTTCTTGTAATGCATCGCGTTCTTTACGCTTTTGCGCACCAGATTTATGCTTATAGGTGCTCATTCTAAAACAGAAAAATTCCGTATTAAATAAAAATAATATACTAATTTACATACGTACCTTTAGTAAAATTATTCCCAGATTCCAGTAGTACAGTCTATCAGTCCCAGATAGAATTTATTTATTAATTAGAAATAGGATCTAATTTAAAAACACCAAACACGAAAATGAAACACGTATCCAGTAAATCCACTCCACAAACTTTATTAAAACTAACCTTGTTTACCAGCCTTGTGTTCAGGGATTCCCCGATAAGCAGACGAAATTTTCGAAACAAAGCGACATCTAGACTCTAGAGGGTGTACGAAAGAAAACGCTTAATGCAGGGATCTTGAACAAGCATAATTGGCATACTATGGAGTGTTTCGGCCGTAAGCCCTACTAATGAAATTCTTTAAAAGAAACACGATACGCGAAAAGAAGTAAAAAATGGAATTTTTAGAAAATATAAAGAAATCATTTAAAATCTATTTGGAAACGAATAAAGAATAGTTTTTTACTTAGGTACATAGATGATTTTTATAAAATTAAAGTTAAATATTTTTTTTTACTTAATAGGAATCTTTGATATGTAGAACCGGGCCTCTTGAAGTACCGGGCCCGTGTTCCGCGGAACACGCGGAACACTGGTGACTACGACCCTGGTTGTATGGCGCTGGTTAACATTAATCTTCCATGCGGTCGACGTCATCACGTACGCGTTGTGATGGCAACGTAATGGGAAAGTCGTAAACTAAACATAGCACCTCCAGCAAAGTCGAAGCGGTTTGCGCCATTGAAAGTTTTAAAAAGACATGCCGCCAACGGTCAAGTAAAATATTTATTCGAGATGTACTGTTTATTTTTTGCCAATTAGGTGAATAAATGAATGTAAAAACTTAAATTTTAAGAGATATATAGTAAATATAGTTAGATGTTTGTTTATTTTTCCTGGTGAAGTAGCACTTCACCTACTTCGCCCGAATAGCCGCCACTGAAACTAAAATGCTAATAGCTGAAGCTAGGTATCAAAAATAACATATCTACTTACCTATTAAAGGGATTAAAAGTGTACCGTACACAAACTTGGAAAAATTTAGATTATACAATTAGATTATTCAGTTGCACTATTATAGTAAATGTTATAATATAAAATATTATAATCGGAAACCCTCAGAGATAAACAAAACATTTTGGCTTCTAAAATAGGATATACTTAAGAGTGCAATTGTTTTGGAAATAGAATAATTAAGATATGATTTATCAGTCAGTATCTCTAATATGACTTTCATTCACAGATACCTACTCTCCATTCATTGCTATTAAATTAGCCACCATGAAATCACTACGAAAATTTCTTGGGAATTTTTTGAAAATTCACACCAGCACTTTTTAACTAATCAAAATGGGTTTTTGCTTCCCTCGCAAAAGGAAAGTATTGTAATCGTGAAAAAAAAACACTGTATGAGAGTTTATAGGAAATTAAATATTCGATAAAACTGAAACATTTTCGTTGTTCAATAAACATGGACATTTATCTGGGCATCACTGGTGATCACTTTCCACCCACTGTCACTTTTCATCCGGATAAATCAACACTATCTCTATTCTCTACTAGTAAGTATAATTACATGTAACAAAAACTAGAAATTCACTTGAAAAAGGAACTTGTGTTACTAATAATCAATGTAAACAAACTTCGAAAAATCATTGATATGACAGTGCCTAACAATATGGCCGCCGCGACGTCACAAGTAGGAGTACAAGAAGTACTCCACGTGGGTGGAGTGTAGGTTAGAAATGGTTTAATATAGAGTTTAAAAAGTGTGATTTTGTTTCTAATATTAAGACTACTTTTTTGGTGCAATAATGATTATAATTGAGCTAGATCTCCTCTAGCTTTCTTAATACCATAGTCAGTATTCGCAGACCACCTGTTAACATAAAGCCTGTATCAAATATTACCCCCAAATGTTTAATTTGCTTACACCAATTAATCTCCTGTCCTTGAATTTTGACTTGTTTAGCCCTAGGGACTCTAGTATTTTTTGTGAAAATAATTACTTGAGTTTTTGGCATCAGTGTGCCTTTGAAACCTGGATAATATGTTTAAGTTTTTGTTTGTAGACATTAGAGCGGTATCATCTACAAAAAGGTGTAAGTGTGTAGATTGGTGTAACTGTTGGTCGAAATGTCAGAAATAAAAACGTTAAATAATATGGAAGAGCCTTGTGGGACTCCCGCTCTTATTGACCCAGGAGTGGAGGTGAAGCCATCTACTTGTATCACAAATGTTTTGTTGAGTAAAAAAGACTGAACTGCTTTAACTAAATAGTTTGAGATACCCGCTCTAATGAGTTCTGAGTGCCATGTTCTGTAAAAGGCTTTTTTATGTCAAGGAAAATGGCTTTTTTTCCTGTTAGAACTCTTAATAATGTCAGTTGTTAGTCTAATTGTTTGATTAATGGTGCTAATTGTGTTTCTGAAGTCTAACTGAAAGTCTGGAAGAAGGCCTTTGTTTGCGACTTTTTCCTGAAGTTTAATTAAAAGAATAATAATTATTATTATTTATTTTTTTATATTTTTCCTAACCTAATATACTGAGGAGACTAATTGGTTAGTTAGACATGCGCTTTCACCTTTTTTCCTAATAACTATTTTTGCTTGTTTCCATAGGACGGGAAAATAGCCTAATTTAAGAATAGCATTAATAATTAGAGTTTTTAAAAAGGTTCAAAATGTTGCCTCGCGGCGCGCGTATATAGCCTTTAGAAAAGGATGCATGGAATGATCTTGAACATTTTAGAATAATTTAAATTCGACAATTTGGTGTAGGCATCTTCCAGCTCCTTGTCTTTTAAAAATTGCAATAGTTCCTTAGCGTTATTTTTTGCGCTAATGTCATCAGTTTCGTAAGTCACTTTTAGTTCAGATCGCAGTAACACTTATGCATCAAAATTTAAATCGTTAAATCTATATTTTATTTGTTGCTGAATTTGATCGATTATTTCATAAAAGAGGCGTCTGTATGATGTTTGAACATCTCCCACCTTGTCTGTTCGAAGACGCTTGGCTTGTGGCTCTACATTTAACGTCATCGTTTTCTCCCAAAATAGGTCAGTCATCTCTTTTTTGGCTTAACATGGACTTAAAATCACTCCACTTTTTTTAGGCAAAAAGCAATATCATTTGTTTTAGTTTGTAATATATTAAAAACATTGTCCGAGAATGGAAATATTTCTGAAAATATGTTCAACAAATAATTAAAATTAAAATCTCGTTTCAAACAGTCCAAAAACCCCCTCGAATTATTTATTGCTTCTGAGTCCCACGTTTCATTATTTTCTATTATATTCTCAAATAGTTTAATCAGTGATTCTGTTAACACAAGTCTTCCATTATAGTTCCACCTAGTAGGAGCTACTTTAGACAATCGTGTATGGACAATGGAGTCCAAAGCTTGTGTACGTTTCATTGACTTGGAAAAAAAGCAGCCATGCCACTTAAAGTAACGAAAAATACTTTACACTCTTTAATGTGATTGATGGACTGGGATAAAACTAAATTTAATTTATGAGCAAAACAATGGACAAACACAGCACTTGGGAACGTTTCTCGAACTTTAGCCTGCAGACCCCCTAATTGTTTTGCCATCACTGCAGCTCCATCATAACTTTGAGCAACTAATTTTTTCTCTCCATTCATTTCTTTAGTAACGTTATAAACTACGGTATACAATGCATCTGCTGTACGATTTTCGTACACATTCTTAAAACCTAAAAATCGCTCTTGAATACTTTCGTCTGTTTTAACGTAGCGTATTACTATAGATAATTGGCTAAAATTAGTGATATCAGTTGTTTCGTCCAGAACAATAGCAATGAACCGCGCCTCGCCAATCTCCTGCTTAATTCTTTTTAGAACAATTGCCTATTTTTATCGACTAGTTCATTGAGTTGGCGGTGACTAATTTCCAACTGTGTTCAATTCTGGTTCTACCGAAAACTTTTTCTTTTATGACGGCCTGTAAATGCGCTTTGGACATAATGTGTCCTCTTACAGCTTTATGGAAATTGTTTAAATCGGAAAAACCAGTTTTACTCCAGAGACCTTTTTCATTTTCAAAAAGTAAACACCAACAAAATAAATTACTTATATTTTCATACCCTGTTAGCCATTTAAATTGTTCGTATTGTTTTTCCGGATAAAAATGTCTAATACAGTTTTTCATTTTTGTGGTTAAATTTTTGATAGGCGGTTTTGCCCTTCCTTTAGAAATTTTGAAGCTTATCAGCGAAGTTTAATGTTGAAAATCCCTTTATTATTAAGACACACACCATACATTCACACACACTCTTCTTACTAAATTCTCCAACATTTTCAACGTTATTACCGACAGCCGAAGTTGACGGTATTTGTATATCCACGTCCTTATTATAGTCTTCTATATCGCACCATGCACGACGCGACGCGACGTACGTATCATACAACACACGGATAGCCGTTCAAACAAAGAATCTACTCCAACGGTAGCTTCCGCCCCCATTTAAAGCACGCGACTGAAATGCAAAAATTGTAAACAGCCGGTGGAAAGTTCAATAACCTCTGGCTCGATTCACAGGAAATCAAGCATACAGGATTTGACTGCAGAGCTTGATAATTAAGATAATATTTTAGCATTTTTAATATAAACTAAATTAATGGTTTCCTATTTCAAAAATTACATTTTAGAAAATGTTTTGTATTTTTTTTGGGCAAGCACTTGCTTCCATGGACTGCACGCCCCTGCTCATGACTATACCTGTTTCTCTATAAAATATTTGTTATTAAATTTTATAATATAACTTTATTCCAATATAATAATTAAAACAGCATTAAATTATTGCTTCAATATATAATATAATAAATATATGTAAATATATAAATTTCCCTCTTACTAAATAATTATGCTTATATATTACATTGTATTATATTACTACTTATACTTAGCATACAGTCTTATTTTTCTTTGATTTCTTGTCACATTTACAATCTGTCTGGCATTTACATTTATCATTAGTGACTTCTACAATTCTAAAAGCTCGTACTAAAACTGAAAATTCTCTTAAATAATATCCTATTCCCTCAGCTACAGGGTCACATAGATCGCGGACAGAAGCTAGTATATTATAAATAAATATAAAAGTGGGTTGAATTATACCGTTAAACAGTGTAACAAGAAGCGGCTTAAAAAAATAATCAGACGCTAATTGAATGAAACCTATTGTTAGAGGACGACATACGCTGTAGAGTAAAAACCTAAAAGAAAGAAAAATGAATTAATCGAATATTTAGAAGTAACTTTTGGATAAACACTATTATTAATAATCGAAAAAAATCAATTATTGTATTTAAAAAAACCTAATTAATCACGATACAAGACTTTGCTTACAATTACAGACCATTGCAGTATATTTTGGAAAAAATCAGTTATGCACGATGAATTAAAAATTAAACACAACTTTTTTTATTAATTCTTATTGTTATATGTTACATTCCATATAATAAACTTGTAAAATTGGTTTAGAATAAAACAGTTTAAAAGTAATTTTAATGCCCCGGGATGTGTTGTGACACTTTTCTCGACTGAAGATGTCAGTAGAAGAAAATTAAATTTTATTTACATAATTCAATTATTGCAATTCTGCAATATTTTGGCAAATATTCGGAAAATGCAATTTTTTTGCACTTGTAAATGTGAACTCTGTCTTGTTCAAAAAGATTTCCAAATTTTCCTGAGGTTTCATTTCAGTTCGAACTTAACTTTCGTTCAAAAAATTATGTAAAAAAACCAAAATATTTTGAGAATTTCGGGAGGGGAGAGTTCAGACCCCCATGGACCCCCCCCTTGGCTAGGTGCCTAGAAACTGTTATAAGAACGGATTTACGTACATACCTAAAAAGCTGTAGAAAAAAGGATGTAACGAACGACACTCCTATGTGTACAGTTCCGAATATTTCTGCCCAGAATCGTGTTGTATGTTTTTCTGTTTTGTCAGCAATATTTTCTGTTGTTACGATCGGTGGTGCGTCAGTTGTTTGGTAATGGCTGAAAAAAAAATCTCAAAAGTTATTTCTAAAAATATTCTTTAAAAACAACAGTTCATATTTCTAACTTTTCGTTTAAATACTAACACTCGATGTAAGAATTAGAGACCGTTTATTCTTCGCAGGGGCGGCTCATCAGACACATAATAACTTATATATAATATTAGCTCGCGCGCAACAAGATTAAGCGTCGAGTTCCCGGGAGCACGAGTTAGGTTATTTATTTAGAAATACTGGGTGACCCTTCAAAAGGTATGACATTATACAGGGTGGTGCAACCAAGATGGGGTGGACGATTGTGGGCAAACGGAGAGGAATTTGAAAAAACATTTTTGGGATATGATTGATAGTCAAGAACGCTGTGTTTTAAAATTATACCCATTATACAGGGTGGTCTGAAAAGTTCGTGGTGAACCAAACTTGTGTTTTTTTAAATGGGACACCCGGTATATTATTATTTTAGTTGTTGGGTCTAATTTATACCAAGGGAATGGGACGAGGTTAAAGTGGAAAAATGGGTTATACTCCCGACATTTTTTGAAAACAATTGAAGCAGGTATGGAAAAACCAAATATTCTATAAAATGTATTGTATCTAGGATTACAATAATCGCTTGTAAGTCGTTCAAAATTATTCACTGTTATACAGGGTGGTCAAGTTTTGCAAATTTACCTTGGATTGAATTTGTTTAAATGGAACACCCTGTATATTTTACTTTCATGTTAAAGATAACATCGCCAGCTTTCAGAAAATACCCTTTAATATCTTTCTAACCAACAGTTTTTTAGTAAATTAACCGTGAAACCAAAATTTACTCATTCTAACAGAAACGGTATTATTTACGTTGCATAAATTGACTACCTATAATATAAGTAGGCCATGATATAATCATAAATGAAAAGAAAGATTGACATTCTTGTCAAAACCGCAAAGTGTCAGAGAATTGGCATCAATTACCATTGTTTTTTGACGATAAGCCGAGAAATTGTTAAGTAACAATGAGTTTGAGTACTCCAGAGTTGATAAACATGACTTATTATGCCCTGACCTGACCTGAAGCTTTTGCAAGTTTATTAGAGAGGTTTCAAGAAACAGGCAATGTTGCTTTTAAGAAACGTAAAGTAATTAATAAACCAGTTACCAATGAAGATAATGCTTTGACAGTGTTATTAACAGTGCAAGAAAATCCACACACAAGTACCAGGGAAATTGAGAGAGCTACTGATATTGAACGCACTAGTATTAAACGGATTCTGAAACAACATAAATATCATGCCTACCACAATGAATTACACCAAGAACTGTATGATTGCGATTACGTCCAACGACAAGAGTTTTCAATTTGGTTTTTAAATACAATTTGGGATAATCCAGGTTTTGTAGATAGGGAGCTGTGTTCAGATGAAGCAACTTTTAAAAGCAACGGCTTGGTTAACAAACATAATATGCACTATTATTCAACCGAAAATCCACATTGGATTCGTCAGGTGGACCATCAAAATAAATGGTCAATAATGTTTGGGGAGGTATAATTGGCTCTCATGTTATAGGACCATATTTCTTTGAAGAGCATTTAACGGGAGAAGTCTATTTAAATTTTTTGAGAAATGAGTTGCCCGTATTGCTCGAAGACTTACCTTTAATGTTAAGAAATTCCTTATGGTTCCAACATGATGGAGCACCCCCGCATTACCATAGGCATGTAAGACATTTTCTCAATAATTGGAAAGGAGAGCATTGGATTGGACGAGGTGGACCAGTTAAGTGGCCTGCGAGGTCACCCGATTTAACGCCACTAGATTTCTTTTTATGGGGACATGTTAAAGAAGAAGTTTATAAAGAGGTTCCAACCACAGTGGAAGATATGAAGTTGAGAACAATAAGCAGTTTTCATTTATGGTAAAACTTTCATTTATGGATAGATTCGAAATGTGCCTTCAGCAAAACGGTGGTTTAGTTGAACATCTTTTATAAGTTTTAATTACATTGTTTTTGTTGATTTATATTAAATTTTTTTTTTTTGTAAAAAAGGTCTGTTATTAATACTGTCAAAGCATTATCTTCATTGGTAACTGGTTTATTAATTACTTTACGTTTTTTTGAAAGCAACATTTCCTGTTTCTTGAAATCTCTATGATAAACTTGCAAAAGCTTCTATCTTGTTTTTATTTCGGCATCGCATCATCAAAGAACAATATTTATTTATTTACCGATGACAATATTTTGACACTTTGCTGTTTTGACAGGACTGTCAATCTTTTGTTCAATTTATGATGATATCATGGCCTCCTAATATTAAATTGTCAATTTTAACAACGTGAATTCAGAGTAATTCGTGTTAAAATTTACTAAAAAACTGTTGGTCAGAAAGGTATCAAATATGGTATTTTCTGAAAGCTAGTAATGTTATCTTTAACATGAAAGTAAAATATATACAGTGTTCCATTTAAAAAAATTTAATCCAAGGTAAATTTGCAAAACTTGAACACCCTGTATAACAGTGAATAATTTTGAACGACTTACAAGCGATTGTTGTAGTCCTAGATATAATACACTTTATAGAATATTTGGTTTTTCCATACCTGCTTCAATTGTTTTCAAAAAATGGCCGGAGTATAACCCTTTTTTCCACTTTAACCTCGTCCTATTCCCTTGGTATAAATTTTAGACCCAACAAACCTCATATCAAAATGATCGTAACGAATAGGAGAATCAACTAAAATAATAATATACTGGGTGTCCCATTTAAAAAAACACAAGTTTGGTTCACCACGAACTTTTCAGACCACCCTGTATAATAGATATAATTTTAAAACACAGCGTTCTTGATTATCAATCATATCCCAAAAATGTTTTTTCAAATTCCTCTCCGTTTGCCCACAATCGACCACCCCATCTTGGTTGCACCACCCTGTATTGCTAAATAACTCAAAAACTAAAAAAGCCATCAAAATACGGTTTGGACAAAATTATTAAGAATTCTTTGAAGTTTTTTTGAGGGTATTGCCAAATCTCCAAAATCATTGCGGTATTATTTTTAAATAAGTATTTATTTCAATGAATAGATACTCGATTATTTTATATGCAACACCTTGTATATTTTATCACCAGAAGAATGTCTGACCTTTCTATTTTTCAAAAATGTATACATTGTTTTATTTGTCTTGAAACGAGGCAACGGAATATGCAGTTTTCAGCGAACTAACAAAAATGTTTGCACATTAATGTTTTGTGTTTTACTTTCCTCATAAAAGGTGAAGTTTGTAATCGTGAAAAAATCACTCTCCGAGATTTTTTTAGAACTTCACGTTTCTGGGTCCCTAGATGATGAAAAACATGTTTTCTCAATTCCGTAGGTCTGTCTGTCTGCTCGCAGCATAGCTAAAAAACTACTTATCCGATTGACTTCAAATTTTGGTCAAAAATTAAGGATCATATGGGGATGACCTGGTAAAAATCCAATATGGCGAAACATAATGATGGCCTAGTGAAGTGTTAGAAATTATTATTAAAAAACTACTCATCTAATTTATCTCAGATTTTACAAAAACATCAAGTATTATGTTGAAATCAAGTGGTAAAATTTTGTTAAGAATACAAAATGGCGGCATAATAAATTATTTATTATTGTGTGCCATAACTAATTGTGGTATAGGGACCAACTAGTAAAATAGTGGTAGTAGTTCAAGATGGCCAAACAAAATGACGGCCAAATAAAATGTTTGTGAAAAAATTACCCTCTCAGGTAAAAATATGTTTTATTAATTCCGTCGGTATGATTTTCGTTAACGATCTTCTTGTAGTTATGTTATAGTGGTGTATTATTCCCAAATATTACCAATTAAGTAAAGACTAATATGGTTTCATTCAGGATATAAAATCTGTGTCCTGAGGATTAGTAAATTATAGTCGGCAATTTAAAAAAAGGCTTTTGTTTTATTTGGGGTTAACCTTAAATAAATATTGGCAGACCAACAAGAGGGTCGTTATTGAAAACCATTCAGAAACTTAATATCTGGGTTTCATTCAGGATATAAAATCTGTAGAACTGAGGAACATTCACTTAAAACTTAATTATTTTTGTTAGGTATTGGATTAAAAACAATTTAATTCTTTTTGTTTTGTCAATATACCGGATCTTAACTATAATAACTTAAATAATTTCAATGTCATCGAAATTACACCACATGTGTGTAACATAACAACATTTACTGTTTGCAGTGTTATGCTATATTCTAAAACCATTCATTTTAAAAAAAAAAAAAAAAAAAACTTTAATATTGATATGTCTTATTTTTAGGTATATTTTGCTTTGTCCATAAAATTGTAGAATTTTTCTGCGGCAATAAAGCATACTTTTGTTTGTTTGTTTGTTTGTTTGGGTTTCAATTTAAGAAGGCGCAACAAAATGACGGCCAAATAAAATTTTTTAAAAATCAACGTAAAAAAATCTTGTTCAATTGATTTTGAATTTTGCAGAAAAATTAAATGTGAATATGGGATACTTATTGAATTTATTTTAAATTATGCCCAAAAGTCAAGTTTGTCACAGGTAGAAAGGAAATGGTAAATATATTGGTAGGAATCCAATATGATGGAACAAAATGGCGCCCAATATAAATGAAGAGATACTATATGTAACACATATATACAGGGTGTCCCACGACGAACTGCGGCGATCGATTTCTCAGAAAGTAGGCTTTGGAAAAATGTGAAATTTTGCCAGCTAACTAAAGTCGATGGGGGCAATTCACGCAAAATATTTTCAAGACGTCAACTTTCTTTTTTTAAATAGAACATCCTGTATATTATCGAATTTTTGGATTCCTCGAAAAATTGTAGGTATATTTCATGTATAATCTCCTATATCTAAGTTGAACTGTTTTTGAGATATTTTGAATTTTATGTAAAAAATGACGTTTGCAGGTCTAGACATAACTATAAATATCTGCTTATCAAAGTCTCTATTATTTATTTGCGGTGGACTCCTTGTCCAAAAGGATCCGCTTTAGTGGCCTGTGCTGATATTTTTATAATAAATAAATATAGGGTGATCAAAAACTGACATTATAAATATATTTTAAAAAATCGTTAAAAGTTACTTTTTTCAAATGGAATCCACCAATTTTTATAATTTTATCTTATTTAACACTTAAAATAAGGGCGACTTTGTTTAAAGTTGTCTATTCCAAAAATTTGTAGTTTTTGAGTTATTGACGATTTAACATTTTTTATTCTAATAATACCAGACGGCTTATAAGGTTTCTTGTTAGTTGGCCATGCTAGGGAGGCCTGGTGAGAACAAAACCAATTGGTTACTATAGAAACGTAATATTTATTGTCGTTTGACAATTACCTACTAAAATATTATTTATTTATTATAGTAATTATAATAATTAATAAACTAATGATCATGCAGGGGCGATTAAATTACACACACGAGGATTATTGGAATTTGTTTATTATCTATGGGGAATCTAACAGAGTTTTAACAAGAACATGCCAGATATTTGCTGATAGATATCAAGATAAACAGAAACCGTCACCGAACAGCGTTAAACAAATGTTGGAAAAGTATAAAAATTTTGGAAACGTCAAGGCAAAAATTAACAAGAGGAAGCCCATTGTTGATAATGAAAATGTCGAGATTGCAATTCTGAGATATTTTGCAGCATCTCCAATGACATCCCTTAAGGCCGTTTTACATGCTGCAATTATTCTTTGCAATATGCAATAGTCTTGAACAAAGGCATGCGCAGTTTGACAAAAGGTACAAATGTCTTGCCACTGCGCATGCTTTTGTTCAAGACTATTGCAACTCGCAAGAAAGAATTGCAGCATGTAAAACGGCCTTTAGAAACGTGGCAAGACAATCAGGAATCTCGAGGAACTCAGTGCATAGGATTCTGTTAAAACATAACTTCCAACCTTATTTAATATCATTGGTTCAACATCTAAAAGACACTGTCTGCACTGATTTTTATGGTACAAGATAACCCTAGATTTTTGGACAATATAATTTGGACCGATGAGAAAAAAATTTCTAAAAATGGCCTTTTCAATAGACACAATTCCCATTTTTGGAGTGATTCGAATCTTTATGCAGTAAGATCGCGGAACTTTCAAGAATCCTGGCAACTTATCGTATTTTGTGCAGTAAGGAATGATGGAATAATAAAACTGAATTTTTACGAAGAAAATTTGAATGGTAAGTTATACACTGCCTAAACACAAGGACTTTTTTAATGAAAAATAATCCATTTAGGTAATATTACAATAATTTTTTTTCTCAATTTAGCCTCAATCCAAAATTAGATAAATAATTTAGTAAAAATTATTACATAAAAAAATTAAATTAAATTATATATACAGGTCACACTACACTACTTCATACAAATACTGGTCCACATACCGTAGCACATCATATCTAAAAAAATATATCGTCCCAAGTTTTATAGGAAAGTTATCTTTAGTTAGATATTTACAAGCTATTTATACAGGGTACTTTAGAAAGTCATAAAATAATAAACCTTCTTTTTTTATTGAGCACTCTTCAGATTAAATTAATTGAATTTTGATGTAGTTTGTTTCTTCTTAAATCAATAAATCGATCGATCGATCAAAACATTTCTTTCCGTAAAATTATGTCTATAAACTTTTGTAGGAGAAA
This sequence comes from Kuschelorhynchus macadamiae, assembly GCA_030620095.1. Lineage (NCBI taxonomy): Eukaryota > Metazoa > Arthropoda > Insecta > Coleoptera > Curculionidae > Kuschelorhynchus > Kuschelorhynchus macadamiae. The sequence goes on from JAUTXW010001028.1 coordinate 1,312,419, forward strand.
GATATTTGAATATTTTTGAAGAGTTGGACAATGAATATTTAAGTAATTTACCTTTGGCAAAACATAGTCAAATTTTCTAACAACGCGATGGCGCCCCACCACATAGAACCGTTGCAGTTACTAACTTTTTACTCGTTCTCGATTCCACCAATGCTATATTAATTTCTCCGTATGTTCCACATATTTCTTCCAGTACTCCGGCGTAATATAATTTAATGAATCTTGCCAAACAATTTGAACTTCATCTGATGTAAGACCATCGTTTACGTGTTTTTCGTAATATGATTTTGCCCCAGCCCATATTAATTCTATTGCGTTAAACTGGCAATGGTATGGTGGTAGTCGTAGGTAGTAGTGGGTTGTTTATTTAAGATTCTTGAATGATAAGATGCATTGTCCAGAATGATTAAAGATGGAGCATCTAAATTTGGAATCAGTTGTTCTTTTAACCACTTTTCAAACAGTTCACAGTGCATGTTATCATGGTAGTCCATACTTTTGGTTGTTGAAGAAAACAGTAAACTTGCACCTGGGAGAAATCCTGTTGAAGAACCTGCATGCAAAATGATGAACCGTTTTCCCGTCCCACATCCCTTTTTTCTCTTGACACTTTTTACAGACTCGTCCTGCCAAGATTTCGAACTACTTCCATTAGAAAATATCCAAGTCTCGTCTAAAAATACCACTTTTCTAAATTTTGAATTAACATTTTCTGTGTATTTCTTTAAAAACTGGATACGCTGACTTGCTATATGTAGCAACTCGCATAAAAATCTTCGATTACAGTCCTTTTTATATCGAAAACCCAACATTTTTATTAATTTTGACAACGATTTTAGTCCAATTTCCAATATGCCTCGATTTTTTAAAGCTTCTTTTAAAACTTGAAGGGTTATGTTAGTTTTTGATGTGTATAAATCGTAAATTGCATTACGAACATCCATTTTACATTGTCATTTAAGTCTTCTGTGTTTGACTTTTTCGTGTACATTTCTTAATCTTCTTCGGTAGTAAATTATGCTTTTTTTCATGCACAATTTTCTGCACAGTTCTTATATCGATTCCCAGAACTTTTGCTATTGCCTCCTGGATATTGGCCGGTGAATTTTCATTTTCGTAATATTTTATTAGATTTAATACCATTTTGTTCGCTTGTGTATGCAAAAAACCCGAAAATTGTTTTCTATTACTCATTTTGTCACTGACTTGTCAATCTGACATTGAAGTGACATCGCTCAAAGATTTTTGCAACTGCTGGTAATTGAATGGTAATGAAAATATTATAGGTCTATCTTCCGGATAAAAAGTTTGCCGTTGATAAATCGTATGACCCGCACGATAACACTGCTTTTGACTATACCAGTAAAAATCAGCGGAAAAAAGGATCCTCTTTTATAAAATTGTGGTAAGGTACTACAAAAATAAATAAAAAAATGGAGTTCCACCCAACTCTTATCCGTCCATGGCGTTGAAGGCCCCATGAGCGGAGCAAGAAATTCCTCTTTTGTAGCTAGCCTCCTGCTAGAGAATTTCAAATCCTCCAGCCCTTTCTTTTTAAATCCAAAATTGAAGCTGGTCCGTCTTATGAAAAGGCTAAAATGTAAAAATTTTGTGCACTAAAATCATCTGAATTACTTTTTTTTCCACGAAAAAAAAAAAGGAAAGTCAAATTTTAAGATAAAGGAATTACACATGTACTTAACATTCAAAGTCAGAATTTTTTAATAATTACTACGAACAATGATATCTCCTTTCGCGAGGTAAAAAGAAATGCCATAGAAAAACATAAAAATAAATATTTTTTTCCATTTCAAAACTTACTTGAAAGAGCCATGGTCAAAGTAATAAACATCTACTCGAGTATTTCCAGTTGAATCAGAATACGTAGTTTTTTCCACTGGTTTCGTAGATCTTCTGCTCTCTTTGCTACAGTCTTTCATGCAAAGACACTGTAAGTCTGCTCGTGTTTGAAGTCTTTCATTTTTAACATTTTTCTTTTCTTTTAATGTGTCGCCCTCATTTGGATCGTCAACCGTATTGCATTTTTCTGCAGTTTTTGGTAACCCGTTTACCAGCTCAAAAACTACACGCTAAAATTATCATATTGAATTAAATAATCCCCAATATACAGTGAGCGGCAAAAGAGAAAATTTTATTCTTGGTAAAAGTTGGTGCTTAAAGAAAAACTAATTTTGACTGCGTCAAACCTCAGGTCGAGCGTACAGGGTGTTTAAAAAATTTAAAAATTAGACTTTCGTAAAATAAAAAAAAAATTTAAAATTACTTCAGCAAAATTATAGGACATAGAAAGTTTTAAATAAAAGTTAAGTAAAGTTTTGTTTGTATCCACTACTAGTTTAAAGACAAAATTAGACTCAAAAATTGAAAAAGTAAACATTTTTCCATTTTAGAGTACAAATTTTCTCTTTAACTACACTAGATATCAAAAAACTTACTTAATTTTTATTTATAACTTTTTGTCAAAGTTAAATCATCAAAAAAAAAATTACGATATTTACTCAAATCGGCTAAAACAAATGTAGGATTTCACTATTAAACTACAACATAAATACATAAAAATAATGCAGAGTCTTTTTTTGAAGTCGGTTGAAAAAATGTGTCTTACTCGTGGGGGACTAGAATCATCTCCCCTTTTCTTCTTGACGTTCATTTTATAGTATTCACTAGTACAGTTCGTACAGTCATTTTCAAATTTTGATGATGAAACCATGGTTTTCAGCCAATTCATGACAACATTTTTGGAATCTTTGCTTATTTTACATGGCTTGCTAACTGAAATATTAAAATTATCCAGTGTGGTAATACGTATCCAATTGTACAAAATATTTCATGGTCAGGATTAAAGGACAAGAATACCAATTATACTTCGTAAAATAGCCATTCATCAGGTACAGGTGATTTAACGACATCTAACTCGAGTCAGAATTAGCAATATTATACAAAACTGGATCTATGAATAAATTTAACAAGCCGATCGGATGCACTGCGTCGTCGACTGGCAACTCTGGGCATTACCTTACGAGTAAATCTCTCTATGGATTCCAACTATGCGGATACAATACAAAGTTGAGATCCATTTATGGGTTATTTTATTTTGCATTAGTTGGATAGTCGATACGTAGTATAATTTGTCTTTGCTAGAACTCAGCATCCCATGTTGCAAGAACAGGGGGAACGATTTTGGAGTCATTTAATAATATTATAAGTACAGTTGATCCGTTGGATCTTTATCCATGCGTCATCATTCATATTCGCATGAATCAAATAAAAATTTCGAGGACTAGAATGGAGTCACACTTGGTTGCACCCAACTGCATCGTTGTCAAGTAAGCAATAAAGGGAACTATAGGGAATAGGCCCTCTGTCTTTATTTAGTGCTTTCTTACCACATTTAGCTATTTCTATACTCTCAAATGAATCGAATAATTTATTATCAGATACATTTTTAATTAACTTAAGATTATTTATTCCTCTTTGGTGATTGTTTTCCAAAGCATATTGGGCAACTCTTGACTTTTCTGTTCTTCCGTATCTTGCCATGTGTTCTTTAAAACGAACGTTTATGGAGCGTTTAGTTTGCCCAACATATTTTAGATTGCAGTCATTACAGCTAATTTCAGAGATGCCACTCCTCTCCTTCAAGTCGACTTTGTCTTTAGGGTTTCCAAGAAGATTTTTCAAACTGTTCACCGTTTTGTAGGCTACTCTAAAACCTAAGTTTTTAAATAATTTTTCTAGACCTCTCGTATATCTGGGATCATATGGGATTACTATGAACTGATTGGGAGCCTCAGGTGCTTGAAAAGTACATGGTGGCAGTGGCATCTTTTAACATTTTCTTATGCTTATATCTATTTACTAATTTATGTACAAAATTATCATTATATCCATTACTTTTAGCTATATTTTAAATCCGATTCATTTCATTGTTAAAACGTTCTTTACGTAATGGAAAATTTACTAACCTGTGAGTTAAGAAATGAAATGCTGCAATTTTCTGTTAACGGCAATGAAATAAGTCGGATGTTATATACCTAACAGTATTAGTACATTTCCTATAAATATCAAATTTTAATTTATCGTTATTTCTAATAACTAACTTGTCAAGAAAAGGTAATTGCCCATTGTTCTGCTTTTCGTACGTAAAATTAATGGAAGGATATTTATTGTTTAATGTTTCTAAGAAAGTGTCCAAATTTTCTGTTTTAGTATCAAAAATAGCAAATATATCATCTACGTATCTATACCACACCCTTGAAAAATACTTGAGTTCTCTTTTGAGCTGGGTTTCTGATCTACCCATAAACAAATTTGCAAGGAACGGAGATCCTTCAAGTTGTTTATAATATTTATTGTTGAACTGAAAAATATGTTGATTCATACATAATTTTGTGAGAAGCAAATGTTTATCAATAATTTCTTTCTTCAAATTATTGAATTCAAGTAGCTCCTTTAGGTACTCTAAAGCTAGTGGTATGGGTACACTAGGAAACAATGAGCTTACATCAAAAGATATTAAAATTTCACCTTCTTTTAAGTGAACATTCTTAATTTTATCTAAGAATTCTAACGAGTTAGTAACCTCAAAGTTATCATACGAGATATTTAATTTGCCGAATTCTTCTACTAACCATTTTGAAATATTGTACGTTGGTGATCCAACAGCTGAAACAATAGGTCTCATGGGCTTCCCAGGTTTATGAATTTTGGGAAAGCAATACAGTTTAGATAACTGTGGGTTACTATGTGTTAGTTTGAATTTTAGTTTATCGGACACTAGGTTTTTACACTGTTTTAAGGTACTTTTTACTTCTGTTATCATTTAGAATTAAATCGTAAGGACCAGTTTGAACCAAACTGTCTACTCTTTCAAAATAATCTGTTTTGTCTAGTATAACAACCATTTTTTTGTCAGCTTTTAAATAAAAACATTCTTTTTTCTTCAGTCCCTGGATAACTTCAATATTTTTACGAGAAACATATTTTGACTTGTTAACAACGTTTTTGAGATTTGATTTCTGCAAGCCTCTCTAATGAATCCCTTAGTTGACTCTACGTACGTATTGAATGGAACTTTCGATATTCGCTATAATAGTTGATAAACTATTTTTTACTGGAGGCTCTGCAAAATTCAAATCTTTATTCAAAAGGGGCGATTTCTCTATTTTCAAAGGACTGAGAAGAAAGGTTTTTCTACAATGTTCTCGACTTTCGAAGAAATTTGTTTTTGTGGTTTCAACTTTCGCAGTTTGTTTTTAAGGGAACACATTCACCACACAACACACCCAATTCAAAAAAGAACTATTTCCCAAGGGTGTGGTATAGATACGTAGATGATATATTTTTTGATACTAAAACAGAAAATTTGGACACGTTCTTACAAACATTAAACAATAAATATCCTTTCATTAATTTTACGTACGAAAAGGAGAACAATTGGGCAATTATTTTTTCTCGACATGTTAGTTAGTAGAAATAACGATAAATTAGAATTTGATATTTATAGAAAATTTACTAATACTAATAGGTATATAACATCCAATTCATTTCATTGCCGTCAACAGAAAATGGCAGCGTTTCATTACTGAACTTACAGGTTAGTCAATTTTCCATTAAGTAAAGAATGTTGTGACAACGAAATGAATCGGATTAAAAATACAGCTAAAAGTAATGGATATAATGATAATTTTGAACATAAATTAGTGAATAGACATAAGCATAAGAAAATGTTAAAAGATGCTACTACTCTTCAAGCACCTTAGGCTCCCAATAAGTTCATAGTAATTCTATATGATCCCAGATATACGATAGGTCTAGAAAAAGTATTTAAAAACGTAGGTTTTAGAGTAGCCTACAAAACGGAGAACAGTTTGAAAAATCTCCTTGGAAACCCTAAAGACAAAGTTGAGTTGAAGGAGAGGAGTGGCATCTATGAAATTAGCTGTAATGACTGCAATCTAAAATATTTTGGGCAAACTAAACGCTCCAAAAACATTCGTTTTAAAGAACACATGGCACATTTAAGATAAGGAAGAACAGAAAAGTCAAGCGTTGCCAAACATGCTTTGGAAAACAATCACCAAATAGGAATAAATAATCTTAAGTTGATTAAAAATATATCTAATAATAGATTATTGGATGCATTTGAGAGTATTAAAATTGTTAAATGTGTTAAGAAAGCACTAAATAAAGACAGAGGGCCTATTCTCTATAGTATTTTGATCTATCTTTTACCACAGGTTCCAGGGTTAGGGCTTAACAATATTTTGTTTCATCTTTTTCTTTTATTATTGATTTAGGGCATTACTAATGGATAAGAGCAATACGATATTTATAAAACACGTCTTTGATATGTCATCGATAGATGACGCATGTATAAACATTCATCGGCCCAAGTCTATATTCATGTATTGATTAGAAAATTATTAAAATAAATGTTCTAATAAACGTGTGGAAATTAGTTACTTTTTGCAAGTATTTTTGTGAGAAATTAATTTATTCCCCCTAGTACAGGAAAAAATTAACGCAATTTTTTATTTTTTTTATCATCCCAAGAGGAAAGTATTGTAATAATGTAATTGGAAAAATCACCCCCCGAGATTTTTGTAGATCTTTGAGATATAGGGTCCCTGGACCACGAAAAACATGTTCCATTTTCGTCAGTCTGTCGGTCTGTTTATACATGGTATACCTCAAAAACTACATGTCCGATATCCTAGAGAAAAATATTTATTAGACGAATTGTTCTGGTCAATTAGATCGTTAAATAATAGACTCATGTGTTTAAGTTCGTTTATTTCAAAGATTCTAGTAAATTTAATTTTATGCTTTCTTTTCTGTATGTAAAACTTTAAAATTTTTACCAAAATGATGATTGCAATTAATTAAATAAGAAGCATAATTAGATCAGTCATCTCCCTCGACAAAGCGTTTATAATCCTCATTTCTCCTTTTGTCAAAACTTCTACCTGTCTGACCTATATACGTTTTTGGACAACCTTTATTAGTTAATTTATAGACACCCGATTTTTTATTAAAACTTGTTTTTGAATTATTATTTTTTATGAATTTGCCCATGAAGTTATTGATTTTATATGCTACAATCAAATTTATTTTCTTAGAAAATTGCCTATTTTGTTTTGATTTCCTACAGAACGTAATATATTTATAACTTTTTCTCTTTAAAATATTACCGCTCATATATTTGTTTAATTAAGATAAGTTGATTTAGAAAATCATGTTCATTTAGTGGTAATGTGATAAGCTATGGATCATACAATGAAAGGCTGCTAACTTATGACGTATTCCATGACATGAAGTATTTTTTAATGTGTCCAGATTATTTGTTGCCTTCAGAATGACAAACATTTTTTATAGTGAATTTTAGTATGTAAATCGTTTATTAGTTCTAGAAATATATTTAGTTGTCTTTCTGTTCCAGTAAAGCAAGTTAAAATATCATCTATGTACACCGTGTTTCACATAAAAGTACCCGCTATACCATCTGAAAATCTGAAAGATACGAAAAAAAGTTTCATACAAAAGTTTCTTTAAATTTTAAGTTTTTTTTTTAAATATAATGTCTCCATGTATTCAGAATGTCTCTATTTTGCTGGGACAACATCAACTATAAAATTTTAAATGGGACACTCTGTATTTTTGTACATTATTTGATTCCTTGTCAAAAATAAGCATAAGTTACTAATTTGAACTATAGTCGATTTCTGCGTAGTTTCCGAGAAAATTAGGATTATAGGTTATTTTTTTGAAACGAGTCATTTTTCAAATCACTATAAAAATAGCAAATATCTGAAATTGGGCGTTTAGGGTGGTAATTTCCAATTTATAAAGCATCAGTGCATATACGGAATACAAAATTATTGTCCACACCTAAATCTTTTTTTTTCAAACACAACACCCACTATGTTTTTTATTTATGCAAATGATCATAAAAATACCTACTTTTTCATGTTTACATGTTCTATACCTAAATTCAATAGTTACAGAGAGAATCGCATTTTAACAGAAAATCTCAATTATTTCTTGAATATTGTGATGCTGCATACTCAAAAAAAAACTAAAGAAGGCCATGGAATGGATAATGTAACTATTTGTTTTAAATTTGACAGTTTTTGAATTTATTTGTGTTTTTTTTCACTTTTAGTGAATGCTGTTCTATTAAAATCATTTAAACTTAAAATAAATAGACTTTAAAAACGTTTCCTTGTATCGGTGTTTACTTCTTCTATTTTAAAAAATGGTTCAATATTCAAGTCAAGAGTCATTTGCAGTGATTTATCAACTCGTGGAGTTTTGAAACATAGAAAAAGGAAAACATTTATTATATTTCATTGAATATCCTACCAACTCTTTAAGAGAAGCACAAAGGGATGATTTGAATTTTTCTATGACCAGCATACATCGAGTAAAGTGCGGAACACGAAAGAAAACCGGGCGGAGTCAATCGGTTTAGGAAGGTCGGCCAAGAAATCTCTTTAAACCAGTGGTGTCCCGTCGTTCTTTAAATAATATGGCACTCCTTTTTGACTATACGCACTTCAGATAATTAAAAAATGTAACTATGCTTAATGAACCTTTATCTATATTTGTCTGTTTTCTTTCGTGTACCGGACTTCTATATCTCTTTTGTGTTGCAAAAACGGCGAACTTTCGAATTTTAAAATGATTTAATTTTGATTTTTCTTGATCGATTTAACTATAATAGTATATTGTGTAACAAGTGCGTGAAGTTAACTTTTATACACGAGTGTGATGATATCACACAAGGGTATAAAAGTCTTCACGCACGTATTGCACACTATACTTTTTCTACAACCGTAAATAATACAAGTACGAAATAAAATTAAACTATTTAATTTTCTCCTTTATATAATACAAATTAAACTAATGAACTATTTATTTAATTTTCTGTTTTATAATAATTGCAACTTTTTAATAGAACTTATAGTTAATAGAACTTATAGTTAAATTATTTAATTTTCTTCTTTATAATTATTGTAATTATTAATAGTAATGTTGCAATTTGTTAGATTACTAAATTTAACTTCTGTAGCCTCCTTTGATGATGATTTGTTAATAATATTGCTGCTTGTGATCGAGGTCATATTTGGATTTTGAACTGACAAAAGTCTATTTGAAATATCATTTTTCTTGTTAAGGGAATTTTCTACGTAACCCTCAGCTACCGTTGAAGATTTCCAACCGCCGTGTTGTTTTAACATTAGTAAATCTGCACCGGTTTCAACTAGCAAGGAAGCAGATGATCGTCTGAAACAATGGCCTGTATATTTTTCTGGATGTGGTAGTTTTAAAAATTTTGCTATTTCACTAGGCAATTTTCCAAATTTGTTTATCCCGACGACTTGGCGAGTACATTTTCCTCCTTGATACTTGATGAAGAATTTGTTTTCTTGATAATTTTGGGGACGAAGGGCGGCATATTTTCTGTATAATTCTAAATGCTCGGTAATGGTAAATTTTCTTGTTATTTTGGATTTTGTATCAGGGACGGATACAACAAGAACACTTCCTAAATCTTGAATATCGCACATTTTTAGCTTATAAATTTCGCTTCTTCTTAGAGCACCAGCAATCCCAAATATTAATATCACTTTGGTTAATAAAAAAACTTCGTCAGGAGCCTTATTTATGAACTTGAAAATTTGTTCTTTCTCCAATATTCGAGATTTTTGTGGAATATATCCTTCATTCTTCCGTTTTAAAAATGCATGAACTTTTGGATATTTACCAATGTCAATGTTATTTTTAATGCTAATAGTACTTTTTAGCATTGAATAATGACTCCATAGTGTTGATGATTTCACATTTTTTGACAATTCTGATAAATATGCGAGTAAAACATTTTCAGAAAAGGTTTTAATATTGTTCTTACTGCGCCAGGTCGTAAATTTATTGTACGTGTTTTCATAAATTTCCTTTGACTTCTGAGGTAACAGAGAATTACTAGCTGTTTTCGCTGCTTCCGTAATATCTGGTGGAGTACACATTTCTATATCAGAGTCCATAATTATTGCTTATTATAACTTAAAATAATAAACTGTTCAAATTACTATTCGAACTTAAAGTGTCTATTTTAAACTGTTTGCATTGGCAATTTGACAACTTGTTACCATGACAACGATACAAATTGCGAGACACGGCCGCCTAATAAAATTATTACCAGTGCGGGCCCGGTGGCTAAAATTAATGGCGGCCCATGCATTTCTTATTGAGCCGGTGCGTGAAGTAAATCCTTTAGGGAAAGCATTGTATTTCACGCATCGGTGCTTGAAAACAAGCTTTAGCTACTGCAATCAGTGTGTAAAATAGGATTTTAAGGACGGTTGTAGAAAAATATATTTTTTCTTGAGTTCTGTCATTTTTCGGTTCCCGAGCTACTGCCCACGTCCACTATTATCACCCCAATATAGTAATACACGATTTACAAGTCCAGATTTTACAAGGGCAGCCAGCATCACATCCAGTGAACGAGATTTATCAAAATTTTAATTTATGCAGTTCGACTTTGGGCTACTAGGGTATGGCAAAAGTGGCCGTCTGTCTCCGTTTGTCATATTACTTTATACAGGGGCTGTCGTTATGAAGGGCGTTTCCTAATTGCGTGCTGATGTTAAAGGGGGTGTTTTTATGTCCTAAAAGTCTTAACTTTTGAGATACAGGATGGTAAAGTTTAAAAAGAAAACATTTTTTTTCTTTCCAATTCTGTTGCTATTGTAGATAACTGCATGAAATTTGATAACGTCTTTTATGCATTAAGGAGCATACGGATTTACCCAGATTAATTACATATGCACGCCACTGGTAGAAATTTCAAATGTTATTAAAAAATGCCCTTTTATGCATAAAAGACGTGTATAATTTCACACAGTTATTTATCTATAATAGCATCAGAATTAGGATTAAAAAAAATGTTTTTTTTAAACACTGTATCTCCAAAGTTAAGACTTTAAGGTTTATATTAAACTTTTTTCTTAAAAAGGTCCAAGAATCACCCTCCTTTAACATTAGCACGCAATTATGACATGACATGACAGACGGAGACAAACGGTCACTTTTGGCATACCCGAATAGCTCAAAGTCGAACTGCATAAGTTAAAATTTTGATAAATCTTGTTCAGTGGAATCAGTGCTGGCTCCCTTACTACATTGATGTGTTAATTTTCGAAAAATATGAGTTCTGTAGTTTTTTAAATATTAATTGCAATATTAGATATTTCTTGACACCCGATATTGAATAGAAAATTAATTATTTTGAAGCAGTTTAATGACAGCTATTTTATGAACAATTTTACAAAACATATGAAAAAAACTAAGTCATTTTTGAGGTTGACGGCTGTGATTCTAATGGTTCGATTCCTTCTAAATCGTTGTCTTCCTCTGAAAATGATGAGGTTTCGTCGTCACTACTTGAAGATCCTAGTGTGATAACTAAATCATCAATAACCGTTTCAATTTTGCTATCTACTTTCCAGTATTTATCTTCAATAGAACGAACATGTTTAACATACGATTTCCAATTTTCAGCCGATATTGAGTCAATCGCTTCTAATGTCATTTTATTTAGATCTTTAATTGAAAGTTCACCGGTGTTGCGCTCTCGAACATATTTTTTTACTCCTGCCCCTGCAAGTTCAATAGGGTTGAGATCGCACATGTATGGAGGCAGCCTTAAAGGTGTATGACCGAGGTTACGTAAAAGACCGTCAACTTTATACTTTTTCCCTAGGCTTGTTGGCTGATATTATTTCATATAATTGATATTTTCTTCATGTTGGATCACATACAAGATTGTTCGATTTCAGCCACGATATCATATGACCTTTTGTAGACTATTTAGTTTAGGCACTTTATCTTCTACGTGAGAATGATAAAACGCATTATCGATTACCACGACTGATTTGGGAGGAATGTTAGGTAGAAGCTTCTCGAGCAACCACTTTTCAAAATAATCTCTATTCCTCTGTGCATGATAGTCTCCAGTTGCTAGTCCCGAGCGAAAAACTAAAGCGGTACCTGGAACAAATCCGGCTTCTGAACCAGCATGAACTATAATAGAGCGACTACTAGAGCGTATTCCCTGAACAACACCTGTAACACTTTCACTTTGCCAGCATTTGTTGACTGTCATAACATTATCTACCCTCGTTTCGTCTAGATACACAATATTGCGTCCTTCTTACCTATATTGCCTTACAGTTGATAGATATTTCACCCGCCAGTGAAAAATATTTGGTCTCTCAATGAGCAATTTTCGCTTATTTTGGCACTTGCGCCAAACCAAAACCATTTGATCGTAAAAACCGATTTAAGGCTTTATACCCGTACGGAAAATCTATTTTGTTCTTTACAGCACGAAGTAGGGGTTTGCAGGGCGGAACCTTGTTCAAGTTTATATAAAAATTCTCTATTGTTCGACGAATTACTTGAAAATCACCATCGTCGATTTTATCTTTGTATGATAATCGGGGTCTTTTTTTACCATGAGATTTTAAAGGTGAAGTAGAGCATGGGCGATCATTATGTTCTCTTTGAATTTTTCTTACACTACTTTCCGAAACACCAGTGTGAAATGCAGCGCGTTCTGTTCGATTTTGAATTGGAATAGTCAAACTATTATTTTCAGCCCCCCAGGGGGCTAGTAGGATTGAAAAATTTTACTAGTACGGGGGTGACGATCCCGGGGCCTCAGTTCGTTTGTGATGTTTAGTATTGTCCCAATTCATGTTAAACCCTGTACTCAAAATGGAAGTAGACCAAATTGATACAAAAATTACCGCACAGGGTGTCGGATACCCAGTGCCGGTCGGTGCTGAGAGTGGTAAAGCAGGCCCTCCCCGACCGTCAGCCAGCTACTGCGGGACTTATTTGGTAGGAAACCAGGCCAAAAAGTCTAACACAATTACTAAAGAAATACATAGAGGTAAAAGATATAGAAGAGAAATTGATAGTAGTGATACGGAATATAGTTTTGAATTTAACAACACTCATACTGAAAAATTCTTTCTTTTAAAACCCACAGAAGGTTCATTTCAAACAATGTCCCCATTCATTATACATAGAACACTCACTGGGAAAGTTAGGAACTTGAAAAATGTAAAGAAACTCAGAGATGGTAGCATACTAGTAGAGCTGGAAAACCCAGAACAAGTAACAAATTTAATGGAAATTAAACTAGTGGGAGATTTGTCAATAACAACTATACCACACCCAAAATTAAATATAACTAAGGGGACAATAAACTGTCCTGATCTTAGTTATTGCAGCAAAGAAGAAATAATAGAAAATTTATCAGACCAAAAAGTAGTAGACATATTAAGACTCAAAAAGAAAATAAAAGGTGAATTAATAGACACAAACATATATATAGTTTCATTTAAAACTACTAATCTACCAGAACACCTAATTGTTGGTTTTAATAGATGTAAAATTAGACCCTATATACCCAACCCCATAATATGCAACCAATGCCAGAAATTGGGTCATCTGGCAAAATTCTGCAAATCTGACCCAATCTGCCCATCATGCGGCAAAGATAAACACGAAGGAATTTGTAACCCACCTCCAATTTGCACCAACTGCAAAGGCGAACACTCGCCGAGATATAAAGGCTGTCCCAAATTTAAAATAGAATATCAGCTACAAAAGATAAAAATCATAGAAAAACTATCATATGCAGACGCCAAGAAATTCCTCAAAGATAACCCTTCAAAATATGGACACTCCTACGCTGCAATGACAGCCAATAACTCTACCACATCCAACCCTAAATCCAAACCACCTGCCCCCTTGCTCTCCACTCCTTCTACACAACATATCCCCCTCACACCCTCAACCATAACTCCATCCTCTATCCAAATCTCCTCCACATCTAAACCCAAACAAACAATACACTACTCAAGTACCAATCCCAAAATACCCGCACAAAAAAGCAGCAAGAGCTGTGACGCCAAATCTCAGGAAATTAAAAGATCCTCATCATCCTTGTCAATAAAATCCAACAGCTCTTTTACCTCAACTAAATCACAAACATCCAATAATAATAAAAACAAAGTTTCAACAGAAAAAAACAAACCCAGTAGTAACAAGAATAATACAAATAAATAAATTAATAAAACACTTACATACAAATGGCTTCGCAAATTCTACAGTGGAATATTAATGGAATCAAACCTCGTCATCAAGAACTTCTGTTATTAATTAAAAACATAAAACCTCACTATTTACTCTTACAAGAAACCAACTTAAAAATGAATGAAACTTACAATATTAAAAATTATAACATCATCAGAAATGATAGAAATAACCCCAATAGAGCTTCTGGTGGAGTTGCTATATTAATAAAAGAAAATATATTACACACAGAAATTCAACTTGACACCAATTTAGAAGCTGTGGCTATTAATACACATATACAAAAAAACAAAATTACTCTCTGTAATTTGTATCTTCCACCATCAACATCATTTAATAGAAATTACATCAAAAATATAATAGATCAGCTACCCCCTCCACTCATGTTGATGGGTGATTGGAACAGTCACAATGCTGACTGGGGCTCATCACATACTGATGGAAAAGGTAGATTGATAGCTGAAATTATAGAAGAATGCAATCTAGCTCTAATGAATGATGGATCACCCACATTTATTTCATCTGCAACAGGATCGCTATCACACATCGACTTATCCATATGTAGTCCTAACATATCAACAAACTTTCAATGGAGCACACTCAACGACACGCATGATAGTGATCATTTCCCGATAATCATAGAATGCCCCATCCTCAACCAGCAATCCTCTCATATAGATAAATACAACTATAATAAAACAAACTGGGATATTTTTAAAAGTTCACTTAATTTTCCTAACATCTCCAATAACATAGACTCAACAACAAATAACTTCACAATAGCCATTAAAAATGCAATAGATGCCAGTACTCCTAAAATAAAATTCTTCAAAGACAAGCCACCAGCACCATGGTGGAACGATGAATGCAAACAAGCCATCAAACAAAGAAAACAGGCATTAAATAAATTTAAGAACAATCCAAGCATCCATAACTTTATAAACTATAAAAAAGCTAAAGCCTATTCAAGGAAAACGATTAGAGCTGCCAGGAGAGACTCCTGGACATCATATACAAATAGCATCAGCCCAAATACATCCACCCAGGAAATTTGGAGAAAGGTTAAAAGGATGAGGGGTGTACCTTACTCTAACATTTCTATGTTGTATGAAAATGACAAAATCATCACGGACAATAACGAACTAACTGAAACCTTTGCCAAATATTATCATGATTCGTCCAGCGGATATGAAGATGAAGTAGTTACTATATCAAACCAGAACTATGAACACATGTCTTTTAATATGCCGCTGACCCATAGAGAACTAATGTATGCTTTAGATAGATGCAGGGATACATCCCCTGGAATGGACGGAATTAAAATTCCACACATCCGAAATCTAACATATGATGGTTTGGATCAACTGCTTGAAATTTATAATATCATATGGAAATCTGGACAAATCCCTGATACTTGGAAAATTTCTATCCTCATACCTATCCACAAACCTCAAAAACCTAGATTTAATACAAGTAGTTACAGACCAGTTGCACTTACAAGTCATTTGTGTAAATTGATGGAACGTATAGTAAACAACCGACTAACATTCTTTCTGAATAAAAATAACCTAATCAGTAAACATCAGATAGGCTTCCTAAAGGGACACTCAACAATAGACCATATTATGGGCCTGCAAACGGATATAATTGCGGGATTCGATAAAAACAATCACACTACGGCCGTATTCCTTGACTTACGTAGGGCCTTTGATGCGGTTAAAAGATCATCAATCCTAAATGCGCTGATATCTTGGGGAATAAAGGGCAATATGCTAAAATTCATTTCATCATTTCTTAATAACCGGAAAATACTAGTCAGAATCAATGGCACCCTCTCATCATCATATGCCCAACATAATGGAGTACCACAAGGATCATCCATAAGTCCCACACTGTTTATAATAGCTATGAACTCCATAAACAACTTCATTCCACAAAGTCTAAAGTTCAGACTATTTGCGGATGACATAGTAATATATCACATGGGTAAGGATTACAAACAAAGTGAAAGACTTCTACAGAGCTGCCTAGACACCTTACCACTATGGGCATCTAATAACGGCCTAGAATTCTCCCCTGATAAATCAACAAGCGTGCATTTCTGTAGGAAAAGGAGATGTCCCCGCCTAAGCATTACCCACATTAATGGAGAGCAAATTCTATTCAAGGATAATCACAAATTTCTGGGAATAATATTCGACTCCAGACTAAGCTGGAACCCTCATATTACATATCTAAAAGATAAATGTACACTTGACATGCGCTTAATTAAAATGCTTTCACATACTAACTGGGGTTCACATAGAAGCAGCATTCTTAATATCTATAAGGCTATTATTTTATCAAAAATAGACTATGGTAGCCAATGCTACATCACAGCACCTAACTCGTATATCAAAAAACTTGATACTGTACATAATAGAGGACTTAGAATGGCGATGGGTGCTTTCCATACGAGCCCCGTCAATAGTCTATATTGTGAGGCTGAATGCCCGAGTCTACACATAAGACGCGAAACATTATTACACAAGTATGCCAATAGTCTCAAATTCAAACCCCATTTGTCCCATTATAAAAACTTTTTCAAGCAGTCCAATAACACCCAGAATATAAAACATAAAGACCCATCCCACCTTTACCAGAACATTAAACATAGATTATCCCTAACATACGACCCTGTATATAAAACAAATACTGATACAGACCCCCCCTGGACCATGATAAATGTCAACATAGATCTGAGCCTATCCAAAACACCGAAGAAACTACAAACCGTATTACAAATTAAACAAGCCTATTTAGAAATGACAAACGACAAATACTTAGAATACAGATTTATTTACACAGATGGATCCAAAACTAAGAGCAATGTAGGTGCTGCATACACAGGAGATCACATTGAAGCTACCTATAAATTACCCCAACAAACTGGCATACTCACTGCTGAACTCATTGCCATCACAAAAGCCCTAGACCATATTATAAATAACTCATATAAAAAATGGATCATAGCAACAGACTCCTTAAACTCAATTAAATCTATACAGTCATACCAGCCTGAGCACCCACTAGGTGTAGAAATACAAAATAAAACTAAACTAATCATAAATCAAAACAAATTCATTACATATCTATGGATCCCATCACATAGTAAAATCCCAAGAAATGAAAGGGCGGATGAAATTGCCAAAAACTCCCATAATGCCCCTACTTCTCTTAATTATTCCTTTTGGAAAAAAGACTTGCATGTTGCGACCAAATCAACATTCCACAATCTATGTCAACTAAATTGGGACTTAATGGATGAAGATAACAAACTATCTGAAATAAAAAATATATTCTTCGAAAGAGAGGATTTAAGGAGCATATCCAGAAAGAACTTATGTATAATGACACGGCTTAGAATAGGACACACCAAGTTAACGCATGAATACCTTCTAAAACGAGAAAACCAACCCATCTGCATTGAGTGTAATAGTAATTTAACAGTAAAGCACATATTCACATGTAACAAATATAAAAATGAGAGAGAACTAGTCAACATTAACAACAACTTAAAAGACAATCTACAATATAAAAACACAGAAAACGTAATTAGATACTTAAAAATAATCAACCTTTTCGATAAAATATAAAAATATAATACGAGACACTAAATTTCGATAAAATATAAAAATACAATATGAGACACTAAAAAACCCAAGAGGTTGATGTGTCTATAATACATTTCATTCATTCATTCTTTATTATTTTCAGCTTCTCTAGTACAGGCCTCTATAACGCTCGCAATAACTTCACGTGCACCGCTTCGAATTATTTTTCCGCTTTTGCTCGCCAACGTTACTTCGAAATAATAATTCAAATTCAACGCAACGCATTTATATAGAAAATAAAACAAATGCTCGAAATGTATAGGCGCCACTGGAAATAGCTAGAACCTTCTAGCGGCAAGTGCATGGAGACTCTAGGCACATCCCAATTACAAGTGGACCAGTGCGAAATTTACTAAATCCTCGAATAATTTTCCGAACCGCTTAGCTGGCGCACTTTATAGGTGAAGCGGCAAACTATTACAACAAATAAATTAACATAAAATTTATTCGCGTACACAAATTTTACTTTTCCGCTTGCTTAAGACTATGAACCTTTATTTTAAGGACCGCCCGGTTTTCTTTCGTGTCCCGCACTTTATTAAAAGAAAACAAAATATCCCCATATAAGTTTCTTCCAGTTCAATTTTTAAGTTAAGCTGATTATCAGACCAGATTGGATTTTTGTATGCAAACGATGGACCTGCATTTTTAGAGAGGAATTTTAAATAGAATCCTTTCGACAGAGGAGCCTATATTGTTCACTGCGGGAATGCATAACAAAAAAACTACTACTGTTCTGAGACAAATAAACATTTGGTAAAGCAAATTATAAGGTAAGGATATCAAAGTGTTAAAGTGTAGTGTGGTATTATAAAAGACATTTTTAAACCTTTTAAGAAATCAAATTATGGAAAAACTCGATGACCTTACGGTATATATTCATGTGGACTTGGTATATCAACAAGATAATTCTCCATACCACTGTGGAGAAGATATAGGAGCAATTTAATTAAGTATATGTAGTAACGGTGAAATTCCATGGCCGCGTCGAAGTCTCGATTTGACACCCTCAGATTATTTTTTATGGGGCGTACTTAAAGAGAGAGTGTATAAAAATCGAACGAAAAAAAATTATTCTGTAAATGAATTAAAACAAAAAATTCGTAAAGAAATTATTAGTCTGAATAATAGTGACGCCCTCTGAAACAGTGTTGCAAACATTCAAATGCGATATACACTGTGAAAACGGACAGTATGGGGAAAATCAATTATATGGTCATTTGTTTTAAATTTTTCCTATTTCTCTATTTCCATGTAATCTGTTGTTATGTTATCTGTTGTTATATGTTGATATCTATGTTACTCAAGAAGTGTTTCTAATATTAATTTTCAATAATGGTTTTAAATTTAAAATTTAGCAATAAATAAATATGGAATAAAACTAGGACCATATTTACCCAAATAGAAATATTATCCATTCCATTACCTCCTATAGTTTTTTTTTGAGTAGGCAGCATCACAATATTCAAAAAATAATTAAGACTTTCGGTCAAATTGCGATTTTCTCTATAACCGTGTAAAACTTAGGTATAGAACATATAGATATAGAAAAGTAGGTGTTTTTAGGATAATTTGCATAAATAAAAAACATAGTGGGTTTTCTATTTTAAAAAATCGACTTTTTTCACTTTAA
This sequence comes from Kuschelorhynchus macadamiae, assembly GCA_030620095.1. Taxonomy (NCBI): domain Eukaryota; kingdom Metazoa; phylum Arthropoda; class Insecta; order Coleoptera; family Curculionidae; genus Kuschelorhynchus; species Kuschelorhynchus macadamiae. The sequence goes on from JAUTXW010001028.1 coordinate 1,331,898, forward strand.
AAAGGTGCAAGATCGATTTCGTAGTATATCCATCCTGTATAGGTGTGGACAAAAATTTTGTATTCCGTATATGCATTGATGCTTTATAAACTGGAAACTACCACCTAAACGCCTAATTTTAGATTTTTGCTATTTTTTATAGTGATTTGAAAAATAGCTCCAGTTTTCAAAAAATCACAAATAACCTTAATTACCTCGGAAGCTACACAGAAATCGACTAGAGTTTAAATCGGTAACTTATGTTTATTTTTGACAAGAAATCAAATAATGGACAAAAATACAGGGTGTCCCATTTAAAATGTTACAGTTAATGTCGCCCCAGCAAAATTGGGACACCCTGTATACATGGAAATATTATATTTTTAAAGAACTTCAAATATAAAGAAACTTTTTTTCGTATCTATTACGTATTTCCAGACAGTATAGTGGGTACTTTTATGTCAAACACGGTGTACCTAAGGCAGGTGGAAAGTGACTTTTCATAATTCGGTTGTTAGCAGACCCTGACCTCATGTCGGTCAGTTAACTGCAATTGCGTGCAGAAAAGTGTCACCTTCCGCATTAGTTTGGTAAGTAAATATACAGTGTGTATCAGCCAAATGGAATAAATTCGATAATAAATAAATGGGGGCGTGTTCGGAAAAACGCTTGGACCCGTCGATTGGTATTTTTAGTTGCTCATTTTCTCCAATAAAAACTTTTTATACAGGGTGTGTCCTGTAACAGTGGTCAATGCCAACTTTCTTATTTCAAATGCAACACCCCGGATATTATTTAATTTTTGGATTCTTTAGGAGATTCTAAACATATTTTATGTTCAATGTCCTATACCTATCTTCAACTATTTCGGCAATATTAAGTGTTTTCAAATTTATTGCAAAAATTAAGATTAAAAAAATAAAATTATTTATTTCTTCATAATGTATAAACAAAAGTAAAAAGTTAATTTAGGAACTGTTGAATATGCTCGCCGCGAACGTCTTGGCAAATTCCTAATCTTAAATAGAAATTTCTTCTAACGTTATTTAGAACCTCAGGCGTGACCGATCTAATCACAAGCGTTATTCGTCTTCTTAAGTCAGCTAAGTCGAGGGGTTTAGTTTTGTATACAACATTTTTAATATGTCCCCATAAGAAAAACTCTAATGGCGTCAGATCAGGGGATCGCGCTGGCCATTCTATCGATCCTCGTCTCCCTATCCACCGATTTGGAAATATTCCGTTGAGGTACTGTCGGACATTAATTTGGTAATGGGGCGGTGCTCCATCTTGCTGAAACCATATCAAATTCGCTGGAACTTGTGGGTTTGCTGGATCCGGATACAAATTTGTGAAAGTTGGCACGACATTATTTTGGAGCAGTGCTAAATAATTATCGCCATTCAAATTGCCGTCAATGAAAAAGGGGCCTATGATATGATCCCTAACAATTCCTGCCCAAACATTAACCTTTTCAGGATATTGAGTATGTTCTTCGCTGATCCAGTGAGGATTTTCCCTAGACCAATAGCGGCAATTTTGACGATTTACATGACCGTGAAGTGTAAAGGTGCACTCATCCGAAAACAAAACATGTTCTAATTGAATAACATTGTTATCATTTGTTCACAAAAATAAGTTCTCCTATCATAATCGTCTTCCATGAGCTCCTGAGTTCGTATTACTTTATAGGGATGCATTTTATTTTCTTTTAATGTTCGAATAATCGACGAATGGCTAATATCGAACATTGCGGCGGCTTGTCGACTAGAAATATGTGGGTTTTCCTCAAACTCAAGCATAATATCCAATTTAGTATCATCATTTATTGAATTGGCAGCTGCTTTTTTTATCTGCCTCACATGTCCAAGCTCGCGAAACTGCTTTTCTATTTTACTAATTGTCCCTTGGGATATATGCGGCAAATTTGGAAATTTTTCATGAAATAAGCGAGCAACTTCCACTTGTGTTCGTGTGTTATCTCCATAACCAATCATTTGTAGAATTGTTATTTTATGCATTTCTGTTAAATGAACCATTTTTCTGATATTAGGTATTATGCAGTTAACGAAATTCAAAAGACTATGACACTGACACTGACAACTACTGTCTTGCAAAGAGAAAGGCCAGGCATTTTACACAAAAGTAAACAAAACTTAAAAGTAAACAAAACTGGCTCTTTTTGTTCCATATCAATAAAAAGGAACGCTAAAATGGTTTTTGCTTACATTCTTTATATGAAGACCTAAATGGTAAATAAGTATTGAGTGTGTTGTAGCGAATTTTTGTAATCAAATAAATAGTTCAGTAACCAGAGCCACTTTCATGAATAATAATAAATTCGAAATAAATAAAATAAAAATAAATTTGAAAACACTTAATATTGCCGAAATAGTTGAAGATAGGTATAGGACATTGAACATAAAATATGTTTAGAATCTCCTAAAGAACCCAAAAATTAAATAATATCCGGGGTGTTGCATTTGAAATAAGAAAGTTGGCATTGACCACTGTTACAGGACACACCCTGTATAAAAAGTTTCTATTAGAGAAAATGAGCAACTAAAAATACCAATCGACGGGTCCAAGCGTTTTTCCGAACACGCCCCCATTTATTTATTATCGAATTTATTCCATTTGGCTGATACACACTGTATGTGTGTATGTGTTTCCATAATATAAATAATAGGTAATTGGTAAACTTACCGTTCATATCTCCTGTAATTCCCGGCTGAGATGGTTCATATCTGTTATTATTGCAAGCATAATTTGGCGTCAAACCCTTACCATGTAAAATGCTTGCCACTTGAGGGCAAAAGCATTCCGAATTAATACACACGTTTGCAGGAATTAAAGGGGGTGGACAAATGTACTGAGTACTAGAATTACAAAAGTTTTCCACATAGGGAAAATTTACTTTTGGTTCAGTTAGATCTTCCATTGTCGCAGTGGTTGTATTCAAGTCTGCGGCAGTTGATTTGTTTGCGTCGTCTTTAGACAGGAGATCGGCTGTGTCAGTTTTTGCTGATTCGTCGTCACATTTACATTCCTTCATAAATTTTTCCTAAAAGTATATATTTGTATAAATGTACTTCAGTTATCTTGTTTGTTTAGAGACGAAAATATTTTGCCTAGGAGTGTCGACGAGGTGAGTCTTTGTGCGTAGAGAACTGCGGACCTGAGTGTTGGAAGTCACTTCAGGCTTCAGAAAGTTACTAGGCCCTTGGAGATGCACTGCTTTTTTTTACGCCTTTTTTATCTTTAAGGGCTAAATTCATTTTGCAACTTTATCTGTAAAGGATCGACATAAAAGATCTTAAATCGATAAAAATATTGCGGCGATTTCAGAGGCAAAGCTGCAACGTTCACTGTTACCTATATTATTAGCGGCAGTTTATTTTTTAAGATATTTCTACATTTTACGAAACGCTTGTAACAATTATAATAGCAAAACCAACCATAGCGGGTCGTGGAACTACAATAAATTTTAACATTAAAAAAATTAATTTGCTAAAAAATATTTTATTAGATACCAAGCTTTTCTTAGCGTCACTACTGCGTGTGTTTTAATGTATTATTGTGTATTTGTTGATATGGTTCAAATCTTCTAATTATATGTTGCCTTACTTCAAGAAGCAGCGTTCTATAGGTGCGGTGACATTAGAAGAACATTGATTTTTTAAATATTTAATAAATAAGTTTTATTTACTTTATCTTGGACATTGCGAAACTAGGAGCTTTAGTTGAACTAACTATGGTGCGACAATGTGAGTTTGTGAAAAAATGGCCGTTAAAGTTTGGAATTTTCTTTTAGTCACTAAGTAAACAGCAAGATTTCCTTTTCCAGGAGACATGTCTAATGGAAGATACCTTATTCACTTATTTTGGGTCACATGACGTATTGGCCAATCCGGCTCAGTATAATAGAACGTTTATTTCGTCGGGGGTCATGTGAGAACCCTCAGAAGCAAAATGATACAAGAAAGACTCTGAGGTGATTTTTTTGACGATTACAATAGTTTTTCCTATCAAAGAATTAAAATAATTATAGAATATACCTATACTATATTAAAATAGTCAAAGGGCGTCTCAAAAAAACGTACTGCGATTTCGAAAATCACTAGATTTTGTGTGAAATCTGGGGAAATAATAAAGTTTCGAAGCGAGAAGCTGAAAGAGATTTTTACTTGTCAATATCTCAAGAAGGCTTAGTCTAGAAAATTGTGATGGAAAAACTAGTGACTGAAGTGCTTGAAGAGTTTGTTATGTCAGAAGCTCGCTCAAGATATTTAGCTTTTGCTGGTGATGATGAGAACGTGAATGCTCAAGATTTAATGAAAATTCACAAATATTTAGAGCATGCTGAATTTTGTAAAAAAATAGTGCAAGTGTGTAAAAACTTTTTAGAAAACAAAAACAGAAAACAATTTTTTGCTGATATTGACAGATTAGAAATACAATATAATTTTAAAGTTATGTTATAATAAGTTTAAATAAAACAAAGTACATAAAGCTAGTATTATTTTTATTCATGCATAAAAAACTTATCAAACAAGAATAAAACTTTTGAAAGTGCACACATACATAGTGAACTAGAGTGATAAAAACATTTTGGTTTGATGCCATTAAAACTGGTTGTTCACTCAATAATTGACTTTTTTGAATACTTTCTTATACTTTCAGCTTTTTCCTTCCCCTCAAAACAAATTCAGTATCCGCCGTCAATTCTTTGATTATATTTGAAAATTAATGCAGTGGGGTATGTCTAGAATTCCAGTATATACAATGATAATTTTTCATTAACTAAATAGCTTGCTTATGTTCTTCAGGCGAAAGAAAGTTTAAAGGAAAAGATTATTTAAAAATATAGTGACTTATTTTATCTCCATCGTAAGCTGTCAATTCTTTAGGTATAAATTTATTTTTTTCGTCCTTAATAATGGTTCTTCTGTTTTTCCATAATAAGTATTGCGGAAAGTGGAATACATTTCATACAATATAGCGAATTTATTTTTACTCATATCTAGTATGAGATCATTATAAGGATACCTTTCAGAATTTAAGAATACTTTGATTTAACGCTATTATTATATCAGTATTTTTGTCTATAATTTTTGTTAGTGATAGTTCTTGAGGAATTTCTACTGATATATGAGGTATATTCCATGTAAGTTTGTTAAGAGTAATTTTTGGATTTTCCTTGTCATCTGTGATTGAAATGGCATTGTTATCGGTATTATCCCTAACAAGTATGAGCTCTTGTTTCGAATTTAGTATTACTTTTTTATAGTCTTCGAAGAATAACATTAAAGTTTTAAAGGGTATGCAAACATTAAAAAAATCCTGTTTTTTCATCGACGATAGGTACCGTTGTTGTCGTAGTCGCATCTGTTTGAAGAGTTTTAACATGATGCCAGCCTGCATTTCGTAATTTAGCTGACTCGTTTTCATTAAATGAAAGATAACCTTTTAGAGTTGATGTGATACCAACATTTCTAACCGAATCTATAGTAACACCATTTAATTGGTATCTTATTTATTTAAAAAGAAAGGCAATTCCATTATTTATTAAACTCAACGTTTTAGAAACTGTTTCGTTCTCTCTACTTAACTTTCCTTCTATGTAAAGAAAACTCTCACAAGGAAGGGTAAAAGTTTTTGTGCGGGTTTTACGTGGGTTTTCCTTTAGAAAATCTTCGGGAAAACCAACGCTAGGCCCAGTTGTGGACTGTGAATTTGAGGGAACGCTGGTTTGATCTAGATCCGCGTCTGTATACTAATTTTGGATCTTGGTTAAAATATTTAAATGTAAATTATATATAAAAAAATATATATTATTTAATGTCCTGAAACTTACCTCAATGGTTCATAATTTCAGGAATGGAAAAAGGGGAATCCGTAGAAACAAATTGTCCAATTAAGTATTCTGTATGTAGCGAAGTAATTTTAGGTCACGACTATATATCACGTTATAAGTACGAATAACGCGAAAAAATATTGGCTAGCCAAATCACTTTAGTAAATGAGTGCCGTCAGTACTATCGGAACACTGGTCGTTCGGTTTTCGGTAAATTTTATGCTTGACTTCCTCCCTTTCCTCTTCTCTCCGTATCTCGTTCAATCTCCATAAATTTGTAGAGGGACAAAAAGGGTCAAATATGCAAAGGAATAGACAAGGAAGGATATAGGAAATGTATTGAGCGTGTCAAGACATTATTATAAAATGAAATTTTAGTGTGTAAAAGTAAATAATATTTTATTATACCAGGGCAGTCTAAAATTTAATGTATTGAAATATATATGTTGAAAAAGTAAATTAAGCCTAAGATATTAAACTATTTCCCAATTATAATTAATCAATTTTATAATTCATTTTAAATAAAAATTCCCAAATAAAAATGTAAAATAAAAGAAAGAAAATGGGAACGAACCAAAGGGTGTCTTTTTCAATTTCATGGACGGGAATTATTATCTCATCATTATTTCCTAATTTGGGGGGTACATAAGGTTCATAAGAATGAATTTCCGAATGAGTGATCGAATTATCAATTAAAAGCTTTTCTGTAACATTAAGTATATTCATATTAAAAGTTTAAGTCCTAGAGACTCCAGAAACTTTTTATTTGCAGTTGTTAACTCTTTAACGTTAACACGTCTACTAATGTTTTTCTTGAATAATTTATGCCTATTGTATGTTTCTTGAACAATTTTATTCGGATTACTAAAATTTCTGTTGTATAATATAATCATTTTTAATCTAGTTTTCAGCTATGCTCATCAATGCAGAAAACTACTGCATCGATTATGTTCAAATTTTGCTCAAAAATCAAATATTATATACGGATGAACTGGTAAAAATGATGAGACAATTTCAAAATGGGGGAACAAAACGGTGGCTTAATTAAATGTTCTGAAAAAAGTAGTTATCGGATTGATTGATTGATGACATAACTATTTTGAATACTTATTACTAAAAATGTACAGGGTGTTCCAGCGAGGACTGAACAGGGATCTATTTTCGACCTTCCTTGTATTTTGGAAAAATTCAAAATAGCCAATCGATGTATTTTTTCTTGTAGAATCCAAAAATATCATCGAAAAAATATTTGAACCAGAAACAAAAGAGTTACGCTATGCATCAGGTGTTTTTTAAATGGAATGTATCGTTTTTTATACGATTTTTGGAAAGAGTGATTTTTTTTATGTCCGTTCTGATTAAAAGCTTTGATTTTGCGATAGCTGTTTATATTACATTTTAATGTTTTACAAACTAAAATTTTAGCTTCACCTATTTAAAATATACGATAGGTTGGTATAGGTGATCAAGGTAAAATGACGTTTGAATGCTTTGTCAATAAAAATTGACATTATTTTAATTATTGTCGAAGTCTTCACCTAAAAAATATATATTTGACTCTGATCGAAATGAAATACTCTTTGGACGAGAGACTACAGATTGTTATGCTATTTTACAAGTGCCAAGAAAATGCAAGAGAAGCAAGAAGAAGATTCATTGCAAATTTTCATAGAAATATATCCATCAATACAATTCTAAGGATGAAAAACCTATTTGAGGAAAATAAAACTTTACATGATAGAAAAAGAAATATACAAAGAAGAAGAAATCGAGACCAGGCCATTATAAATTATTTTCAAGTTAATCCAACCAAATCTATTTCGGATGCAGTTCGGGAAGTTCAGTACGGTGGCGGTGTAAGGCGCAGAAGAGTTACCCGAGGGACTGTTCACAGGACTCTGAAAATTCATAAATTTAGGCCTTTTCGTATCCTTCCACTTCAGCACCTAACACCGGCACAAAAAGAACTTCGCTTCCAATTTGTTTCTCAAATGGTAATTCGGTAAGAAAACGAAGACCCTGATTTATTCAAAAATATTGTGTGGACCGACGAAGCTACTTTCACAACATCGAGAGTATTCAACAGACATAATAGTCACCACTAGGCCGTTGAAAATCCAAAAAAGTTCCAGACTATTAAATTTCAAGGGAGGAATTCTATTCATGTTTGGTGTGGGATAAAAAACAATAAAATTTTGGGACCAATATTTTTTAACGGGACTTTAAATGGGCACAGATATTATGAGTTTTTAGAAAACGAAATTGAAAATTTTTTGGAAGACTTACCATTGGCAGAATATCAGAATTTAATTTGGCAACATGATGGGGCGCCTCCTCATGCAGTGCATGATGTGGTTCAATTTTTAAATCGGCGCCATAACGAATGGATAGGGCGAAATGGAACATATGCTTGGCCGCCCAATAGCCCCGACCTCTCAGTTTTGGATACATTTCTTTGGGGCCATTTGAAGAACGTCGTATACAGACAACGAAACGAAAACATTCAAGAGATCATGGGAAAAATTGTCGATGAAATAAACCGCCTTAACTAGGAAAATCATATTGTAACAGCAAGTTTAGAAAGGCTACAAAGGGGTTATCGAGAAAAACGGCGGTCACATTGAAAACTTATGTTATTAGTAGTTTTATTTTATTATTTAATAATTATTTTTTATTGAATTTCTTTTTCTATCATGTAAAGTTTTATTTTCCTCAAATAGGTTTTTTATCCTTAGAATTGTATTGATGGATATATTTCTATGAAAATTTGCAATAAATCTTCTTCTTGCTTCTCTTGCATTTTCTTGGCACTTGTAAAATAGCATAACAATCTGTAGTCTCTCGTCCAAAGAGTATTTCATTTCGATCAGAGTCAAATATATATTTTTTAGGTGAAGACTTCGACAATAATTAAAATAATGTCAATTTTTATTGACAAAGCATTCAAACGTCATTTTACCTTGATCACCTATACAAACCTATCGTATATTTTAAACAGGTGAAGCTAAAATTTTAGTTTGTAAAACATTAAAATGTAATATAAACAGCTATCGCAAAATCAAATCTTTTAATCAGAACGGACATAAAAAAAATCACTCTTTCCAAAAATCGTATAAAAAACGATACATTCCATTTAAAAAACACCTGATGCATAGCGTAACTCTTTTGTTTCTGGTTCAAATATTTTTTCGATGACATTTTTGGATTCTACAAGAAAAAATACATCGATTGGCTATTTTGAATTTTTCCAAAATACAAGGAAGGTCGAAAATAGGTCCCTGTTCAGTCCTCGCTGGAACACCCTGTATAAATTGCACACTTAATATCGATTTTAATCCGATCTGTATAAATGTTAAAATTCGCTCGCAATCTAGGCATTCCTACTCTCATTTTTTAAATATTTACTAAAAATGTATGATATGTATTCTCAAATCTGTGCAATGTTAAAATTCCGCCGGCATGTTGGCATTACAATCTTGAATTTTTAAAATGTTGACAAAAATTCATGATGTGCAGTCTTAAATACCCGTAAATGCCGAATTTTCTCAAATCTGCAAATATGTTGAAATTAGTCTGCTATGTTGGTGCCGCCATTTTTAATCCTCAAATATTGACTAAAATTTCATAACTTTCATTCTTAAATACTTCTAGATTACTGATATTTCAGCCGAATCTGTACAAATGACAAAATTCGTTCGTTATATTGGCGCCACAATTTTGATTTTTGTTGTGCATTCTTAAATAACCCCCAAAAATGTTAAAATCATCCGTTCGACCTGTTGACATTGTCATTTTGGCACCGCTATTTTGAATTTTTAAATGCTGACACTCTTAAATTTTCCTAGGTACCAATTTTCAGTTTAATCTACACAAGTAACAAAACTCGTCGGCCGTATTGGCGCGGCCATTTTGGATTTCTAAACGTTGACTAAAAAAATTCGGACTTTTAAATCTGAAAGTGTATGCATGTCAAATTTGAAAATAATCGGTAATGGAAGTGGTGAAAAATCCATTACAAGATTTGAACCAGACATAGAAACATACAATCACACGAGTAGGAAGCCAATAAAAGCGCGTTAAAAGCTTTGATTATAGTTTAAAACTCTAATAGTATTCACTAAAGAGGTTTAAATTTAGACAAGGTCTGACTTGACAGTTACAAATTTAAAATGACATTTTTAACAACTGAACAAATAATTTTTCTAAATGTCACAATTACAAAATGACAGTGACATAAGGCAAACATAACTAAAAACTAAAGTTTAATAATATATAAATAACTAATTTCCCTTTAAACTTACCTAACTTAATGGTTTGATTTTAGATAGTGAAGTAGGGAACGATTATTTCTTTGAAGTTCGTAAAAATACCTATTTGCTTCATTAAGGAATAGGTAAGAATCCTTCTTTTTGTCAACGATAATGAAGCATGGGACCATTTCTTCATTTTCGTACATCAAATATTTTAACAGGTCGTCATTTTGTTTTGCCAGATTGAATTCATACCAATATTAATTATAATTAAAGATAATAGAGTAAGTGGATTTTTTAGCTATACCGACCGACAGTAATGGAAAAACATGAAGATGGAACGATGATTTTTTCATGATTAATGATATTTTCTTACGCGGGAAGTGAAAACTCGCGCCGCCACTGGCCTTCGTCAACAAATGTCCACGGCTCGAACATGGCCATCCCCACTTCTTGTTTTATCGTAAACATTGGTCGATAGAATGTGAAAAATAGGAGAACCATGTTGGCGCATACCCCTAACGTGATTTATAAATGAATTGTGATCTCTACTTTAATTTTTACTCTAAGATTATACTCGCGAAGAAATCACCTAGACCCACTTCCGTACGTAAACGTCAAAAATTAAGGGCCTTAAGGGGATGAAATGGTAACATTTTGGTAAAAATCCAATTTGGCAAAACAAAATGGCGTCATCACAAAATATTAAAAACATTATTAAGAAATTGCTTATTGAATGGACCTAAAATTTTGCACAAAAATCAAGTGGGATTTTGTGCTGTGAAGGTACAATTCCATGACCGTGCATAATTCATATATTTTGTAAAATAAGTTCTAAACGGTGCAAAATATCAAGGGGAATTTGGTTTTATTGTAAAAATGGCCAGGGACGTAGTAGTAAAAATTTTCGGTTAGGGGAGGGGGCGGGTAATAAGGACGTAATCCTCCCTATAGGTACGTCACTGCTTTATATCGTATCGCATCGTAGAATTTGGTATTATGTGATTAACCTTGATTTTGGCTACTTTGATTTCAGTTATTCTTAGATTTAAAATTTCATAGACCTTTTCGTTCAAAGCCCAAATAATACTTACGGACGTTAACTTCGAATTTGAAAAGAAAGATTCTTCATTATCGGCTTCACTACTAGTATTATAATTAAAATTAGGGGAAAGCGGCGGTCCCATGATATCTATTATGGTTTGTACTTCTTTTTTTAATTTACATGGTGATTTCCATCCACTGTCCGTCTCTAAAAATTGAAAGAGTACGGTATTTTTTTACCCTTAGCATTGTATACTAATATATAGCATGCAGTGGTGTAGCGTAAAGAAACGCAATAGCGATGCTATAAAACTTAAGAATGTCCGGTCCAAAGTATAGTGGTAATATAAAATACTCATTATATTTTAAAACTAGAGCATTAATTTTTAAACTGAAGCTCAATTCTTTTATTTCGCGAAGGGCCCAATGGCCCAGAGGACCCACCATCCACCCGACTTCCCTCCTGGGAAGCCGCCTCTCGATGATAGGTACTACCGGTTTAACGGGCCTAGGGCCTAAATAAACCATAAGTCATCCCTATCTTAGGTGTGTCAGCTCGTACACATCCGGATGTGTGTACTCACATCGCACCTCTTCTATATTGTCGCGTCAATATAGGAGAGTGTCTGAAAAACGAAGAGAGTGTGTGTGTTGTCAGTATAACGGTGTGTGATCGCGGAGCCTACGGTGGTAGACCCGGTGTACCCGCCGCTCCTCCTGGGGGTCGTAGTCCACTAGCATCCTGAGTTCTTCGAATGGGTGTGCTGCTGCCCGCTCTATGCCTTTCGTGGCTTTCCTCCTGATTGTTGTCTGGAGAGGCTCCCAGTCCAGGTCCCTCTGGATCTGGGCGTTTCTTACGTAGCAAGGTGCGTCTACCGCAGTCCTTATGTACTTATTTTCTGTAGCTGCCAGTTGGTTTATGTAGGTGGGCGCTGCGTACGCCCACGCTACTGCACCATATGTCAACTGTGAACTTGCGATCATTTTTATCATGGTCAGCTTTGTACGAAGAGCCATGGGGCTTCTTCGTTTCAAGAGAGAGTATAGCCTGGTCATAGCCCTGTTTGTCTTTGTTGCCTCTATATGGGGTTTCCATGTTAGCCCCTTATCCATAATCAGTCCTAGATATTTAATCGTGTTGGTTCATGGGATGTCATCTCCGTCAATGCTTATAGCCTCTGGGGGTATCATCCTCCTCTTTTGGAAGAGGATAGCCTGGCTTTTTTGTGCATTTATTTTGATCTTCCAAGTGATACACCAGTCACTTATCAGATCCATTTCTTCCTGTAGTCTCCTACAAATGATACCTGCATTTCTATGCTTTGCCGCTATAGCACAGTCGTCGGCGTATAGGGTTATAGATGTGTTGTGTGTCTTGGGGATGTCATGTGTATACACGTTATATAAGTGCGGTCCTAACACAGATCCCTGAGGCACACCTGCTTCTAGTCTTCTTGGTATCGATTTGGAGAGCTTGACTCTGACGCTTGCCGATCTATCATCCAGATAGTGGGCAATCAGTTTGCATGTCTTGGTTGCAAAACCTGCGTTTTGCATTTTGTAGACAAGTCCTTTGTGCCATACTCTGTCAAAAGCTCTGGCTACGTCTAGGAAGATCTTCTATTTGGATTCCGTTTAGCCCATTTATTACGGTCCCTTTAAATGAATCTGACAAACGCAAACTCTAGCAAGGCGCCTTTAATGTACAATACCTGTATACGCCGAGATGTGTTTAAGCAATCGCATCCACAGCAGTAAAAATCCGCCTGGTCAACTACTGGCTTCGAGTCAGATCCCCGAGCGGAACGAGTATGCCAAGCGGGTGGCTTGATGTAACATCGGCAGTCGCATCACTTTGCAAGACGTACTGGCTGCAATAGTTATGTGGAAGTTCAACGATATCGGAGGGTTAGAGAGAGTGCGTGTTTATTCAAGTGTATCCGATGTAAATTATAAAAAAAACATGTTTGTAAGTGAACATGTTTGATAGGAATAAAAAAATACCTTTTGTGTTTCTTTAAGGGATGCGACGCATCACCCGCATCCATGCACGCTGCACCCCTGATAGCATACTTATAAAAACTAATAATTTAGTAGCATTAATCCATAGTAATTATTTACTTACCATTGCCCATTTTGATGATTTTTTTGTATATAGTTGGATTTTGGGGTTAAAAAAATCCGAGGGTAAATTTTTTCGGTCATGTTTTAGAGTTATTCAACCTCAAATTTTATAGACCTTCTAACGCCAATTTCCTTCTTTTTATAAAAAATTGACTACTTCTGAATAGAGTCGTTATAGCCACTTTGCGAGAATATTAGATGTACATTTGTCATTAGGGGACCACACCTATTGCGTTATAATGAAAATTATGTCTATTGACATTTCTATTTTTGCGGAATGTTTTTTCGTCACAAAAAAAGCCAGCAAATTTTGGCTCTCTTTGAATTACTGAATATACCCAGTGACAAAAATCTAGTAGGCCTTATTGTTACAAATCAAATTAAACTGTCAAAAATACAAACTTGAATTGTCAAGTAAAGCTGATGCTTGAGTTTTGTATTAAAAACTAGGTACAGTTTCTATTGTAAGACGCAAAAGTGAATTTTAGTAGACAAGAAATGATCGATATAATTAATGTGTTACGAGCAAGTGAAAAGAATTGTTTGTTAGCGACAAGAATATATCAGGAAAAGTATCCTGATAGAAGACAACCACACAGAAGCGCTTTTGAAAAGCTATGCAATGATTTGATGAGACGAGAAATGTAGAATAAAAACTATAGAAATCCCACATATTGGCTCAAGAAGAATTGCAAGGGAAACAGATGTACTTCTCTTAACGTCTGGGATGGAATTGTTGGAAATGTTGTCAGCGGTCTGCGTTTTTTTGAACAAAGGCTTACTGTACATCGATATCTCCAGTTTTTGGGGGAAGATTTTAGAACACTATTATACCAAATCCCTATTAACGTCCGTTCTTAGTGAACAATTTCAGGAACGCTGAACAGGAAGAGGAGGACCGATTGCGTGGCCGCCTAGATCCTCCGACTTGACCAAAATGGGCTTTTTTCTTTGGGGCTTTGTTAAAAATTTAGTCTATCAAATACCTCCGTCTACAAGAGAAAATATTAAGGAAAGAATCCTAAATGTATTTAATAATATTAATTTTAATACATTAAGAGGTGTTAGCGTATCTTTTGAAAATCGTTTAAATATTGTGCCAAACAAAACGGTGGTCATTTTTAACGTCTAATTAAGTAGTTTTTGCTGTATTATATAATTTGTTACTTAGTATTGTTTTTTTATTGTTATTATTTTTATTTTTACATTCTAATTACTCTAGAATGGACAACTTTACTGCTAGTTTAAACTAGTTGTTAAGTTGTCCTAGCTGTCCTAAAAACCGGTTTGGCTGCTTGCAATCTTTCAAATCTGTTTCCCTTGCAATTCTTCTTGAGCCAATATGTAGGTCTTCTATAAATTTTGTTCTACACTTCTCGTCTCATCAAGCCTTTCAAAAGCGCTTCTGTATGGTTGTCTTCTATCAGAATAGTTTTCGTGGTATATTCTTATCGCTAACAAACAATTCCTCTCACTTGCTTCTAACACATAACTCATACCGATCATTTCGTAATTTTATTACTAAATCATTGTAATACTATTATTTGTATTTGTTTTAAACTTTTTCGTCCCATCCATGCTGGTATGAATAAATTAAAAAAATAGATGCTGAAAGAAGAACACTTTGCACACATTTGGAAGTTTTTACTATGGTAAAATGATTTATGCTCACGGATTAAAAAAAATACAGGGCGTCAAATGTACCTCTGATATTTTCGAAAAGTGGCCATAAATTTTGAATGATTCTGTATAGACCCCACAAACCCTATATTGGGTGAATGGCCAAAAAGGAAGGAAAAATAAAACAATATACCGGATGTTCCATTTAAAAAAATGTAAGTTTGGTTTGTGGCAAACTTATTCCCAATCCTGTAAAATAGAAAATAATTTTAGGTTATAGCTCTTAGCCGTCCCTACAACTTTTGTGTACATTTTTTTCCAATTCCCATAATAACCTAGCTATTGGAATTGAACGCACCGTTGGACCACCTATACATTTATAACATTAGTTCTTTAAAAACTTAACTTAAAAAATAGTATATTATATAAGAAGCAATTCGCATAATATCTCTAAGAGACCTGGTTTAATAATTGCAGGAAAGAAACACAATGTCTCGGTCTCAGTGAAGTGGTTTAATAGGGGAGACCAGGGCAGGTTGCAACACGGATAAGTTGCAACACACTTGATATCTAAGGCACAATTATATTTAAAACTCTTGAACGCACTCTTCCATTCAATATCGACTGGCAAACGTGTTGGCGAACGCACTTTATTCTTGTCGAATGACAGACGGTTTTTTCGCAGGTTACTTGATTTGTGATTGTTGAGTGTAATATTTTTGAACAGTTTTTTAATAAATTAAACCTCACTGCTTTGTTTTTCACACATGTCATTAGTGGTAAGTTATAGCACATATATTACGTGTTTATTGCCTAGATAATAATTGGGATGTCTACAAAACAACAAAAAAATTTAGAGGTTAGATTAGGAAGGTCAAATTGAGGCAAATTGCAACACTCTGCTCGGGGCACTTTGCAACGGTGTTGTAACTTACCCCGGTGTTGCAACGTGCCCCGTTTTCATTTTATTCCATCATTTTAGTTTATTGCTTCATATAAATTTTCTTTTTCTAGGGATCATGAGAAATTATAAGAAAAAAACCGAGAGGGGTACGACTCCGGATAATGTTATTAAACGCGCTGCCCAATTAGTATTAGAAAATATTGGGAATAAAGAGTTTTCTGTTAGAAAAATCGCTAAAGATTTTAATATTCATTATTCAACGCTTTCACGATATGTAGCGAAAACAAAAAAATTTCGCGAAACGAAGCATACAATAGAAATGCCAGATAGCGGTTATGCCAAGCCACGACTAATATTTAATAGAGAACAAGAACACATTTTTGTGAAGTATATCAAAAAAAGCAGTGATATTATGTTTGGAGTTGATCCGATTGGGGTCCGCAAGTTAGCATATCAATGTGCAAAGTTACATAATATTCAAGTTCCTTCTTCTTGGGATGACCACGAAAAAGCTGGAGTGGAGTGGCTAAATCTGTTTATTAAGAGAAACACCGACATTTCTATCCGCCAGCCCGAAGCCACAAGCCTTGCCAGAGCTTCCAGTTTTAATCGCACAAACGTAGACATGTTTTTTGCCAAGCTCATGGATGTTCTATCGCGTAGCCAATTTCAAGCTTCTAGAATATGGAATATGGACGAGACGGGGGTGTCAACCGTTCTTCGCCCAAGAAAAGTATTAGCACAAAAAGGTAAATACACATTTAATATCCTATACTGATTTCTGTTTAATGCACTATGTTGTTTCTTTACAGGTGCTAAGCAGGTAGGATCCATTACTTCGGCTGAGCGAGGAGAAAGTAGAGGAGTTAGATGTAGCAGTGTTTGGACCCTTTAAAAAATGCTGCAGCTCAGGTATTAGTGCTTGGTTGGTAAACAACCCAGGAAAAACTCTTACTATTTTTGATTTGCCACAGATCATAAAGCTTGCATTTTTAAATGCGGTAACTCCTAAAAATATCACTTCAGGTTTTTCAGCTTCTGGAGTTTATCCTGTGAATCCTAATATATTCACTGAATCTGATTTTGCACCAGCTTTTACAACGGATCGGCCACAACCGGAATCGCTAAGCAGCATTGATAAAATGGATCAAACGTCGAAAGTGGCCGGTACACCGAATCCAGACACAGAAGCAGTTAGTACACATACTTTGGATTTTCCTGGCACCCCAGATAAGCAGCAACCAAGCACTTCAAAATTTAGCCCGGAGTGTGTTAGACCCTTTCCTAAAGATTTTCCTGATGAGCAGCAACCAAGCACCTCAAAATTTAGCCCGGAGTGTGTTAGACCCTTTTCTAAAGATTTTCCTGATGAGCAGCAACCAAGCACCTCAAAATTTAGCCCGGAGTTGGTCAGACCCTTTCCTAAAGCCCCCCCACGCGTGGTTCAGTCTAAAAGAGGTAAGAAAAGAAGAAAGACTGCCATATTAACCGACACACCTGAAAAAGAGGCTTTGGAAAATGAGGAAAAACTGAAAAATGAAAGAAAGAAAAAAACGTCCACAAATATTGACAAACCAAGACAAATGAAAAAATTAACATCATGTGAGAAAGGGCCAGAAGTTCGACAAATATGCCCCAATGACTCTTCAGATGATGAACCACTCATTCATATAGTTAAGAAAAAAACCATAGCGAGAAAGCATCCTAAGAAAGATGATGACTGGGAAATTTCTTCTGAGGATGACGACACGTTGTGTCTAGTTTGTAACGAAATTTACCAGGGCGAAAAAGAGAAGGAAGACTGGTTACAGTGCACAAAATGTAAAATGTGGGCCCACGACCACTGCGCAAAATCTGATCCATTTTATATATGTATAAATTGCTTTTCTGAATACTAAGATGAACCAG
Source organism: Kuschelorhynchus macadamiae (assembly GCA_030620095.1). Lineage (NCBI taxonomy): Eukaryota > Metazoa > Arthropoda > Insecta > Coleoptera > Curculionidae > Kuschelorhynchus > Kuschelorhynchus macadamiae. Next base: position 1,349,584 of record JAUTXW010001028.1, read on the forward strand.
TACTAAGAGTAGTATGTTGCAACTTATGAACTTATCTTATTGTTGCAAGTTGCCCCACAAATGAGGTAAGTTGCAACACATGACTTGGTCAAGAAATATACGCGTATAAGCGTTAATTAATTTTTTTAAGCCTCTCATTATATTTTGATGTATTAGCGAAATACAGATAGATATTTTTTTCACCTGACTCTGAATGTTATTTACCTGATAACCTAAGAAAAAAATACTATCCATTTTTTGATGCAACCTGCCCCGGTCTCCCCTACAGTGAAAAAAAATGCTATTACACGTGTTTCGCCAAACAAACAGGCATCATCAGATCTAAAATGCATTAAGACCCTAATAGTAATGTATTTAATAAATTAAGCATTAAAAAACCTACCAACAACAAAAACTTGTAAAATATATAAAACTGGCACATACAACTACATAATTAGGCAAACACTAAAGCGAGGTTATGTCTTCCAACAACAAATAAATAAAAAAATTATAAAACTAATTAAAAAATAACTTAATTTATCTGGGAACCAAAGTTTAGAGTTCCATCCTTACCATGGACAAAGTTTTTTTTAATTAGTTTCAAAATATTTTTATTTATTTTTTGTTGGAAGACATAACCTCGCTTTACTGTTTGTCTAATCATGTAGTTGTATGTGCCAGTTTTATATATTTACAAGTTTTCGTTGCTTTAAGGTAGGGTTTGTTGTAGCATTTGTTTCACTGTAATTAACCACTTGACTGAGACCGAAACATTGTTTTTCTTTTATGCAATTAGTATATTATATAACAATATACTTTAATTGTCTATTTTACACGCCATTTTAACATGATTAAAGTAACAGTAGACGTTTATAACCATACAGTGCCATAACGACTTCTTTTTGCTGAAATGTGTTTATCTCGAGGTAAGCTCTACAGTGAATCCTAAAAAAGAGAAAACATTAAAAATACCTAAACTCTACAAGAGCCCGCCAACCGAAAAATTTTGACTTCTTATTCGTGATCAGGACCCCAAAATCCACCTATATGCAAAAAATCATCAAAATCGGCGATGGTGTAATAGATGTTTACCATACAAGTGGGATAAAAATGTTATTAACATACGCGTGTGTACAAGTATGTTAGAAAATAGTGCTGTCAAACAAAGTTCGGAAGGAGTTTCATACATTTTCAACATGAGCGATTCAGATCTTCCATCCGACATCGGCGTAATTTCCAGTCTTCTGCCCGAGATAAAAACTCCAGTGAGAAGAATTGTTAGCCTATTTTAATGATCTATCCAAAATTCAAAAACCACCCTCTCTTTGGGCATACTATTCAATGTTGCGGAGTATGCTAGAATAAATGTTGATATTAATAAATATTCGCATTTAATTGCGTTTTTAAAATGAAAGTCGGAAGGATATAGACCTACAAAATCGAAGATGTTAACGAAAAATGATATTGGTGTTTTTCTGCAGGACGATGATGAAAGCAGCACTTATTGTTGGACTAGCAGGAACATGTAGAAGAGAAGAGCTGACAAACTTACTCTTGCAAAATGTGAAAGATGAAGATGCGTGTCTTCGATTTATAATACCATTCCCGAAGACAAAAATAGCTCGAGAGCAAGAAACATTGAAGGTTTATTTTGACCATTGATCGTGGTCGTTTCTTCGGGTGTTGTGTTGTTTCCAACATTTTTTCTCAAACAAAACATTATATTGCGTAAATTAAACTCAAGTTATTTATATTCGGACCAAAAAAAACAAAGCTCATATATTATTGGATAAGGCAGATATGCGTAGGAATTTTACTTGGGTTTTTACCCCCACTCTACAAATTTCCAATTTCTTCATTCTAACATTTATATGGTAGAATGCAGTTTGTTCTTTGCCCCGAAAATGGATGTTGCAAATGTTTTCCAGCTAATGCAGATACTGTCGCTGAACGACGACTTGTTCTTATAGCAATTACAGCAGTGTGGATTAGTGAGGACTAGGTTTATCCTTTGGGCAAGGCTTTTCGGTGCCTTGGATGCCGCGGACGCTATTCGGTAATGAAGGGTTCATATTTTGAACAATGTAGAGTGCCGGTATGTACAGTACTTTTTTTAATGTGGGAGTGGGCATGCGAGGTTAGATCTGGGTGTGCATCTATGTCTGCTGGATGTAATTGAGGTGCTGTTATCCAGCAGTATAGATTTTTTAGAGACGTTTGTTCGTGGCAATTACTCAGGAGGAATGATTTGTTTTTATATTTTTTTTGTATTTTTTGTCTAGGCTTGACATAGTGCTGTCCCAATTGCCGGACTCCTCAAACATTATTTTAGGTGGGGATTTTAATATTAACTTTAATGATAATGACTCTATTAACACTTTAAGATTGTGTAATATTTTAGCATGTCACAGTTTAGTCATGCATGTGGAAAGTCCTACTCGTTTTTCTAAGTTTTCGTCATCTGTTATTGATTACATGTGCTCAAACTTTGCTACTGGGTCTTTTGTGTGTTCGGTCATCAATGCTGGTCTGTCAGACCATGAAGCAATTGTTGCTTCGGTTCCCTTGGAAATAAATAAGTGTCATAGTTCTAGATTTAGGTATGGGAGATTGTTTAGTGGTAATAATTTTGATTGCTTCCGACAAATGTGTGAAACTGTATGTTGGGATAGCATATTTGATACACCTCATCATCTAGATTCTTTTCGCATAAGGTTAACTAGCATATTTGAAAGCTCATTTCCCTAACAAAAAATTAAAAATAAAAGTAAAAAACCTTGGCTTTCTAAAGGGCTCAAGGTTTCAGCTGCAAATATGCGTTCACTGCATGCTGATGATGTGCATTTTAATGAATACTTTAATAAATATAGATCATTACACCGTAGGCTTATCAGGAGCGCTAAAGATTTGTACTATGCTGAACGTCTTGAAAGATCTAGCAATAGGCAGAGAGAGAGCTGGTCAATTGTGAGTGATATACGTGGGAAGGGAAACCAAAATTCTCAAGGCGAACCTCTACAGTTGTCTGCTGATCAGATAAACAATTATTATTGTTCTGTTGCAGGGAGCCTGACTGCGCAACTGCTTCCTACCGTGGATCCTTTGCAACACTTAACTTTAAACGAGGTAAAAAATTCATTCTTTTTTTTCCAACTGACTTACTGGAACTTAAAAAAACCTTTAATGAAATTAAAAACAAAACTGCCGCAGGTGAGGATGGATTGTCTGCCAGGTTATTTCTGAACCTTCCTGAGGCGGCATTAAATGTCTTGGTTTCTGCCATTAACAAGTCATGGGAGTGGCGAATTTCCCTCTTGTTTGAAAACAGCAAAGGTAATCCCTCTATTTAAAGGTGGTGACCCTAACCAACCATCAAATTACCGACCAATATCGCTTCTTTCAACACTCTCAAAAATCATTGAAAAATTAGTTAAAAAACGTATGTCATTTCTTGAGAGCAATAATACACTGGATCGCAAACAATTTGGATTCCAATGCAATAAGAGTACAAATGATGCCATGTTTGCATTGTTGGAGGGAGTTTATAAAAACATAAATGCAGGGGAGGAGGTTGCGGAGGTATTTTGTGACTTATCAAAAGCTTTTGATTGTGTGAGTCATGATATACTGCTGCGCAAACTTCATTGTTATGGTTTTAGGGGTTGTGCTTTGGAATGGCTGGAATCCTACTTGAGGGGAAGGAGTCAAAGAGTGTTTGTGGATAACACAATGGGGTGTGCCTCAGAGTTCGGTACTTGGACCAGTGCTTTTTCTCCTGTACTTGAATGATCTATCATCTATTGATATTAAAGGAAAATTTACATTGTTTGCCGACGATACTACCATCTTGTGGCACTCCAAAAATGTTGAGACATTGGGAGATATTATCAACTCAGACTTGATAAAGGTGTCAAATTGGTTTGATTCAAACCTATTGTTGCTAAATCTGAGTAAGACCCATGTAATTAGTTTTAAGTGTAGTGTCGAGGGCTTGGTAATTGGTGATTTCCCACTGGAGAAATGTTCTGACACGAAATTTCTTGGTGTCGTTATAGATAGCAAACTGCGCTTCGACAAACATATCATGCAGTTGAGTAAAAAAATAGCTTCTGGTTGTTATGCAATTAAGGTTATTATGAGCGAACTTGGACCTAAAATAGGACAAACAGCTTATCACGCTCTGATAGAATCACATCTGAGATATGGCATTTCATTTTGGGGTGTCTCCAATCAGAACCTACTAAATCTCATATTTGTCTTGCAAAAACGAGCTGTAACATACCTTTGTGGACCAAAGTCTAGAGATTCTTGCAGACTACTATTTGTGCAAAAGAAAATTCTAACTTTAACTTCACTTTTTATACTTGAGACTGTTTGTTTGATCTTTAAATATCGTGATGTGTTTGGGATCACTTATTCCCAGCACTACACTCGCCAGCATCATAACCTCCCATTGCCGATACCATCGAGCACTCTTATAAAAAAGTCAGTTATTTATGATGGCTTAAAGATTTTTAATCACCTGCCTGTAGGGTTGAAAAACCTACAATCTTCAGTAAAGTTTAGAAAGGATGTAAAAAAACTTTTGTTACAAAGGGCTTATTATAACCTCGAAGAATTCTTTTCCAGCTCATTTTGATATATCGATTGATCCTTGTTATACATAAATACATAAATTATATTCAATAGCCTATTTTTATTTTATGTGTATATTATAAATAACTGTTTTATCATAGGTGTATCACATCGTTTTTGTTTTTTTTTTAAATGTAAATAAATTGACTTTATGATTATTAACTTCTATGTAAAAAATTTAATTTATGACTATTACTTATTGTTTAGGTTAATTTAAAGCTTTGTCAATGAGAATCTCTTTCTTGTGATAATAAAGCATATTTTGACTTTGACTTTGACTATATGGTAACAATATAATCATTAATAATATATATTTGTTTAAATTAATTTTGGTATGATTTTTAAAGACTCTAAACTTCCGTGGCGCTCCCGCCATTCAAGCAGTGACTTTTTCAGTTTTTTTTCTCAACAAATCATAACATTTCGTACGTAGTTGTGTTTTAAAAATAAGATTGCCTTTTGATTAGCTCTGGTTAGGTTTTTTTTGATGTGTAGTAAAAAAGTGATTTTATATTAAAACAAGAGTTTTTTTAACAAAACCTATTAACGTTGGGTTAGGTCAGGTTCGTCCATAAAACTATCATTCAAGGTAAAAATTACTATTATTGCCATAAAATCATATTTGAAAATCGCGCGAACTTTAAAGTGGTGTGATTGGCGGGTCCCGTATGCAGTATAAAATCTTGTTTTGAGTTTGATGTTCTCGTTTTTACTTTCTAGGTGGTGCTAGACATATAGTCCAAATTGATGAATCCGTCATCACCAAGCGGAAATATCACGTGGGAAGACTGGTACCAGAACGGTGGGTTCTGGGAGTATACGATGTAACGGCAGGGCGAGGTTACATCGTGTTTGTTCCAGATGGGTCTGCACTTACCCTCCAAACCATCATCGCTGAGCATGTGTTACCTGGTACAGAAATCTGGACGGATCGTTGGCGTGGGTACCAGGGACTTGCTAATTTAGCCGGTGTCTCCCCTTATGTTCATAAAACAGTAAACCACTCCCGAAATTTTGTAGACCCCCAAACGGGGGTTTGTACAAATCATGTCGAAGGATATTGGTCGCGCCTAAAACGGTTTTTGAGACATCTGGGAGTGATGCAGCCTCCATTTATACCTGAATATATTGACCAGTTCATGTGGTGGCTGGTTTATGGGAACACTGCATCCTCCCGGTTTCGAAATTTAATCGACCAGATTTCACAAAAATATCCTTTTCAACTTTTGTGTTTTTTTTTCAAGTGTGTGTTTTTTGTGTTTTGTTAATAACTTTCTTTTTGGCATTGATTGTACAGGGTGTTCCAGCGAGGACTGAACAGGGACCTATTTTCGACCTTCCTTGTATTTTGGAAAAATTCAAAATAGCCAATCGATGTATTTTTTCTTGTAGAATCCAAAAATGTCATCGAAAAAATATTTGAACCAGAAACAAAAGAGTTACGCTATGCATCAGTAGTTTTTTAAATGGAATGTATCGTTTTTTATACGATTTTTGGAAAGAGTGATTTTTTTTATGTCCGTTCTGATTAAAAGATTTGATTTTGCGATAGCTGTTTATATTACATTTTAATGTTTTACAAACTAAAATTTTAGCTTCACCTGTTTAAAATATACGATAGGTTGGTATAGGTGATCAAGGTAAAATGACGTTTGAATGCTTTGTCAATAAAAATTGACATTATTTTAATTATTGTCGAAGTCTTCACCTAAAAAATATATATTTGACTCTGATCGAAATGAAATACTCTTTGGACGAGAGACTACAGATTGTTATGCTATTTTACAAGTTCCAAGAAAATGCAAGAGAAGCAAGAAGAAGATTTATTGCAAATTTTCATAGAAATATATCCATCAATACAATTCTAAGGATAAAAAACCTATTTGAGGAAAATAAAACTTTACATGATAGAAAAAGAAATTCAATAAAAAATAATTATTAAATAATAAAATAAAACTACTAATAACATAAGTTTTCAATGTGACCGCCGTTTTTCTCGAAACAACATCGATAACCCCTTTGTAGCCTTTCTAAACTTGCTGTTACAATATGATTTTCCTGGTTAAGGCGGTTTATTTCATCGACAATTTTTCCCATGATCTCTTGAATATTTTCGTTTCGTTGTCTGTATACGACGTTCTTCAAATGGCCCCAAAGAAATGTATCCAAAACTGAGAGGTCGGGGCTATTGGGCGGCCAAGCATATGTTCCATTTCGCCCTATCTATTCGTTATGGCGCCGATTTAAAAATTGAACCACATCATGCACGGCATGAGGAGGCGCCCCATCATGTTGCCAAATTAAATTCTGATATACTGCCAATGGTAAGTCTTCCAAAAAATTTTCAATTTCGTTTTCTAAAAACTCATAATATCTGTGCCCATTTAAAGTCCCGTTAAAAAATATTGGTCCCAAAATTTTATTGTTTTTTATCCCACTCCAAACATGAATAGAATTCCTCCCTTGAAAGTTAATAGTCTGGAACTTTTTTGGATTTTCAACGGCCCAGTGGTGACTATTATGTCTGTTGAATACTCCCGATGTTGTGAAAGTAGCTTCGTCGGTTCACACAATATTTTCAAATAAATCAGGGTCTTCGTTTTCTTGCCGAATTACCATTTGAGAAACAAATTGGAAGCGAAGTTCTTTTTGTGCCGGTGTTAGGTGCTGAAGTGGAAGGATACGAAAAGGCCTAAATTTATGAATTTTCAGAGTCCTGTGAACAGTCCCTCAGGTAACTCTTCTGCGCCTTACACCGCCATCCACCGTACTGAACTTCCCGAACTGCATCCGAAATAGATTTGATTGGATTAACTTGAAAATAATTTATAATGGTCTGGTCTCGATTTCTTCTTCTTTGTATATTTCTTTTTCTATCATGTAAAGTTTTATTTTCCTCAAATAGGTTTTTTATCCTTAGAATTGTATTGATGGATATATTTCTATGAAAATTTGCAATAAATCTTCTTCTTGCTTCTCTTGCATTTTCTTGGAACTTGTAAAATAGCATAACAATCTGTAGTCTCTCGTCCAAAGAGTATTTCATTTCGATCAGAGTCAAATATATATTTTTTAGGTGAAGACTTCGACAATAATTAAAATAATGTCAATTTTTATTGACAAAGCATTCAAACGTCATTTTACCTTGATCACCTATACCAACCTATCGTATATTTTAAACAGGTGAAGCTAAAATTTTAGTTTGTAAAACATTAAAATGTAATATAAACAGCTATCGCAAAATCAAATCTTTTAATAAAAAACGATACATTCCATTTAAAAAACACCTGATGCATAGCGTAACTCTTTTGTTTCTGGTTCAAATATTTTTTCGATGATATTTTTGGATTCTACAAGAAAAAATACATCGATTGGCTATTTTGAATTTTTCCAAAATACAAGGAAGGTCAAAAATAGGTCCCTGTTCAGTCCTCGCTGGAACACCCTGTACCTACTTACCGTGGCATATACTTCAGGAAAATCAGGTGAGTTTGGCAACGTCGCAATAATTTCCTTTCTGTATTCTATCTAAAACCTCATAATGTAGAATTTTTGCATTGAAAAGTACTGTAAGTTGTGATGTTTTTTATTTTTTTTCCGAAAAAAGAATGTTTTACAAGCAACTTTTGCTTTCAATTAATTTAACTCTATACAGCATATACTAACGTTTAAAATTAAAAAAAAACCTAAAATGTGTGAGTATGTAAAGTCAACAGGACCCTCTACAGTAAATAGTTTGTAATGCTGGATTTTAAATAAAAATAAACGTATTTTCTTTAATTCTGTTTTAATTTTAATATTAGTAGATATCATTAACATCTAACATTGCCTAACTAAAATCAGTGCGGTAATGGCTTTTTATCGCACGATCGTAGATAAAAAAAGTAAATAATTACCTAATCCATTAACATTTAGAGTGTATTATTTTTAATAATTTTTTGGATATGTTCTGCAACAGCCCAACTAGATATCCAGTGAAACATTTAATTTAGACGAATTAGAAATAACGAAGAGCTAATTGGGATATTTACCTGAAGTTGTTAAATCAGTATCTGCATTTTCTTTACTTAAATCGGCGTATATTCCTTTATTGTCAGTGTTTCTTCCTAACTTTACATCTGGCATGCTCCCTGGAATAAAATATTAAAAAATATACAATATAAATGACACAACTGTAAAAATGGGTTGTCACTAATTACTTTGACATATTCATAGTAGTCATTTTTCATTTACATAGGTAATAGTAATTTACGTTTCAAGTCCAGTAGGTAACATGACCACTTGTAACTCGGAATCTGTGTTCCTAGCTATTCCTTTGATAGGTTGCATTAGGCCTGAAAGAAGATGGGTAAACAACTTCGAATATTGAACGACTAGAATTAGCAATAAACACATTTGTTTGTGCCAGTAATAATCAAAGTAAATAGGACGGGTGAAGGAAAACTGCCTCACTCGTTTGCCAGTGTGATAAATGTAGGGTTCAAACTTGTGTTTTAGTATGTAAAAACTGTAATTTCTTTCGGTGATTAAACAGTATACCTGTTTCTGCTATTATAAGAGATTTTCCAAAAATTCTTTTTCCCCGTGCTTATATAGGCCGATTGTAACAATAATCCGTCTGCACTGCTTTAAAAATTGGCCCCCTTCTTTATTAATTCTTAATTTTTATTGTAATTCCCGTAAGGAAGTCTACTAGGTTCAGAAAATAAACATGAGTCATCGCCCGTGTTTAAATATTTTGACAGAAACGCACTGGACTTGTTTACGGAAAAAAAAAAGAAGAGGACAATTTTAAAGCAGCGCAGACGGATTATTGTTACATTCGGCCTATATAAGCACTGTGTAAAAGAATTTTTGAAAAATCTCTTATAATAGCAGAAACAGGTATACTGTATAATTACCTTTCTTTCTAAACATTAATATGTCCAAAAAGTATAACATGTGTGGGATTTATTCTTCTAGAAGTGCAAAATCGAGATTGTTTCACCGTAAGTACAAACTATAACCTAGATTGTGTCAGAATATTGGCGTACATTCGTTAGTAGATGGTTAGTTGGTTAGAGGAAGATTAATTCTTACTCTAAGGTTAGTGGTATACAACAATTCGTTTCTCTTTCAAATACTTATTCCTATTGTAATGCAGATGCATATTATATATTTATGTATCAACATGCCATATAAATATACACATTTGATTGATGTAATTTTTGGCTTTTTAAAATGGTTTTTGAAGGAAAAGTTCGTATAAACATGTAGGTTCAAAAGGATTTAATTTTTCTTTATACAGGATATAACACGTTAATTAGTTTTTAGTCAATTTTGATAACGCTTAGTGTGTGGGAGATACCGAATATTTTATTTGAATATTGTTTTATATAAAGTAATGTGACTTCTCGCATCAATGGATGGAATAAAAAAAAGTGCGGGACACGAAAGAAAACCGGGCGGTCCTTAAAATAAAGGTTCATAGTCTTAAGCAAGCGGAAAAGTAAAATTTGTGTACGCAAATAAATTTTATGTTATTTTATTTGTTGTAATAGTTTGCCGCTTTACCTATAAAGTGCGCCAGCTAAGCGGTACGGAAAATTAATCGAGGATTTAGTAAATTTCGCACTGGTCCACTTGTAATTGGGATGTGCCTAGCATCTCCATGCATTTGCCGCTAGAAGGTTCTAGCTATTTCCAGTGGCGCCTATACATTTCGAGCATTTGTTTTTATTTCTATATAAATACGTTGCGTTGAATTTGAATTATTATTTCGAAGTAACGATGGCGAGCAAAAGAGGAAAAACAATTCGAAGCGGTGCACGTGAAGTTATTGCTAGCGTTATAGAGGCCTGTACTAGAGAAGCTGAAAATAATAGTTTGACTATTCCAATTTAAAATCGAACAGAACGCGATGTATTTTACAGTGGTGTTTCTGAAAGTAGTGTAACCTTTAAAATCTCCTAGTAAAAAAAGACCCCGATTATCATACAAAGGTAAAATTGACGATGGTGATTTTCAAGTAATTCGACGAACAATAGAGGATTTTTATATAAACTTGAAGAAGGTTCCGACCTGCAAACCCCTACTTCGTGCTGTAAAGAACAAAATAGATTTTCCGTACGGGTATAAAACCTTAAATCGACTTTTACGATAAAATGGTTTTGTTTGGCGCAAGTGCCAAAATAAAAGAAAATTGGTCATTGAGAGACCAAATATTTTTCACTGGCGGGTGAGATATGTATCAACTGTAAGGCAATATAGGCAAGAAGGACGCAACATAGTAGTGAAACATAAGGAGACTGATCTTAAAGCAACCATCGAGCAGACGGTACAAATTAAGCTCCTAGACATAGAAAAATCCCTCGAAACTTTTAAAAATGACATAAGTAGGAAACTAAGCGAATCTCAACAAGCCGGCATTTCTAGGGATTCTGGGACGTATGCTCAAATTGCTAATAAGTCTGCTGTTGTTATTAAGCCGAGAGAGCCACTGAAGTCCGGTACTAGTGCCAAATCCGAGACATTCTCGAAGATAAGTCCTTTTGACTCGTCCATTGCTGTCAACAACGTGCGTTCTAGAAGAGATGGAAGCATTGTGGTTGGATGTAAGAATGATGAGGCTGTTTCAAAATTCTGCAATTTGGCTAAAGATAAACTAGCCGAAAATTTTGAAGTGAAAGAAGTAAAAGTCGCTCAACCGAAAATCAAGATTGTGGGTATAACGGAGGACCTTTCGGAGGAGGAACTAATTCAGTGCCTGAGGATCCAGAACGAACCTTATATCTGTGCAGACTCTGAGTGTAAAATACTTAAATACTGGCATATTAAGAAAGACAAAAAAATTTTTCAAGCGATTGTTCAACTGGATCTTTTAACTTATGACCGTCTCTCAGATAAAATATCAAATAGTCGTGCTAGATACTTAGTGGTTGGTTATGATAGATGCATTCTTTATGACGCGGTTGAACCCGTAAGGTGCTTTAATTGTTCAGGCTACAATCATACTTCTAAGAACTGTACTTTTAAAAAGGCTTGTCCAAAGTGTTCACAAGAGCACGACCTATCGGAATGCAACTCTTCCGCTGCTTCAAAATGCGTAAACTGCGTCAATTTATCAATTAGAACCCCTAATGATACTGTTGATGTCAATCATGCTGCATGGGATAAAACTTGTCCCATATATCTACGGAAGTTATCTGGGGTCAAGGCTCAAATACTTAATAGGCAGTAGCAATCACAGCGCATATGCGTGTACGAAGCGTACCGGTACACTTCGACGAATGTCTGCGCAAGTCAGAAGTCTGACGATTTAGTTCAATTAATCGACTTCGACTCGCACCTTCAGAGTCAAACGGTGAATTGTCAATCTGTCCGAAATAATGTTAACTTTACGCTGTATTATCAGAACGTTCGTGGTCTCAATACCAAAACGCACGACTTATTTAATGCATCATATTGCTTTGACTTTGATCTAATTGCTTTTACGGAGACATGGTTGACACCACAAGTGTTTGACAGTGAATTATTCTCTAATAAATATTCAATTTTCCGTTCTGATCGTAGAACTTCTCTTCTCAACGTCAGTAGAGGCGGAGGTGTACTTTTTGCAGTCAAACAATATTTTACGGCCACAATTATTAAAACAAATCTTGTCTCAGATACTTTCCCTAGTATAGACATTTTGGGATTGCGCATCACTCGGAGATTTTTCGAAATTATTGTAATTGTTATGTATATTCCGCCTACTTTCGCAGCATATGAGGAGTTATTTGGGATTCTTATTGCCTTGCCTGCTTTAAATATGGATTTAGATATTATATTTTTAGGTGATTTTAATATTCCGGAATACCGAAAAAATATGAATATAAGCGATATCGTGTGTAGCTCAAAAATGCAAGCCGTTAATAAATTCCAAAACTTCTTTAATTTCAAGCAATTAAATACGATAGAAAATTGTAATAAAAGGCTTCTTGATTTAGTTTTTTGTACCCTAAAATCCTGTTGTGTAACTGAATCTGATGAGTCAGTGATATCCATTGACTTACATCACCCCGCTTTATTAATTTCTTTTCCGTTTTACATTCACAAACAAAATAAGTTTAAACTGAAAGAGAATTTAGCATATAATTTTAAAAAGGCCAATTTTCCGAGAATGTACCAGCTTCTGTCCGAACATGATTGGTCGTTCCTTAACGAGGAACCTAATGCTAACCATGCGGTCGCAGCATTTTATCAGCACTTAGATATTATTTTCGGAGATACCGTTCCGATAACGCAGGCTAAACATAGTAAATATCCTCCTTGGTTTACAAGTGATATACGGATTTTATTAAAAAAGAAGGAATCCCAGTGGCGTACGTATAAGCGGTGCAAGCGAGTAAATGATTATGAAGCTTTTAAACTAACCAGGCGGACGGTAAAATATCTCATTAACATATCCTACCAATCCTACTTAGCTAATGTAGAAACAAAATTTAAGAGTAATCCCCAGTCATTCTGGTCCTATATAAATTCTAGGAAGTCATGCGGTACTCTGCCTTCTACGATGTCTTACCTAAATTCCGAACTGAACAACCCTATGGACATTGTTAACTCATTTGCAAATATGTTTAAGGAATCTTTTATAACATCTACTGATTATGCGCACACATATGATTCAAATATTAGTCATGTTTTAATTTCATTGTTTAACATAACGCCTGAAGCCACTGAAACTGCATGTAAGAAACTAAAAGTTAAATTTACCACTGGGCCTGATCTTATCCCTTCATTTATTGTGCGAGACTGCGCAAGTGCTTTTGCCAAACCTTTAGCAGTTATTTTTAATTTATGTGTGCAAAACTGCACTTTTCCAGATGTATGGAAAAAATCAAAAATCTGCCCAATCTTTAAAAAAGATGATAGGAGTAAAATAGAAAACTATCGACCTGTTGCTATAATATGCAATTTTAGCAAAGTCTTTGAATTTGTTATTCACGCCCAGTTATCTTTTTACGTTACTCCTCTTCTAATTGATCAACAACATGGTTTTGTATCTGGTAGATCGACTGTAACAAATCTTTGTACTATTACTCAATACATTGCTGAGAGCCTGGATTGTAATACACAGGTTGACGTTATTTTTACAGATTTTTCTAAAGCGTTCGATCGTCTTGATCACGGTATCCTACTTACTAAATTATCCAGTTTTGGCTTTTCGGGAAACTTGGTTAAATTTTTGCAAAGCTACCTTTTAAGTCGGTCTCAATTTGTGCAGTATCGGTGTCATATTTCAGATACTTTTGTTGCCACGTCGGGTGTTCCCCAGGGGTCTGTCCTGGGTCCCTTATTTTTTAACATTTTTATAAATGACATCGTTAACGGTATGAATAATAATTGTTTGCTTTATGCTGATGATTTAAAAATATTCCGCATAATTGACTGTCTTGATGATTGCCGGAACTTGAGTCTTGATCTTCTTACACTTGGTCAATGGTGTGAAAAAAACAAACTGTCCCTTAACATCAATAAATGTAATGTTTTAACATTCAGTAGAAGTAGAATTCCTATGCAGTATGAGTATCATATGGACGGTGTTGCTCTGAAACGAGTTGAAAATTTTAAAGACTTGGGAGTCATATTTGATAGCAGGTTTTCATTTATCCATCACATCGAGGATATTGTTGCCAAGTCTTATCGGATTTTAGGATTTCTTATACGATCTAGCCGGGAGTTCAAGTCATCTGAAACCTTGTGCTCACTTTTTTATTCTCTGGTTCGTAGTAGGTTAGAGTATGCCTCCTCTGTTTGGCACCCTAATTATCAAGTGCATATTGACAAATTAGAAAGCGTGCAGTATAAATTTTTAAAATTTCTGAGTTTTAAAATTGATGGGTCTTACCCACCTTTTGATATTTCCCGACAAAGTCTACTTTTAAGATTTAAATGGGACACCCTTGAGAAAAGAAGACAATATTTTCTGCTCATATTTCTGTACAAGTTAATAAATAATAAAATGTCTGCTCCTAATCTGCTATCTCAAGTTACTTTTCACGTGCTCGCTAGATCAACTCGGTCATCACCATTATTCTACCTTCCAAAATCTAGAACGAACGTTTTAAAATTCTCCCCACTGCACAATATGTATTCTATTCACAATCGCTTGAAGGATTATTTGGATATTTTCCATTGTAATGATAAAAATATTAAATCTGTTAGTTCTAGTTATTTATAATTATATAGTATGTTCAATATTTGATAAGTTATTTTAGTTTTAGTTATTTAACTATATATGTTAGCTATTTGATAATTTATATTGCTGGATATATATTTGTTTATCTGTATAACTTAATATTTGCTGTGTATCCTGCCCAATAATAGGGGCTACTGCCCTGTGGGGTAGTGTAAATAAATAAATAAATAAATAAAAAACATTGTGTATCTAGACGAAACCTGGGTAGATAATGATATGACAGTGAACAAATGCTGGCAAAGTGAAAGTGTTACAGGTGTTGTTCAGGGTGATCTTTAGTTTTTCCCTCAGGACTAACAACTGGAGACTATCATGGATAGATGAATAGAGATAATTTTGAAAAGTGGTTGCTCGAGATGATTTAGTTATCACACTGGGATCTTCAAGTAGTGACGACGAAACCTCATCATTTTCAGAGGAAGACAACGATTTAGAAGGAATCGAACCATTAGAATCACAGCCGTCAACCTCAAAAATGGCTTAGTTTTTTTTCATATGTTTTGTAAAATTGTTCATAAAGTAGCTGTCAATAAACTGCTTCAAAATAATTAATCTTTTGTTCATTACCGGGTGTCAAAAAATATCTAATATTGCAATTAATATTTGAAAAACTACAGAAATCATATTTTTCCAAAATTAACAGATCAATGTAGTTATAGTAGGGGAGCCAGCACTGATTCCAGTGAAGAAGATTTATCAAAATTTTAACTTATGCAGTTCGACTTTGGGCTATTCGGGTATGCTAAAAGTGACCGTTTGTATCCGTCTGTCATATTACTTTGTACAGGGGGCGTCATTGTGAAGTACTATACAGGGCATTTCCTAATTGCGTGCTAATGTAAAAATTTAATATGAACCTTAAAGTCTTAACTTTGGAGATACAGGATTTTAAAAAAAACATTTTTTTAAAATCCTAATTCTGATGCTATTATAGATAAATAACTGTGTGAAATTTGATACATATCTTTTATGCATAAAAATTACCTACAATAGCATCAGAATTAGGATGAAAAAAAATGTTTTCTTTCTAAACTTTACCACCTGTATCTCAAAAGTTAAAACTTTTAGGACATAAAAACACCCCCTTTAACATCAGCACGCAATTAGGAAACGCCTTGTATAGTACTTCACAATGAGGGCCTCTGTATAAAGTAATATGACAAACGGAGGTACTTTTGGCATACCCGAGTAGCCCAAAGTCGAACTGCATAAATTAAAATTTTGATAAATCTCGTTCACTGGATCTGATGCTAGCCGCCCTTGTAAAATCTGGACTTGTAAATCGTGTATCACTTTACTGAGTGGTCCAATAATAGTAGACGTAGGCAGTAGCCCAGGAACCGTTAATGACAGAACTCAGGTAAAATATATTTATAGGTAAATCGATCAAGAAAAATCAAAATTAAATCATTTTAAAATTCAACACCGATATCCATGCGGAAGATTGGATTTCTCGCACTAGGGCTGAAAACTTTTTCCGCACGTAATATTTCAAAATTAATTTATTATTTATTAATTAACTGTCTTTGATACGTATCTTAGGGTGTGTAGTAGGCTTAATGCATTTCGTTTTGGTTAGCTGCCAGGTTTCCAGGTTAAAGTCAATTGTTAAAAATCAACAAATTGACATTTCGACAAATTTCTGTATTATTATAATGAATTTAAGTGGATTTGACAATCTGGCCATGCAATTTGCATGCATTTGTTTCCAGAAAAATCCAAAGTCAGATACATTCAGGAATACGAAAAGTTCATCAAACTGTTTTACAACTCTGCGGTTTTTGTAATATTTTCATAATAAGACTTGTTATAAATAATTTTAATAATTAGTGGTAGTTTAATATAATAAAATA
Source organism: Kuschelorhynchus macadamiae (assembly GCA_030620095.1). Taxonomy (NCBI): domain Eukaryota; kingdom Metazoa; phylum Arthropoda; class Insecta; order Coleoptera; family Curculionidae; genus Kuschelorhynchus; species Kuschelorhynchus macadamiae. Next base: position 1,366,270 of record JAUTXW010001028.1, read on the forward strand.
TATTTCTTAAAAATAAAACGTGTATTTTTCGAGCAAGCCATACCTACCTATACTTTTGTTGTTAATAGCACCAAAGATTATACCCTCGCGTATCGTATAATCTTCTTTGATAGCATGTTATTTTATGTTTGTTTAAAAGGCATCGTTATTTAAGAGCTGTATATTTAGCATATTTGTTATTTGAGTTTGTAACAAAAGGATAATTACAAACCAAACATAAAATAGCATTTTTACGTTACCGATCTCTGTAAGTCTCATTATAAAGAAATGTATGGAATCTTAAAGTTATTATAACACTTTAAGGAAGCCTAACTTTTTTAAACCTAAGGTCTATTATTTTTGGTTTTGCAGATTTAGAAATAACTAACTAATAAAGTGTTGAGCGAGAAAGCAGGTAAAGCACAGTGAAATTTGGCCAACCATAGACACGTGTATCTGACTTAAGGTCTTCATCAGTACAGTCAACTAGATGAGAAATGAAAAAAAAAATGCAGCCAATCTTAACAGACAGAACCACACCAGAGGCACCAACAGGAGCGAAACCGACATTTGTGGTTACCAAGAAAACATCCGAAATCTTCGCCGGACTTGATACTCAAACAAACAAACAAAAGTATGCTTTATTGCCGCAGAAAAATTTTACAATTTTATGGACAAAGCAAAAATATACCTAAAATAAGACATATCAAAACATTAATCGAAAAGAATTTCGATAGGTCAATGCTTTTTAAAAATGTAAATTATCAATTTACCAAATCGTAAAACACACGTTAGAATATAACATAACATTGCCGCAAAACAGTTAATCAATCCTAATAACCTTATAAAAGTAAACAAACACACATGTACGAGGTGAATAATTTCGATGACACTGAAATCAAAATTGCAACTATGCGACCTTAAACTCTATGTTATTATAGTTATACAAATAATTGTGATGTTAAACAAAAGGTATAATGAACTAGTATAGAATGTAGTATACAAAAAAGAATTAAATTTTGTTTTTAATCCAATACCTAACAAAAATAATTAAGTTTTAAGTGAATGTTCGACAGTTCTTTTCTCTATATGATGATTTTCAAAATTCTATGCTACGAGTTAGGACATGACTCACAAAAGATTTAGGTAAACAAGCGAATTTAGTGACAATTTAAAGAGACTTACTCGCTGTAAAAATCATTAACGCTGTAAAATGGTCTCTCAATGAGGTATGCTTTGGTGTTTTTTCGAAATTGGGCAAGCATAGGGATAGATTTTAAATGTACTGGCAGATTGTTGTAAAGTTTTATGGCGTTGGAAATAATTGATTTTTTTATTAATTCTGAGGAAGGAATGGGAAGATATATATCATGCCTAGAGTTTCTGGTAGGGTATACATGTTGTGGCCTTTCTGGGAGGGTGTTTATATGTTTTCTCAGCAAACATACCGTTTCCAAAATAAATAATGCAGGAAGTGTTAATATTTCATGTTTTTTGAAATAGTATTGGCAGTGAGCTCTATTATTTAGACCAAACAAATAACGAATGGCTCTCTTTTGAAGCATAAAAATACTACGAAATTGCTCGGTGGTACAGCAGCCCCAAAAGGGAAGGCCATAGCGGAGGTGGGATTCAAATAAAGAGAAATAAGTAAGTCTGGCAGAAGGAACGTCTAGTTCTTTAGAAACTGATCGAATGGCGAAGCAGGCGGTAGAAAGTTTTTTAGTTAAGGTGTCAATATGATTAGACCATTTTAGGTTGTTATTTATATTTAAACCCAGGAATTTAACCGACTCTACGTATTCAATATTGCTGTTATGTACCTGAAGTGGTTGTAAAGTTCCCTTATAAGATAACGCCACCGTTTTATCGACATTAAAACAAAGCATATTGGAATCAGACCAAGTCTTAATTATAATCAAGTCTTTGGAGATACTAGAGTGTAAAGACGTTGTATCAAAATCACTCCAAGTTATGCTTGTGTCGTCAGCAAAAAGGGAAATTCCTCCATTAATTTTAAGGTTCGTGATATCATTAATGTGTAACAAAAAAAGAATAGGTCCCAAGACTGAACCTTGTGGGACTCCACTTGTAATCAACTTACAATCAGAATCGGAACCATTAGCCCTTACAAGTTGTTGCCTTTTCCCAGGATAAGATTTGAACCAATTTAAAGAAGTACCACGAATTCCATAAAAATTTAGTTTGTTTATCAGAATTTCATGACTAACACAATCAAAGGCTTTCGCATAGTCACAAAGAACTGAGGCAGTTGGGTGGTTGTTATTGAGAGATAAGTAGACGCCTCTAAGCAACGTGAACATGGCGTCGCTGGTGCACTTGTTGGGTAGAAATCCGAACTGCTCCGGGGATATTATCTGATGTTTCAGGAGAAATGGCACAAGACGATTCTTCAGTAGCCTTTCGATGATTTTTGAAAGCACTGGTAGTAGTGCAATTGGGCGATAATTGCAAAAGTTAGTTTTTTCGCCGCCTTTATGAAATGGAATAATTATAGCTGTTTTAAGGCAATCAGGGAATACACCTTTTATAAAGGACTCATTTATTAATGTTGTAAGGGCCTCTATGACTGGGAGTGGCAAGTTCAGGAATATTCTAATTGATAGGCCATCAGTGCTACACGAAGATTTACTTTTGATATAATTTATTACCTTCAATAGTTCAGTGTTGCTAACGGGACTTAAGAAAAAGCTATCAGCTAAATTTTTTGAAGGAGGGAGAAACGAAAAAGGGTCCAAACTTGGCGAGATACTAGAGGTAACATTTTTGCTTACATTAATAAAATAATCATTTAGATCATTAGCCCCTGGCAAGATCTGACTCACAGGGTTTGATTTGTTTCTGAGGTTATTGATGATGGACCAGGTTTCTTTTGAAACCTTTATTTGAGTTTGTTAGACGTTTTCGGTAGTGTAATTTTTTTGCTGACTTAATAAGAGTAGTGTAGATCCTCCTATAGTTAGAGATATAGTCGAGAATAAGAAAGGAGTCGGTGAATTTTTTTATATATGAGAGCGAGCGCATATTTTTACCAGAAATTCGTATTCCTTTCGTGGTCCACGGTTTATGCCGTTTAGGTTTGATATTCTTAAGCGGGAAGGCCTTGTTAAAAGCACTTAAAGTTTTATTTAAAAAAGTTCTGAAGTTTGTGTTGACATTATGAGACTCAAAATTCCAATCGGTGTTAAAGCAAATATTATGAAATACTGAAATATGAAAATACTCTATTTTGACTTTTCTCGTAAATCACTCTCCGAGATTTTTTCAGATTTTCACGTTTCAGGGTCCCTAGGTAACGAAAAACATTTTTCTCAATTCCGTCTGTCTGTCTGTCTGTCTGTTTTGGTCAAAAATTAAGGTTTATATGGGGAAGACCTGGTAATATTTTGGTAAAAATCCAATATGACGAAACAAAATGGCGGGTTAGTGAAATGTTAAAAAAATTATTATTAAAAAATTCCTCATTCAATTTATCTCAAATTTTGCAAAAACATCAAATATTATGTTGGAATCAGCTGATAACATTTTGGTACGAATCCAAGATGGCGGAACAAAATGGCGGCTTAATAAAATATATAAAAATTCAGCCTGAAAAAACTGCTTAATGGTTTGTTTTCTTGGTTAATGGTTTCAATTTCATCAACTAGTAAAACTGTGGTACTAATTCAATAAAATAAAATGTTTGTAATCGTGAAAAAAATCACCCACTCTTTCAGGTTTTATATATATCTTCACGTTTTAGCGTCCCTAGATGCCAAAAAATATGTTTCATCAATTCCGTCGGTTCGGTTGTAGGTTAAAATCGAGTATTGCGAAAACAAAATGGCGGCCTAGTGAAATGTTAACAAAAAAATGAAAAAGCTACTTGTCGAATTTCTTTCAAATTTTGCATAAACATCAATTATTGTGTTGGAATCAACTGGTAAAATTTTGGTACGAATCCAAGATGGCGGCACAAAATAAAAAACTAGAAACTACTTAATTTCAAATTGTGTGCCATAATTAATTATGGTATAGTGCTTAACTAGTAAAACTAGTTACTAATTCAAGATGGCGGAACTAAATTGCGGCCGAATAAAAATTTTGTAATCCTGAAAAATTCATCCTCTAGATTTTACATACATTCACGTTTCAACGTTCCTAGATGCCAAAAACTATGTTTTATCAAATCCGTCGATCCGTCTGCCGGTCTGTCTGTCAGTTCGCGACATTGCTTAAATACTACTTACCCGAATGACTCCAAATTTTGACCAAAAATTAAGAGTCATATGAGGATGACCTGGTTATATTTTGGTAAAAATCCAATATGGCTAAACAGTGTTAAAAAAAATTTGTTAGAGTGGTGTATTATTTGGGGTTAAGATCCAGAAAAAAAAAAACAAGTGTTTTTTTTAATTATCGGCGTTTCGGAACTTAATTTGTGCATCCTCAGGACACATATATAGGTCCTATATCCTGCAGGAAACCCATATTATCAGTCTGCAGATATTTTCTAGATATTAAGTTTCTAAATGGTTTTCGTTAACAAATGTCTTGTTGTTATGTTACAGTGGTGTATTATTTGGGGTTAAGGTCCAGTAAAAAAACAAATGTCTATTTTTACGTAGTCGACGTTTCGCAACTTTATTGTTACATCCTCAGGACCCATATATAGATTCTATGTTCTGCATGAAACCCATATTATCAGTTTTACCTACTACGTTGATCTGCAGATATTTGTTTCCAAATGGTTTTCGTAAACGATCCTCTTGTTTTTATGTTAGAGTGGTGTGTGTATTATTTGGGGTTAGGATCCAGTAATAAAAACAAAAGTCTATTTTTAAATTGTCGACGTTTCGCAATATTATTGCTGCATCCTCAGGACACATATATAGATTTTATATCCTGCATGAAACCCATATTATTATTAGTCTTTACCTACTTCGTTGCAGATGTTTCCCACATATTAAGTTTCTCAATGGTTTTCGCTAACGATCTTGTTGTTAGAGTGGTGTATTATTTGGGGTTAAGAAATATCTGCAGACCAACGGAGTATTTTTATTTATTATTTTATTATTTTATTAACAATGTCTGTAAATCGACTGTTTGTCTAGGATTGTGTTGGTGTATTGAAATTGCTTTATGTGTTTTATTTTAAGATTTATGGAATGAATTAATATACAAACTCTTAATTTTTAAAGAGGATTTATGTCTAGATATCCTAGAGGTTTATGCAAATTGGATATAGGTTTTAAATATGGTAGTTTATGAATGCATTTAATAATTTTGTTTTGTATTTTTCTTAAGGATTTAGATTATTTGAATAACAGATCCCCAAACTGAGTACTGTAATTTTGAATAAACTAGTGAAAAATAAATAATTATTTTAAAAAATTTTAAAGGTATATAATATCTTATTTTATACACAATACCAATTATAGGGGAAACGCTATCTCGTAAATATTCAATACGTATTTTTCAGCTTAAATTTTTATCAAAATATATACCCAAAAATTGTATACTTTTAGAATATTTTATTTCCTCATTCATACATTTTAAAGGAGAAATATTTTTGTTTTTATTGGTTTTTACTTATAAACATAAAGGTGAATTTATATTTATAATATAATAATACAATAAGTCATCGTTAATTTGCTTGTAAATTTCTGAAGTAGTTCTACCAAAATATATAATCGTAGTATCACCATCAAATAATTTAATATTATCCTTAAAGTGTAATGTAGATATCGAATTGATGTATATTAAAAAACGAACAGGGCCTAATATAGATCCTTGTCAGACTCCGCAATTACTTATAATAACTTTTATTACTTTCAATTTGTACTGTATTGTGTTTGACAAATAATTTTGAATCCAATTACATGTTAAACCCCTAATTCCCAGCTGATAACTGCGCCGCAAATCTGAATTTGCAGTGTCAAAAGCCTTTCGTAACTCTAAAGACAATTTGCAGCATTCGCAGCCATTAACAATATTTTGTCTTATATTTGTAACAGTATCAGTAACTCAAGATACAAGAGTTCTAACCACACAACACCACAACTTGTTACGTTCTAGACGCGCGTTTCGCTAACCAAGTTAGCATCATCAGCAGATGATATAAACTAAAGTAACTTATCCTAACCGACTGCACCGGAATAGGCCCTCTGTCTTTATTTAGTGCTTTCTTAGCACATTTAACTATATCTATACTCTCAAATGCATCCAATAATCTATTATTAGATACATTTTTAATCAACTTAAGATTATTTATTCCTATTCGGTTATTGTTTTCCAAAGCATGTTGGGCAACGCTTGACTTTTCTGTTCTTCCGTATCTTAAATGTGCCATGTGTTCTTTAAAACGAATGTTTATGGAGCGTTTAGTTTGCCCAACATATTTTAGATCGCAGTCATTACAGCTACTTTCATAGATGCCACTCCTCTCCCTCAAGTCGACTGTCTTTGGTTTCCAAGGAGATTTCTCAAACTGTTCTCCGTTTTGTAGGCTACTCTAAAACCTACGTTTTTTAAATATTTTTTCTAGACCTCTCGTATATCTGGGATTATATGGGATTACTATGAATTTATTGGAAGCCTCAGGTGTTTGAAGAGTAGTGGCATCTTTTAACATTTTCTTATGTTTATTGTCAAATTATCGTTATATTTACTTTTAGCTATATTTGTAATCCGATTCATTTCATTGTTAAAACGTTTTTAACGAAAAAATTTATGTGCTGCCATTTTGTGTTGACGGCAATGAAATGAGTCGGATGTTATATACCTATCAGTATTAGTAAATTTCCTATAAATATCAAATTCTAATTTATCGTTATTCCTAATAACTAACGTGTCGAGAAAAGGTAATTGCCCATTGTTCTCCTTTTCGTACGTAAAATTAATGGAAGGATATTTATTGTTTAATGTTTCTAAGAAAGTGTCCAAATTTTCTGTTTTAGTATCAAAAATAGCAAATATATCGTCTACGTATCTATACCACACCCGTGGGAAATTCTTCAGTTCTTTTTTGAATTGGGTTTTATCTGCCCATAAACCAATTTGCAAGGAACGGAGATAAGCAATTGCCCATCGCAGTTCCCTCAATTTGTTTATAATATTTATTGTTGAACTGAAAAAAAATTTTGATTCATACATAATTTTGTGAGAAGTAAATATTCATCATAATTTCTTTCTTCAAATTATTGATTTCAAGTAGGTCCTTTAGGTACTCTAAAGCTAGTGGTATGGGTACACTAGGAAACAATGAGCTTACATCAAAAGATATTAAAATTTCACCTTCTTTTAAGTGAATATTCTTAATTTAATCTAAGAATTCTAACGAGTTAGTAACTTCAAAGTTATCATACGAGATATTTAATTTGCTGAATTCTTCTACTAACCATTTTGAAATATTGCACGTTGGTGATCCAACAGCTGAAACAATAGGTCTCATGGACTTCCCAGGTTTATGGATTTTGGGAAGGCAATACAGTTTAGATAACTGTGGGTTACTATGTGTTAGTTTGAATTTTAGTTTATCGGACACAAGGTTTTTACACTGTTTTATAGATACCTCTGAGTCTTTGAATTTACGAAAACCATAATGTCCTACAAAAAGTAAATTTTGTTTTTCTAAATAATTTGTTATTCTATTTTTTATCAACTTTTCCAAAATTTTTGAAAAAATAGGCAAAACAGATATCGGGCTATAGTTATTATAGTCTAATTTTGCTCAATTTTTAAAAATCGGAAAAACTTTCGTGATTTTCATTTTTTCTGGAATAATTCCTAATTCTAAAGGTAATTTATATAAAGGTTTTAAAATTACCACAAAGTAGTATAATAATCCAACAGGGATTTCATCCTGGCTGCACCCAAGCCACCATTAGTATATTATTAATTATTGTGTTGGACACAATAATTAGCAATGCACAAAAAATATTCATTTAGCAAAAACAACATGTTTTTATAAAATTTTTGAAAATTTTCAATATGGCGGACATTTTCCTAAAATTTAAAGATGTTCGCCAACTTCGATTTAGTGATTTTTTTTAGAAGGTACAGGAAGGTATAAGGAACATATTTAAACAAAAAATAACATTCCATTTTTTTTTATTTCTCGAGCCATATAATCTTAATTTTTCTGTACTGTACGAAAATTTAGTTATTGTGTCCCTTGAAGATTTTTTGTCATTAATAAACTTATAGGGTGCTTTTTAACAGTTTTTTGTGTAATTTTTTGTACCTTTATAATCTCTATAGCTAAAACTTATTTTTAGACATGTCTTCAGTCAGAAGTATAAATTAGTTAAATAATTAAGGCCTCTGATTTATAATTAGCAATTCTATTCGTCTCTTCAAACACATAATTAATAACATAAGGTAATTTCAAAAAGCCTCGAAATACGTATTAAAATACTTCTTAGCAAATAGACCTAAATGCGCTACTGGCAACACTGCGTCAACTTTTGATGCATGCAAGCTAATATTGGGACTAAACGGAGACAAAAAACTGCTTGATGAACTGTCTATGCTAAGCAATCAATCTTTAATATTAGCTAGCAGAGTAGTTTAATCCTCAGAAATAGAACCAAATACATAATTAATATTCAGCAGGACGGAGCACCTGCTGATAATTCCGTAGAATAAGGCAGTATTTGGAAAATAATTTTCTTGGAAAATGGATAGGGATCAATTTTCTATTCAAGCCTTGTTTTCCAGTTTTTATTTTCCTAAAATTTTAGGATTAATTGAAATGAAGGATGAAAATAATGTCCACCTTGCCATTGTCACTTTTTCTCCTCTACAAAACGGCAAGGTTAATTTTCCAATCCGACGTTTCGAATTCGAAAGACCATCATCAACTTTTTTAATTTAAATGCGGACCTGGATATTTTAAGTTACTATTCAATGCTCTTCATAACTACCAAATGAATTATGATATGTAAGTCATGGCCTACCATTTGATTTTTTTGAGAAAAAACGTTATCTATAATAAAGTCAAAAAATCACCAAGTTTAATAAAATCGGCTCATTCGAGAGAAGCTATCTAAATTTGAAAATAAAAATGTTTAACCTTCCCCCACCACCTTACTTTTGAAAATAGACAAAAATGGTTTGAATCAAAAAAGTGCAGAATTGGTTGGAGAATACAACGCTTATATTTTCAACACACTTTAATTATTGAAATTAAGAGAAAACTCGCATTTACACTTTTGTGTTGATGTTACGCCCCCAGCGGCCAACATTCGAACTTAAAACTAACTTACAGCGATTTCTCTTTACCGATTTACCTATAAATATGTTCTTTCTTAAGTTCCGCATTAACGGTTGCCAACGTCTGTCATTGGGCCACCCTGTACGTCTGGTGTCCCTTGAAATAATTTCGCAACGATGATGTTTCCTATATTATGTTTTCTCCGAATCTTTTTTCATTTTGTTCATGTTTTTTTGCAATTGTGTATAAATTTGTTTATGCTAAAGTTTTACACATGATTTTTTGATAATTCAAATATAATTTATATAAAAAATAATACTAACATAACGGAAAAAATTGAAATCCAAACCCTCAAAACAATACCTTACTGAGATTGGGCTCAAATATGCAAAAAGCTCATACACCTAATCACTAATATTTTATCTCTCGAGAAGCCGTTAAAAAATCACTCAGACAATTTTTTTATTAGTTGCTTCCCTCGTAAGAGGGAGGTATTGTAATCGTGAAAAAATTGCTCTCCCATATGTTTTACAAATCTTTACTCTTTCGGGTCTCTAGAACCCAACAAAGAAGTTCTCCCATTTCTGTCGGGCTGTCTGTATAACTCAAAAACTACTTATCCGATCGACTTCGAACTTTGCTAAAAATCAAGGGTCATATGTAATGTAACGAAATAGACTATATATATTTATATATTAAAAGCGTAATTTAAAACCTAATATTAGTTTTGAGAGTTTTAAAAGCTAAACAAAATAATAAATAACACTTATCTCACACGCTATATTGTAGGTTGTGCAGGTACAGGGTGTTCCAGCGAGGACTGAACAGGGACCTATTTTCGACCTTCCTTGTATTTTGGAAAAATTCAAAATAGCCAATCGATGTATTTTTTCTTGTAGAATCCAAAAATGTCATCGAAAAAATATTTGAACCAGAAACAAAAGAGTTACGCTATGCATCAGGTGTTTTTTAAATGGAATGTATCGTTTTTTATACGATTTTTGGAAAGAGTGATTTTTTTATGTCCGTTCTGATTAAAAGATTTGATTTTGCGATAGCTGTTTATATTACATTTTAATGTTTTACAAACTAAAATTTTAGCTTCACCTGTTTAAAATATACGATAGGTTGGTATAGGTGATCAAGGTAAAATGACGTTTGAATGCTTTGTCAATAAAAATTGACATTATTTTAATTATTGTCGAAGTCTTCACCTAAAAAATATATATTTGACTCTGATCGAAATGAAATACTCTTTGGACGAGAGACTACAGATTGTTATGCTATTTTACAAGAGCCAAGAAAATGCAAGAGAAGCAAGAAGAAGATTTATTGCAAATTTTCATAGAAATATATCCATCAATACAATTCTAAGGGTAAAAAACCTATTTGAGGAAAATAAAACTTTACATGATAGAAAAAGAAATATACAAAGAAGAAGAAATCGAGACCAGGCCATTATAAATTATTTTCAAGTTAATCCAACCAAATCTATTTCGGATGCAGTTCGAGAAATTCAGTACGGTGGCGGTGTAAGGCGCAGAAGAGTTACCCGAGGGACTGTTCACAGGACTCTGAAAATTCATAAATTTAGGCCTTTTCGTATCCTTCCACTTCAGCACCTAACACCGGCACTGGTAATTCGGCAAGAAAACGAAGACCCTGATTTATTCAAAAATATTGTGTGGACCGACGAAGCTACTTTCACAACATCGGGAGTATTCAACAGACATAATAGTCACCACTGGGCCGTTGAAAATCCAAAAAAGTTCCAGACTATTAAATTTCAAGGGAGGAATTCTATTCATGTTTGGTGTGGGATAAAAAACAATAAAATTTTGGGACCAATATTTTTTAACGGGACTTTAAATGGGCACAGATATTATGAGTTTTTAGAAAACGAAATTGAAAATTTTTTGGAAGCCTTACCATTGGCAGAATATCAGAATTTAATTTGGCAACATGATGGGGCGCCTCCTCATGCCGTGCATGATGTGGTTCAATTTTTAAATCGGCGCCATAACGAATGGATAAGGCGAAATGGAACATATGCTTGGCCGCCCAATAGCCCCGACCTCTCAGTTTTGGATACATTTCTTTGGGGCCATTTGAAGAACGTGGTATACAGACAACGAAACGAAAATATTCAAGAGATCATGGGAAAAATTGTCGATGAAATAAACCGCCTTAACCAGGAAAATCATATTGTAACAGCAAGTTTAGAAAGGCTACAAAGGGGTTATTGATGTTGTTTCGCGAAAAACGGCGGTCACATTGAAAACTTATGTTATTAGTAGTTTTATTTTATTATTTAATAATTATTTTTTATTGAATCTCTTTTTCTATCATGTAAAGTTTTATTTTCCTCAAATAGGTTTTTTATCCTTAGAATTGTATTGATGAATATATTTCTATGAAAATTTGCAATAAATCTTCTTCTTGCTTCTCTTGCATTTTCTTGGCACTTGTAAAATAGCATAACAATCTGTAGTCTCTCGTCCAAAGAGTATTTCATTTCGATCAGAGTCAAATATATATTTTTTAGGTGAAGACTTCGACAATAATTAAAATAATGTCAATTTTTATTGACAAAGCATTCAAACGTCATTTTACCTTGATCACCTATACCAACCTATCGTATATTTTAAACAGGTGAAGCTAAAATTTTAGTTTGTAAAATATTAAAATGTAATATAAACAGTTATCGCAAAATCAAATCTTTTAATCAGAACGGGCATAAAAAAAATCACTCTTTCCAAAAATCGTATAAAAAACGATACATTCCATTTAAAAAACACCTGATGCATAGCGTAACTCTTTTGTTTCTGGTTCAAATATTTTTTCGATGACATTTTTGGATTCTACAAGAAAAAATACATCGATTGGCTATTTTGAATTTTTCCAAAATACAAGGAAGGTCGAAAATAGGTCCCTGTTCAGTCCTCGCTGGAACACCCTGTACATATAAACTTACTTAAGATAAACCTGTCAAGTTGCTATCGTCGTTGTTTCCCTTTAAAAGTTTATGGTTACCATATGGACCTTTTGCGTGGGTTTGTCCAGTTTAATTTAACGTAAAACAAATATTAATTGAAACATTTTATTTGGTTCGATGCAATGATAATAAATTATCAATTTACTATGTTAAAAATACAATCGAATACTTTACCACTTGTATTTTGGCTTTTTCTTGAGTTCTGTCGTTAACGGTTCCCGGGCTACTGCCTACGTCCACTATTATTGGACCACCCAGTATAGTGATACACGATTTATAAGTCCAGATTCAGATGCAGTTCGACTTTGGGCTACTCGGGTATGCCAAGAGTGGCCGTCATATTACTTTATACAGGGGCCGTCATTGTGAAGTACTATATAGGGCGTTACCTAATTGCGTGCTGATGTTAAAGGGGGTGTTTTTATGTCCTAAAAATCTTAACTTTTGAGGTACAGGATGGTACGGTTTAAAAAGAGAACATTTTTTTTCGTCCCAATTCTGATGCTATTGTAGATAACTGCATGAAATTTGATACACGTCTTCTATGCATTAAGGAGTATACGGATTTACCCAGGTAATTACATATGCACGCCACTGGTAGAAATTTCAAAAATTGATTGTGAATGCCTTTTTATGCATAAAAGACGTGTATCAAATTTCACACAGTTATTTATCTATAATACCATCAGAATTAGGATTTAAAAAAAATGTTTTTTTAAAACCCTGTATATAGAAAGTTAAGACTTTTAAGTTCATATTAAACTTTTTTTCTTAAAAAGGTCCAAGAATCACCCCCCTTTAACATTAGCAAGCAAATAGGAAAGGCCCTGTATAGTACTTCACAATAACGACCCCTGTACAAAGTAATATGACAACCATAGACAAACGATCACTTTTGGCATACCCGAATAGCCCAAAGTCGAACTGTATAAGTTAAAATTTTGATAAATCTTGTTCACTGGAATCAGTGCTGGCTCCCCTACTATAACTACATTGATGTGTTAATTTTGGAAATATATGAGTTCTGTAGTTTTTCAAATATTAATTGCAATATTAGATATTTTTTGACACTCGGTATTGAACAGAAAATTAATTATTTTGAAGTTTATTGACAGCTACTTTATGAAAAATTTTACAAAATATATGAAAAAACTAAGCCATTTTTGAGGTTGACGGCTGTGATTCTAATGGTTCGATTCCTTTTAAATCGTTGTCTTCCTCTGAAAATGATGAGGTTTCGTCGTCACTACTTGAAGATCCCAGTGTGATAACTAAATCATCAATAACCATTTCAATTTTGCCATCTACTTCCCAATATTTATCTTCAATAGAACGAACATGTTTAACATACGATTTGCAATTTTCAGCCGATATTGAGTCAATCGCTTTTAATGTTATTTTATTTAAATCTTTAATTGAAAGTTCACCGGTGTTGGCTCTCGAATATATTCTTTTACTCCTGCGCACGCAAGTTCAATAGGGTTGAGGTCGCACATTTATGGAGGCAGCCTTAAAGGTGTATGACCGAGGTTACGTAAAAGACCGTCAATTTTATACTTTTTTTCTAGGCTTGTTGGCTGATATTATTTCATATAATTGATATTTTCTCCATGTTGGATCACATACAAGATTGTTCGATTTAAGCCACTATATCATATGAGCTTTAGTAGAGTATTTAGTTGACACTTTATCTTCTACGTGAGAATGATAAGACGCATTATCCATTACCACGACTGATTTGGGAGGAATGTTAGATAGAACCTTCTCGAGCAACCATTTTTCAAAATTATCTCTATTCATCTGTCCATGATAATCTCCAGTTGTTAGTCCCGAGCGGAAAACTAAAGCAGCACCTGGAATAAATCCGGCTTCTGAACCAGCATGAACTGTAATAAAGCGGCTACTAGAGCGGATTCCCTGAACAACACCTGTAACACTTTCACTTTGCCAGCATTTATTCACTGTCATATCATTATCTACCCAGGTTTCTTCTAGATACACAATATTGCGTCCTTCTTGCCTATATTGCCTTACAGTTGATAAATATTTCACCCGCCAGTGAAAAATATTTGGTCTTTCAATGAGCAATTTTCGTTTATTTTGGCACTTGCGCCAAACAAAACCATTTGATCGTAAAAGCTGATTTAATGTTTTATATCCGTACGGAAAATCTTTGAATTTTTCTTACACTACTTTCCGAAACACCAGTGTAAAATGCGTTCTGTTCGATTTTGAATTGGAATAATCAAACTATTATTTTCAGCCTCTCTAGTACAGGCCTCTATAATGCTCGCAATAACTTCGCATGCACCGCTTCGAATGTTTTTCCTCTTTTGCTCGCTATCTTTACTTCGAAATAATAATTCAAATTCAACGCAACGCATTTATATAGAAATAAAAACAAATGCTCGAAATGTACAGGCGCCACTGGAAATAGCTAGAACCTTCTATCGGCAAGTGCATGGAGACTCTAGGCACATCCTAATTACAAGTGGACCACTGCGAAATTTACTAAATCCTCGATTAATTTTCCGTAACGCTTAGCTGGCGCACTTTGTAGGTGAAGCGGCAAACTATTACAACAAATAAAATAACATAAAATTTATTTGCGTACACAAATTTTACTTTTCCGCTTGCTTAAGGCTATGAACCTTTATTTTAAGGACCGCCTGGTTTTCTTTCGTGTCCCTCACTTATCACAGTGTTGTCTTCGTTCTGGATACCTATGTTTAAAAGCACAGCTTCATAAAAATGGATTTATTATAAAATACGACGAATGTTAAGCATACCTTAATAAATTTACTTTCGAAGCCTCGTTAACATCTTCGTTAGATTGTGCAAAGCATACCAACATGTCGTATTTTTCTTCATTAGAAAACGTTTGGTTTCTAGCCATTTTTCATTATACAATTTAAAATAATTGTTGCGGTTATCTAATCTAGCCTCAAAACGAACCAGAGGTGTTTGACAAGTAATTTTGTTTTGCAAGGCAATCCCAGCCTACTACCAAAAACTAAGTCTATCTCTAAAAAAATGCAGATTACTGGGCGACTCGAATAGAAAAGTTTATACTATTATATATTTTGGAGAAGCTTATTGTGAACTGAATACATACAATAAAAATATTCGAGGTGTCCCATTTAAAAAATTATAAATTTGTGTTATATCTCAAAAACGACAGCTCATATAAAAATCTGACTGGATTCTACGTCAAAACGGGAACCCTCTATCTTCACCAATAAGAGAGATACCCCATAAAAACAACGAAAACAGGACACTCTTCTGTACATAAAAGGTTATTTTTATCAAATAATCCCAAGCATAGATTCCAGTTAGCCTTCTGGTCTAAGGTTACATCGACCGAAAGCAAATAAGACATCTTTTTGCCTTTTCAGTCATGAGTGCTTGGTAAATACAATCCTATAACAGTGGCGGCTCGTCAGGGTAGGCCTCTGAGGCCGCGCCTCACCACCAAAATAAAGGAAAAGAGAATTTTTTTATATAACTTTTTATCTATTACCAATTAGAAATATACTTTTTAACAGTTTTACAACATAATAACATTAAAAAAAAAACAAAATATAATCCCATAATAAATATTTTAGAAAATAAATTCTGACCACATCAAAAAACCGACCGTGCAATCCGTGCAAACCCATTCCTAAAGAAAGTGCTCTCGAATGAGGCGAAATAATTTTAGCTTGGAAAGTTTCGACTTCTGACCTATTTATCAACGGCCGGTGCCGATGCCGGCGAGTCACCTGATTACGACAGAGCGGGATGGCGATTGCCTATGCACGCGTTTTCTATTGCATTCTTGAGGCGATAAATCTGTAGCTTGGATATGCTTTTATTGGTTATTTAAATCACATGACTAGCGAAATATTCCAACGGCTTCTTTTTACGTAGTGCGTGCGGCTGAGAAAGAAATAGGAAATAGATTGCGATAATCGCTGATTGAGGGCGTTCTGTCTTTTAAGGTGAATAAATACGCGTGACTAAGTTTTTGTTTTGTTTTGATTTGGTAAGTTGGACCGTTCCATTTTTTGTATTTGCTTTTTGCTTTTGAAATGAATCCTATTCACGACATTATTGCTTCATTAATTGAAACGCCTTTTTTAAGAAGAAGCGAAACTGAAAAGAAACAGATATTAGGTAGCCGTCCGACGCCGAAAATTTTAGCAATATTTAACGATAAGAGGCAAGGTAAAAAATATTCAAGAACTTTTCAAATATCTTGGTACGAAACTTATAGGTGGCTATGCGGAAGTATTTATAAAGAAAGCTTATATTGTTGGCCTTGTATTTTATTAGGTTGCGTCAAAAATAATTGGAGTTCAGGGGGCGGATATTCGGATTTAAAAAATTTTTCACGAGCAGTAAAATCGCATGAAAGTTCAAGAGAGCATATTAAAAATTCGGTAGCACTTACAAGACTGGAGCAAAATAGGGCGACTATTGCGGATGCACTACAAGAAAATGCAAGTCTTAATAAAATTGTTTATAATGAAAATGTTCGAAAAAACCGTTTATTATTAAATTATTTAATTGATGTTACTATTACTTTGGGTAAACAGGACTTGGCATTTCGAGGTCATAATGAAACAACAGATTCTTTTAATCGTGGCAATTTTAACGAAATATTTGCATGCTTAATAAAAAGAAATGCCGAACTTACTGAACATTGTGCTAAATTTAGTAATATTTTTACGGGACAATCTAAGACTATACAAAATGAACTAATTGGTTGCATACATGACTATATTCAAGAATATATAAAAAAAGAAATCAATGACAGCGATTGTTGTTTTTTTGGCGTAATTGCGGATGATAGTACTGATATAACAGAAAAATCACAGTGTTCGATAACAGTTATGTATGTGACCAACGGATCTTTAAAAGAAAGATTTTTAGGATTTTTTGACGTTAGCGATAATAGAACAGCAGAGAGCCTTTTTCATTTAATACAAAACAGCTTAGAGCCTTATGACTTTAAAAATAAATTGGTCGCGCAGTGTTACGATGGGGCTAGTGTTATGGCAGGTGAAATAAATGGGCTTCAAACAAAAGTTAGATCTATTGCTCCTTTAGCTATGTTTATTCATTGTTGCGCCCACAGATTAAATCTAGTTTTACAACAGGGAACAAAACTGATTACCCAAAGTCGTATATTTTTTGCCACTTTATTAGGAATACCAAATTATTTCCACCAATCACCAAAACGGTCTTTTGTGCTTAATCAGATAGTAGGTAAAAGAATTCGGCGAGCTGTAGAAACGCGATGGTATACACGGTCTAAAATTTTAAACTTAGTGGCTAATGAATGGGACAATTTAATTATAGTATTTGAAACTATTATTAATGACTTAAGTTCTGGAACAGAATCTATTAATGGTGCAAAAGGATTTCTAAAGCATTTTAATGATTTCAAATTTTGCCTTTTAACGCATATTTATAAACAAATTTTTAGTTGCACTGATGTACTGTTTCAAATATTACAGTTAAAGCATTTAGATATAAATTACTGCATTTCGCAAATAAACTTTGCCAAGCAACGAATTATTGAATTTAGAAACGAGGACCATTTCAAAGAACTTTTCAATATTGCTAAAAAAGCCACTATTCTGCCAAGTAACACACGTCGAGGGCAATGTTCTAGCGACTTTGATATTTTTACTAAATATAAAATATTATATTTCGAAATAATAGATTGTATAATTCTTCAATTAGGGACGCGGTTTGAAAATGTAAATAATTTAAATTTCTTAGCTTTAGTCGATTGCACAAAATATTCGGAATATGTTAAATGCTTTCCAGACGACTTATTAAATAATTTATTAAAAAATTATACAAACATTTTTGACAGAGATAGATTAAAGAATGAGCTTTCTGTATTGTATAGGGATGAACAATTTTCAAATTTAGATGTCGAAAAAAGTCTAGCTTTGTTATTTAAAGATTTTAAAGCAATTTTTGCGGAAGCATTTAAGCTTTTTAATTTAGTTTTAACTATTCCCGCAACAAGTGTATCGGCCGAACGAAATTTTTCATGTCTTAAACGGATCAAAACCTACCTAAGAAACACAATGACACAAGAACGGCTTTCGGGTTTAGCAATGATGTCAATAGAGCAGGAATTACTGTCAGAACTTAGTGAAGACCAAAACTTTTACGACCAAATTATAGATAAATTTGCAACCTTAAACGACAGACGTATAGATTTAATGTACAAAAAGTAGTTTTTTTATCTTATTTCATACAATTATTTATTTTAAGTTTTAATAAACTAAATTATGTTTTTATTATCGCAATCACCGCTATATTTTAGTGATAGGTGTACATATTTTACTTGTTTTGTTTACTTTTTATTTACTTTTTTTAGAATTTATTTTTTTAGTTTTTAATGGTTTAGTAGGGCTATTGGCGATGACCTCCATTAAAAAAAAAGGTCAACGCGTCGCAGAATAATACCTCAGGGGTGACGTGGAAATTTATTCACATTTAAACAAAATTAACCTCATGTAGCCTCACCCTTCAATATACTCAGGAGCCGCCACTGTCCTATAATACGTAAGTATGCCCAACTTATGAAAGATCTTTCACATTTTAAAATTGAAATATTTTCTATTTGAAATTATTCAAGCAATTCTTTTCGAACTGCTGCACCCAGTATGATTTATAATAAAGGTGAATCTTGATATCGTCCTAATTTATTATACATAAAAACAGCAGCGATAGATAATATATGTCATTGTGTCGTTCTTGTTTAATTACTATTAGTCAAACTGCCAATAACTACATGATTCAGTTAAAAGTACACATAAGATATGAATTAATTCGATTCCACATACCGAGCAGAAATGTATTTATTGAGTAATTTACTATTATTACTAAAAATTACAAGTTATATTTTTGCCTTTTCAGGGAATGATAGGAAAAAAGAAATATCATTTGTATTTGATTTCATGAACGCCGAGAATACCCCAAAAAATGTTCTTGAAAACTTATGTTGGAGCAAAGGTACGAGTATTAAAAATATATACACATTTTATTATTATGAAATATTATGTCCAAGAATTTCTAATTTGATTATGGAGATAATGATGGTTAAACCGTGTCAAATTTTTGTTATTTTCCGACGTTTCGCCTGCAAAAGCACAAGGCAACTTCAGGGTCTCAAAAAAGCAAGGCAAGTACCAACAACAAAGGATTTAGAATTACGACATACTACGATTTTTTGGATATAATTACTTACCTATTTACATAACTGCTGCTACCTGGAAATAACGGTTTATTTTTCGAATGTTATGACTTGTTGTTTGAAGTCTGATTTACTTACTCATTTTACTTCCCTCGAAATAGGGAAGTATTGTAATCGTGAAAAAATAACCCTCCGAGACTTTTTCAGGTCTTTACGTTTCAGGGTCTCTAGATGACGTAAACATGTTTTCTCGATTCCGTCGGTCTGTCTCTCTGTTCGCGATAGAGCTACTTCCTCGATTGACTTCAAATATTGGTCAAAAACTAAAAGTCATATTAGGATGGCCTAGTAGCTCTTTGATAAAAATCTAGTATGGCGAGACAAAATGGCGGTTAATTCCGTCGGTCGGTCTTTTGTCTGTCAGTCTGTTCGGGCATAGCTAAAAAACTACTTACCTCATTGACTTCAATTTTGGTCAAAAATTAAGGGTCATATGGGGATGACCTGGTAAAAATCCAATATGGCGAGACACAATGGCGGCCTAGTGAAATGTTAAAAAAATTATTATTAAAAAACAACTTACCCAATTTGTCTCAAATTTTGCACAAGTATCAAAGTATTATGTAAGAATCAACCGGTAACATTTTGGTAAGAACGTCTGTTGGTCTGTCTTTCAGTTCACGGCATAATTTAAAAGCTACTTACCTGATTAACTTCAAATTTTGGCCCAAAATTAAGGGTCATATAGGCATGATCTGGGTAATATTTTGATAGCAATCCAATATGGCGAAACAATGTTAAAAAAAAATGTGTTAGAGTGGTGTATTATTTGAGGTTAAGATCCAGTAAAAAAAACAAAAGTGTAAACTGCCGACGTTTCGCAACTTTATTATTGCATCCTCAGGAAACATATATAGATCTTATATTCGTTAACGATTCTCTTGTTATGTTAGAGTGGAGTATTATTCATTATATCAACGATAAAATCACAAAGGTATCTCAAAATTTGATTCCACGTGAACTTTTTGATTCAGTCGCAAACCGTGTATCCCAATTGTCAAGTAGTGTACCGACAATTTCTGAAATGTATGACATTTTAGTTAAGAGTGAATCCAGGTGGGATCTCATGGAGAAAAAGATTGACGATATCCACAATCTCTCGAGGGAGTTTTCCGCTTACAAGCCAGATATGTTATTAAAGTCTCTAAGAGATATGGAACAGAATATTTTCAATATTTCCCAAATCCTCTTCAACAATGCCGAAGAAGCGATAAAAATCCAAGTACAGGACTCCTCTCCAATTGAATTAAAAGCAGGTATTGCTAACATTAAGAGCAACCTAACTTGTGTAACTGACTTGGTAAAGCAGTTAGGGTAGTTTAGGTAGCCTAAACAACCATCACGCTACGGCAACAATTTTCTGTGATTTTTCCAAAGCTTTCGATTGTGTGAATCATAATATATTAACTAACAAGCTGCAGTACTATGGATTCAGAGGGGCTCCTCTCAATTGGTTTAAGTCATATCTTAGCAACAGAAATCAAGTTGTGAAAGTTGACAACAGGAGGTCTTCTTGTAGGCCAATGGAATGTGGAGTGCCTCAAGGCTCGGTACTAGGCCCTATCTTGTTTCTTCTGTTCATAAACGACATGGCTAATTTAAACATTAGTGGAAAAATATGTCTCTTTGCGGACGATACCAGCTTTACGTGGAGCCACCCAGATGTCACGGACCTACATAGGATTGTATCTAATGACCTAATCACCATTAAATCCTGGTGCGATTCTAATCTCCTATGTTTGAACATCTCTAAAACGAAAGTCTTGTCTTATAAAAACACGCTGCAACCTTTTGACCTTTAAAATGGGATCCACATATCGACGCTTTATCAAAGAAGTTAGGTTCTGCTTGCTTTGCGTTAAGATCTGTTTCCGAGGAGCTTAGCTTTTCTACCTCTAGAACTGTTTATTTTGCTCTTGTTGAGTCGCACCTCAGATATGCTATTCCATTCTGGGGTACATGTTGTGCGACTCAATTTGATCGAATTTTTATACTACAAAAAAGAGCTGTTCGTTACCTACTGAGACTTAACAGTAGAACTCACTGCCGAGATTTCTTTAAAAGATATAAAATACTAACCCTTCCTTGCTTATTCATTTTGGAATCGGTTTGCTTAATTCGTAAGCACGCAACTGCTCTATTAGAGAGACCTTCTCACAACTACCCTCTCAGAAATACTGAGCACGATCTCTATCTTCCAACCCCACACTCAGAGTTAATTAAAAGATCAGTAATCTACAATGCAAAAAAAATGCATAATCACCTGCCATTTAACATCAAATCCATAATATCTCTGACTTCACTTCGCAAGGCTTTGAAATCATTCTTACTGGAAAGAGCCTTCTACACCGTGAACGAGTTTTACAACACATAATTTTATCCTTATGAACCCCTAGTGTGATAGTTGCCATTACCAACCATTTTTACCGAATTTTGTATATGTATTTTTTTTTAATTGTTTCGTACTTTTTTATTTTTTACTTTGCTTTTTTATTTTTTTACATTATATTTATGAAAATGTTTATAACATAGTATGACTGACAAAGTACATTTCTAATGTACTTCTTTTAGGATTCTATAATATTAATATTCTAAATTCTTGATTTAAATATTATTTTTCTATAATATTTATGATGTTTTTTTTTTTTTTGTTTTGTTTGCTAATTTTGATGTTTGTAAACTATTTTTTTACAACAGCTTTGTCCACAAAATTGTAAAATTTTTTTGACAATAAAGCATTTATTATTTATTATTATTATTACTCCAAATATGAAAACCAACATAAGTGTAAGCATATCAAAAATACATACCCTACCACCATATCCTTGCCTACACCAAGTATGGAAACTACCTGCTCCACCGCCTCTACACACACTGAGGTAACACCTACGGATATTCCCAGTACTACTGAAGGCTCCTGAAGGCTCCAGCAAGCTGGCTTGTAATAATACACAACGGTGGCACTATGTAGTCGTAAGAAATCTTCCCGCAGGGTTTACGCCTAACAACATAGTTCACTACGTTAAGGAGAAGCTTGGGACTACAGAGTTAATTCGCTGCTACCACCTAATCAATCATATCTCAAATATTGATTTTAAAATTGGAACTCAGTCAAAAAAGTCAGCTGAAAAGCTTTTAGACAGCAATCTATGGCCACATGGCGTAGTAATAAAACGGTCAGCTGTATCCGAACTTTCAGAAAAATCTACACCGAACCTCCCACCTCCCTCGACACCGAAAAAACTGCCCACCAACTCGAGCTCCGTCAGTTCACTGGTTGTCTCCTCTCCAATTTCTCAAAAGAGCACTATAATATCTTCTGACAAAGAGGCCATTGCTGCCTCCAAAGCAAATGTCTTGTTGAGCGACAACTGCTACAGTCTTTCCAAGAAAGCTCCTATTGAACAGTGAAGCTTACGCGAACCGAAAAAAGTTCTGATAACCGTTTCCTCATGTCTAGACTAAGAGAACCAGCCATTTTAAAGGCCTTCAAGTTATATGTCGCCTTCCTGCACGACCAACCTGCGCCAATTCACTTTGAAGGGTTTACAAATACAAGCACCAGGCTTCTGAAGGCATTCCTGTAGATTATAGAACCCTACATAAGATATATTTCGATTTTCATGCTGCTTACGGATTTAACGCAGCAGAAGTGGAAGCGGATCTTGCAGCCTATGGATCCTATATATCTTCGGAGAGAACGATCCATCTTCAGAGGACCAGAGAATGCCATAAAAACTATTTTACCAGCAATTCTCCCAAAAAAAATTTTTAGAAAACACGACGTATCCTGAGGAACTAGATTCCTCAAAACTTCCTGTTGTTACTAGTCTTAATATGGTTCTAATTAATATTGCTTCTCTAAGAAATAAAACTGACGAGTTGTACCTATTTCTGGAAGAATTGGAGTTCCCCCAACTTGTTGCAATTACTGAGCACTGGCTGAATCTAAACGAACCCTTTTATATTGAGAGGTATACCACAATAGTAGATATGACAGAAAAAACTCAGCTCATGGGGGAACACTGATTCTATCCCTAAATGGAGATTTCATGTCGGTATCTAAATATGATCATTTGTTAGCGGATAGCTCTTTTGAATTCTCTATGGTATATAATCAAAACCTTGATCTTTATGTATTTATTTGTATTTATACATCACCACACTCTGATGTACAGTCATTTTTAAATAGCCTGGTAACTTCAGAACTTTTTTCAATAAAACTTTAAGTGCTTTTAACAAGGCCTTCCCGCTTAAGAATATCAAACCTAAGCGGCATAAACCGTGGACCACGAAAGGAATACGAATTTCTGCTAAAAATATGCGCTCGCTCTCATATATAAAAAAATTCACCAACTCCTTTCTTATTCTCGACTATATCTCTAACTATAGGAGGATCTACACTACTCTTATTAAGTCAGCAAAATAATTATACTACCGAAAACGTCTAACAAACTCAAATAACGTTTCAAAAGAAACCTGGTCCATCATCAATAATCTCAGAAAGAAATCAAACCCTGTGACTCAGATCTTGCCAGGGGCTAATGATCTAAATGATTATTTTATTAATGTAAGCAAAAATGTTACCTCTAGTATCTCGCCAAGTTTGGACCCTCTTTCGTTTCTCCCTCCTTCAAAAAATTTAGCTGATAGCTTTTTCTTAAGTCCCGTTAGCAACACTGAACTATTGAAGGTAATAAATAATATCAAAAGTAAATCTTCGTGTAGCACTGATGGCCTATCAATTAGAATATTCCTGAACTTGCCACTCCCAGTCATAGAGGCCCTTACAACATTAATAAATGAGTCCTTTATAAAAGGTGCATTCCCTGATTGCCTTAAAACAGCTATAATTATTCCACTTCATAAAGGCGGCGAAAAAACTAACTCTTGCAATTATCGCCCAATTGCACTACTACCAGTGCTTTCAAAAATCATCGAAAGGCTACTGAAGAATCGTCTTATGCCATTTCTCCTGAAACATCAGATAATATCCCCGGAGCAGTTCGGATTTCTACCCAACAAGTGCACCAGCGACGCCATGTTCACGTTGCTTAGAGGCGTCTACTTATCTCTCAATAACAACCACCCAACTGCCTCAGTTTTTTGCGACTATGCGAAAGCCTTTGATTGTGTTAGTCATGAAATTCTGATAAACAAACTAAATTTTTATGGAATTCGTGGTACTTCTTTAAATTGGTTCAAATCTTATCTTGGGAAAAGGCAACAACCTGTAAGTGCTAATGGTTCCGATTCTGATTGTAAGTTGATTACAAGTGGAGTCCCTCAAGGTTCAGTCTTGTGACCTATTCTTTTTTTGTTATACATTAATGATATCACGAACCTTAAAATTAATGGAAGAATTTCCCTTTTTGCTGACGACACAAGCATAACTTGGAGTGATTTTGATACAACGTCTTTACACTCTAGTATCTCCAAAGACTTGGTTATAATTAAGGCTTGGTCCGATTCCAATATGCTTTGTTTTAATGTCGATAAAACGGTGGCGTTATCTTATAAGGGAACTTTACAACCACTTCAGGTACATAACAGCAATATGAATACGTAGAGTCGGTTAAATTCCTGGGTTTAAATATAAATAACAACCTAAAATGGTTTAATCGTATTGACACCTTAACTAAAAAACTTTCTACCGCCTGCTTCGCCATTCGATCTGTTTCAAAAGAACTAGACGTTCCTTCTGCCAGACTTACTTATTTCTCTTTATTTAAATCCCACCTCCGCTATGACCTTCCCTTTTGGGACTGCTGTACCACCGAGCAATTTCGTAGTATTTTTATGCTTCCAAAGAGAGCCATTCGTTATTTGTTTGGTCTAAATAATAGAGCTCACTGCCAATACTATTTCAAAAAACATGAAATATTAACACTTCCTGCATTATTTATTTTGGAAACGGTATGTTTGCTGAGAAAACATATAAACACCCTCCCAGAAAGGCCACAACATATATACCCTACCAGAAACTCTAGGCATGATATATATCTTCCCATTCCTTCCTCAGAATTAATAAAAAAATCAATTATTTACAACGCCATAAAACTTTACAACAATCTGCCAGTACATTTAAAGTCTGCCCCTATGCTTGCACAATTTCGAAAAAACACCAAAGCATACCTCATTGAGAGACCATTTTACAGCATTAATGATTTTTGCAGCGAGTAAGTCTCTTTAAATTGTCACTAAATTCGCTTGTTTACTTAAATCTTTTGTGAGTCATGTCCTAACTCGTAGCATAGAATTTTGAAAATCATCATATAGAGAAAAGAACTGTCGAACATTCACTTAAAACTTAATTATTTTTGTTAGGTATTGGATTAAAAACAAAATTTAATTCTTTTTTGTATACTACATTCTACACTAGTTCATTATACCTTCTGTTTAACATCACAATTATTTGTATAACTATAATACCATAGAGTTTAAGGTCGCATAGTTGCAATTTTGATTTCAATGTCATCGAAATTATTCACCTCGTACATGTGTGTTTGTTTACTTTTATAAGGTTATTAGGATTCATTAACTGTTTTGCGGCAATGTTATGTTATATTCTAACGTGTGTTTTACGATTTGGTAAATTGATAATTTACATTTTTAAAAAGCATTGACCTATCGAAATTCTTTTCGATTAGTGTTTTGATATGTCTTATTTTAGGTATATTTTGCTTTGTCCATAAAATTGAAAAATTTTTCTGCGGCAATAAAGCATACTTTTGTTGTTTGTTTGTTTGTATTTGGGGTAAGGATCCAGTAAAATAAACAAAAGTTTTTTTTAAATAGTCGACGTTTCGCAACTTTATTGTTGTATCCTCAGGACATATATATAGATTCTATATCCTGCGTAAAACCCATATTATCAGTCTTTACCTACTCCGTTGGTCTGCAGATATTTCCCAGATATTAAATTTCTAAATGGTTTTCCTTAACGATCCTCTTGGTGTTATGTGAGTGATGCATTATTTGGGGTTAGAATCCAATAAAAAAACAAAAGTCTTTTTTAAATTGTCGACGTTTCCCAACTTTACAATTGCATGCTCAGGACACATATATAGATTTTATATTCTGCATGAAACCCATATTTTCATCCGTTGGTTGGTTCTCAGATATTTCCCGGATATTAAGCTTCTAAATGGTTTTCGTTAACGATCTTCTTGTTGTTATGTTCGAGTGGTGCCATAATATTGTGGCAGTAAGAGACTTTCTTTAAAATAATTATCAAGTGTGACTGGGGGGATATGGAACAATCAGCTGGCTGCGAACAGCCCCGATTTAACGTTCATGGATACCTTCCCTTGGGGTTATTTGAAAGGTACAGTTTGTAGAGGAAGAAATAATAATATTGAAGAAGTTCAGGGAAAAATTGTTTATTATGTTATGTATTTATATGTTAAATTACAAATGCACTGGAACGCCAAAAAATAATTTACGATAAATGTGACGAGGAATGGGGTACATGCAGAGCACTTCCTTTAGGATAAAATTATAGGTTTTATTTGCTTTGTTGTTTATGGATGATTATAAGTTTAAAATAGTTCCATGTTATTTCCAATTTCCAAATTTAGTAAGCAAAATTTAAAAACTATAAAAAATATTTTATCTCACTTCGTACATATTTTGTAGAATATTAGCAAAAAAATAAAAATGAGGCTGTAAATCAGACTTCATACATCACCTTGATGACATTCCAAAAGTAAACCTTTATCTCCAGGTAGCAGCAGGTAAGTAAATAGATAAGCAATTATATCCGAAAAATTGTAATATTTTGTAATTTTAAAACCGTCCATTAATTTTTGATACATGGTATATTATACAAAAACCATGCAGAATTTAATATAAAATTTTAAAACATTAAAAAATGTGGTATATTATATTAAAAAAACAAAGTTGCTTTGAGACACCCTGAATACATTAAAATATAAGAATATGAAAAAGAAGACCACTTTTGTTTAGAACATTTTTTTAAATGCAGAAATTTCAAAAATAACCGAGATATTCCCATTTAAGAATTATCTGATTCACACTGTACAGGGTGTCCGGATTTGGTTGCAAAAGTAGGGTATCTCGCTTATTTTTAAAGATAGAACCTTGCGGTTTTCACGAACCTGAGCTAATTTTTTGTGAAACTCATGAAGCCGTAAACAAAATTTTCATAGCCTTGTTCGTTTATGAGATACAGGGTGAAATAGAAAATTTTGCATTTTGGGACTCCCCTCGTATCTCGGTTATCCTTTAACTTAACGCAAAGAGAAAATATGCTGCTTATGCAGTTTTTTACGCTGGATCCAGTGGCGTAGTCATATTTTTCATTTGAGTTGTTATTTTTTAGATATGACCCAAAGTTGTGTTTTTTTGAATGGGACACCCTGTATATTCGTCCAGAAATTGATTTTTCCTTTACAATAGTATGGTTCTATTTTAATAAACAACAACAAAAATCCTAATTTTTATAATTATCATCCCAAATTTTGCAGTATGCCATGCAAAACGATGCTGTCTTTTATTTAAAGTCGCTAACAATATCTACATCCTAACAATAAATCAAAATAAATATGTAATTAAATCTATTTATCAAAATATGTATTGATAATTTCGCACCAAAAAAGCACCACCTACCTAGATTTATGTAACACAAGAACAAAACAGTAATAAATTATTATGTAACAAGCCTTTCAGCAAAAATCAACTGTCGTATAAGAACTACAGTAACCAAGGAAATCAAAAGAACTGTTGAAACTAATTTCCATTTTGTTCTATGCATGCTTCGCACAATTTTCGTATTCGTTTTAGGGAATTAAGCAAAATAACGGGATGATTTTGTAAATAGCGAAAATTTTCTCTTATTGCGTTTCCTAAATCTTGGCCATTATCATAGTGGTCTTTGTAAATTCTATTTACCAGATATACCCATAGAAAGAAATCTAAAATCGACAAATCTGGGGACCTAGGGGGTCATCTTATAGGTCCATTTGTTCCGATCCATTGATTAGTAAAACTATTATCCAGAAATAATCTCGTCATTCCAGAATTGTGTGCAGGAGCACCATCCTGTTGAAAATAAATTTCGTTAATTTGCGCTAGAGGAACATCGTCAAGTAATTCAGGTATAGCTAGCTGCCTCTAAAATTTCTATATAGCGATTGGCTGTTAGATTTCCCTCAAATATATAAAATTTTATATGTGTTCCTAATATGAAGCAGGACACATTTAGACCAAACCTGCCCTGCTGTCTTCTGGGAAATATGTGGTGTTGATTTTCCTGGGACCAGAATCTACTATTGTGCCTATTGAGTATACCAGAATTACTGAAATGTGCTTCGTCTGACCATATAACCTTCCTTTCAAAATCTCTAACCATATCGCATCTTTCTCGAAACCAATTGCAGAAGACTACCCGACACGCTCTGCATCCCCTGGCTGTAAGTGCTGCACGAGCCTAAATTTGTATGGGTGGTATTTGTGCTTTTTTAGAATTTCTTGAACTCTAGTTTTTGGAATCCCTCTGCTCTTTTCACTAGCCCTACAAGAGTTTATAGGGTAAGCTTCTGCATTAGTCAAAACCGTAATTTCTTCAGCCTTTCTTTATTATATGTTTTCGTACGAGGTTTGAGAAATGATCCGTGATTAAGTAAATTCTTTTTTATCCGATAAAAAGTGGATATATTAGGTTGCCTCCTTTCTGGATATCTAAATAAAAATTAAGCAATAGTATTTCAACATACCTAAAAATTAACTATTTACCTGTTAAAATACATCTCAGAAGCCGCTTCAACATTTTCATTACTTAATATAAAACAAGCTAATATATCGTACTTTTGATAATGTTCGAAAGTTTGGTTTTCTTCCATAATAATACAAATATATTTTTACACAATAAATAAATACAAAAAACTAGCGCTATATTTTATATACGCGTACAAAATTGGGAAATGTCATTTGCTTCTAAGAAAACAAAAGAAAACGGCATCGTTTTGCATGGGCCTACTGCAAAATTTGGGATGATAATAATAAAAATTAGGATTTTTGTTGTTGTTTATTAAAATAGACCCATACTATTACATATTTTTGAGAAGCTTTTAAAAGGACAAATCAATTTCTGGACAAATATACAGGGTGTCCCATTTAAAAAAACACAACTTTGGGTCATATCTAAAAAATAACAACTCAAATGAAAAATATGACTACGCCACTGGATCCAGCGTAAAAAACTGCATAAGCAGCAATTTTTCCCTTTGCGTTAAGTTAAAGGATAACCGAGATACGAGGGGGTCCCAAAATGCAAAATTTTCTATTTCGCCCTGTATCTCATAAACGAAGAAGGCTATGCAAATTTTGTTTACGGCTTCATGAGTTTCACAAAAAATTAGCTCAGGTTCGTGAAAACTGCAAGGTTCTATCTTTAAAAAATAAGCGGGATACCCTGCTTTTGCAACCAAATCCGGACACCCTGTACAAAGTAACCTGAGAACAGAATTTTTATATTGTTTACTTTGAACTGACAAGAATATTTTTATTTTAGATCAGAAACTAGATCTGCACAGAAGATTTAGAGAGCATAATTTACGATACAGATCTTTGTCTAGAGATACTAGAATTTTTGAACGGTTTTACCATCCTCATTTCTATACAATACTTGTAAGCCTGGAATGCGACTTGGGGTTATTCATGCAAAATGTAAGTAGAGAAATTGAACTATCTAGGTTCAAAGCTATAATATGTGATTTGTTGATTTTTTTTCTTTTCGTTAATGATTTACCCGAACATATTTCTCAGGGTAGTTTATGCCGATGACACCACAGTTGTTGTCTCGGGTCCGGATATAGGTGCATTGAGGGGTAAAGCCACTTTTATTCTAAAGCAATTTTCTTCCTGGTGTAGGGAAAACGAACTTATGGTTAATCAGGTGTATGGAAA
The DNA here is from genome assembly GCA_030620095.1 of Kuschelorhynchus macadamiae. Classification (NCBI taxonomy): domain Eukaryota; kingdom Metazoa; phylum Arthropoda; class Insecta; order Coleoptera; family Curculionidae; genus Kuschelorhynchus; species Kuschelorhynchus macadamiae. Next base: position 1,396,651 of record JAUTXW010001028.1, read on the forward strand.
TAAAAACCGTATGCAAATTCGGAAAAATATAACAGCTATTGTTTTGCAATAACTATCTAACCCTCATTAATTGACAAAACAAAATAACATGAACACGGATAACTAAAATGAGATAAGAAAACATCGGATAAATATTTTGCCTAGCTAAAAAGAAAGTCTATATATCTGCAAAATTTGGAAATTGTCATTTTTGGCTCATTGTAACCGTAAAATTTTGTTCTACATCTATAAAAAGTTAAAATATTCTATCTGCGTCTATACCTAAATGTTTTGTCAAAATACTGTGTTTTAGAATGAAATAAAACAAAAACCTGATTCTTCAAGTTGTTCTTTCCAATTCCCCCCAGGTCATCCTGAAACTGTTCACCTTCCAAATTGTTCAAAAACTCGTAGAAAGGCCTTGCATCTTGTGGAATTAAATTACACATATCTTTAAGGTCCTTTATTTTTTCGGCGGACAACGGTTTTCCGTTTGGCCATAAGGGTGGTAGTTCAATATATTTTAAAGTAGGCTTTCGCCCCTTCCCCGATTTTTCAATATTCACCTCTGAAAATTACTGATCAGTTACGTGATTTTTCATAAATAATGTTATGGGGGGGGCTCGTATATTTTCGTGTATATATTTACGATGACAGAAGCCAACTTCTTGGGTTCCCCTACCGGCTTCTTGTTCCGTCCAGACATTAAAAACACCTTTTCTGGTACTGCCCACATAGATACCTAAATTAAAAAGATTCAAATGTTAGGGTTTCCAATGTTTCGTCATCTTGTGCACTTTGAAGATCAGCCTTCGTTCGACTCCAAAGCTCTTCCGCAATTTGAAGATGTTTTTTGTGATTTGTTTCTATGTTGTCTTTCTCTATACCTTGTGCAGTCGTTGCTTGTGCTTGGTATACCGTGTGTCCAAGATAAAGAGTGGATAACATTGGTAGATTGGAAACCATAAGAGCTCCAGCTTGGGTTAAATTAGAGAAAAGGTGCTCAATTCAGTTTCCAAATCAATGCCGTTTACAAACCTAAAAAATTCCAAACCGTTCCGAAGAAATCCGACAAAAACCGAAGAGGTGCATTTTTGTTTTTATTTTTTTACAGCCCTATTTTTAAAGTTGGATCAAATTTGAAAACACATTCTTATAGCAGTTTTTTCTCGCCTACAAGATTCCACTGTCACAATTTTTGTCTGACGTTTCGTCTCCTGTCAACCATCATCAACTTTGTTTTTTCATACGGCCGCCATATTGGATTTTTTCATTTTTAAAATGACCATTTGAGTCCCATTTCAACGATGTGTCACTTCATCAACTTTATTTTTCCTACGGCCGCCATATTGATTTTTTTAATTTTTCAAATGCTGCCTTATTTACGAACTTTGTTTTTTCTTATGGGCGCCATATTGGATTTTTGCAATTTCAATTTTCTCGTTCAATTCTTATTTCAACGAAGGTTGATAGGTGTTAGATACTCCTCGTAGGTACCCACCAATTTAAAAAACAAAACTAGAAACCTTTAAGTAGACAACACAAAACGATTTATTTCAAACTTAACTACTACTAACTACTTAACAGACAAAAAAGAATTTAAATTAACTATCTTACTTTACAGAAGGTGTTCAAATAAAAAACCATTGTTTTCTAAACACAAGTATGCGCGTCGGATAGTTGCATTTAATACATTTTGCAGGACATCTGGTGTTATGGTTTGAAATGCCTCCAAAACCAGTTGACGTTTATTTTAAAAAAAATCTAGTAGCCTTTTAAAAACAAATTAATGACTTATGTCAAAATCAACAATGTAAAAATTTGTTGATTCTGACATTTTGTTTACAGAATACAGATTTTGCTTATCGAGTTTTTTAAATTATTGCATTTTTTATTGTTATTTATTAGTTTTTGTTTGCTTTAAAAAATGTTTACAAAGTTTTCTTTTGAAGAGAAGTACGACATGCTAAAATGCTACATTTTATGTCATAGCAACACTCAAAGGGCGAAAGATATGAACGAAAATGATTATCCAGAAAGAACTCAACCAAACAGACAGATATTTGGAAAGATTTTTAGAAATTTACATACGTATGGTTCTTTTGATAAAAATCTAGGCAACCGAAATAAGAACTCTAATGAGGAAACAGAAAATAATGTTTTGTTGGCAGCAGTCGAAAACCCGACAACGTCTGTTAGACAAATTGAGCGCCAAACTGGAATCCCAAAATCAACTGCGCATTTTGTTTTAAAGAAAAATAAATTCACACCTTATAAGTTTAGAATTTGTCAGGGACTGCGACCGGGTGATGATTTAAGAAGAAGAACCTTTTGTGAGTGGTATACCAGAAGATGTCAGGAAGAAGAAAACTTGCCGAACCGAATTTTGTGGTCGGATGAAAGCATAGTGACAAATAATGGTATCTTCAACAGAAGAAATACTCATTTTTGGGCCAAAGAAAATCCTCGACGGTTTAAGCAGTCGAAATTTCAGCACCGATTTGGTTTCAGCATGTGGGTCGGAATTTTGGGAATGCAAATTATCGGACCCTTCATTTACAATGGAACCCTAACTTCCCAGCGCTATCGCCATTTGCTACAGAACGACCTAGAGAATTGGTTTGACGAAAATCATCCTCTAGCAGAACTAAATAATTTTTGGTTCCAGCAGGATGGAGCACCTGCGCATAATGCCAGGATTGTTCAAAACTATCTAGCAGAGAGGTTTCCCGAAAGATGGATAGGGACGCATTCAGTAGTGGCGTGGCCCCCTAGATCGCCGGACTTGACACCGCTAGATTTTTATCTGTGGGGTTATTTAAAAAACTGGGTGTACGAGCGAAGTTTTGAAACGGAAGAGCAGCTACGTCAACTGGTTTTGGAGGCATTTCAAACCATAACACCTGATGTCCTGCAAAATGTATTAAATGCAACTATCCGACGCGCATACTTGTGTTTAGAAAACAATGGTTTTTTATTTGAACACCTTCTGTAAAGTAAGATAGTTAATTTAAATTCTTTTTTGTCTGTTAAGTAGTTAGTAGTAGTTAAGTTTGAAATAAATCGTTTTGTGTTGTCTACTTAAAGGTTTCTAGTTTTGTTTTTTAAATTGGTGGGTACCTACGAGGCGTACCTAACACCTATCAGTACTTCGTTGAAATAAGAATTGAACGAGAAATTTGAAATTGCAAAAATCCAATATGGCGCCCATAAGAAAAAACAAAGTTCGTAAATAAGGCAGCATTTGAAAAATTAAAAAAATCAATATGGCGGCCGTAGGAAAAATAAAGTTGATGAAGTGACACATCGTTGAAATGGGACTCAAATGGTCATTTTAAAAATGTAAAAATCCAATATGGCGGCCGTATGAAAAAACAAAGTTGATGATGGTTGACAGGAGACGAAACGTCAGACAAAAATTGTGACAGTGGCATCTTGTAGGCGAGAAAAAACTGCTATAAGAATGTGTTTTCAAATTTGATCCAACTTTAAAAATAGGGCTGTAAAAAAATAAAAACAAAAATGCACCTCTTCGGTTTTTGTCGGATTTCTTCGGAACGGTTTGGAATTTTTTAGGTTTGTAAACGGCATTGATTTGGAAACTAAATTGAGCAACTTTTCTCTAATTTAACCCAAGCTGTAGCTCTTATGGTTTCCAATCTAACAATGTTATCCACTCTTTATCTTGGACACACTGTATATCACACAATCGACATGTATCCTTATGAGGTGTTTTAAATCTCAAATTGAAATTTGAATAAAATACATTTTTGTATTTAGTCAGACTCACTGGCTGATCTGTGATTTCCTTATAGAAAGTGTACATTTTAGTCAAATTTAAGTCAGGATGTAAAAACATTGAATCTGTCTGGTTACGACAGTATTGCGATACATAAGCTGGAAATGATGCTATATGCTGTTTAATTTTTTCAATTCCTTGTTCGTCGATGGCATTCCGCCCCCCACTACTTCGTCTTCTTTTATCAAGTATAATATTATTATTCATCTCATTCAGAGCCACTCGTACTCGGTTATGGTTGATTTGAAGAGTAGTTAGAAACGTGTCTTTACATACAGTTTTTCCATTTATGAAATATTTCTTAGACTTGCTTCTTCTTGATACTTTGTTTTTTGTGTAGCATCTCTTTTTCTTCAGTTTCTTGAACGCATTTGCTAAGCAAGATACAACGACCTCCAAATGAGCCTATGTTCCAAAATTGGTCAAAAAACCTTCTTGTTTCAATATCAACAACAGTATGACATTTTTTCAAGCATGGGCAAATATACTCCTCCTTAAATTTCTTGGGGAGTACAATTCTATTCCTTGCCGAAACGTATTTTTGATTATGATTTGCAAACTTTTTTCTGTCTTGTCTTGATTGATTTGGTGTTTTTCTTTTTCTTCCACGCTTCTTCCTGCCGTTATTATTTTCCACATTCAGGTCGATTTTCATATTTTCTTGATTCTCTATGTCCCTTGTTTCTTCTGCAGAATCAGTCTCTTCCTCAGAATCTGGAATGTATGCGCTACCAGAGGACTGATATGTCTCTTCGGCATTAAATTCAGCAGATATAATAAGATGAATAACATGGTCATCAGAATTTTCTTGATCTGCAAGTTTGTCGGTATTATAATTACTAGGAATGTAGATTACTTAATCTTCAGAGTCATCTTTTTCCAAATCAGACAAAACATCTCTACTGAAAGAGCCATATTTTTCTGATTCTTGAGCATCATCACATTTTTTATTAAAATTCTCAAGCCCTAACTTCACTAGCAATTTTCCTCTTGATATGTTCTTCCTAATCAAAAAAAGAAAAATATTGTTAGATACTTATTCACCCTAAAATATCTCTAATACAAAAAAAAACACTAAAACATTTTTAAAATTTTATACATTTAATATAAAGTGGTATATCACGATAACCAAAAATTGTCTAAACCACATTATTTATATTAATACCCGTTTTGCTCAATAATACAGATAATATGAATAATATAGGCAAAAACGTAATTTTTGGAGGTTAAATTTTAGTATTTATATTTGCATTCGTTGCAAAAATACAGCAGGCCTATGTAAATAATTTATTTATTTACCTTGACTTCCAATGTAATTAGAGAATCACAAAATAACAATCAAATCACTAATTACTGTTTGTTTTAAACAGCAAAACTAAAGTAAACAACCCCGTCAGGTTCCAAATTCACAGAATTACAATAATGGTTTATTCCACATGTCATCAAAAACCTGGGTTAGATCATTTTTGCAGATCTCTGCATGAATGATTTGACGATTGTGGTTTAGAATTTCATTCATAGATGGTGCTAATAGACCAGTTTGTGGCCTATATCGTTTTTGCTTGTTGTAGTGTGCGTTAAGATAAACCGTTTAAAATGAAAAACTCATTTTGAACAAATTGTGGGTTAGACGATTGTTGCAAAACACCATCTATTTGTGACACGAATTATTTTTCATCTGTCATACCTACTCAACGTCGGGTAGGTGAACTTTAGGCAAAAATAATATTCTTCTGTCCACTCAATTTATTAACTTAATTTGTGCATTATTTTTATAAAAATTATCTTTGTCGGCTAATGGTTAATTTAGAAATATATAAAAAATCTCCTCTGTGTGCCGGTAGTCGCATTTTTAATCTGTTACCATTATCATCCTTTGAAGGAAGCAAGATAATAAAAGAAAAATCTCCTCATCCCAAAAATTTATTTTGCCAACAAAATATTTTAATTACTGGAGCCAAAAATTACTTACATTACATTTTTGTCTTCTTGGGGGAAAGGCTTTGTTTTTTGAGGTGAGGGATTTTTGGTCAAAATACTTTATACCATTAAAATATATTTCTGGAAGCTCTCTTAACTAATTTTAGAATGTGTAGCATTATCACACACAGAGCAAAACCAAAACGGCTCGAAAATTATGATTTTTTTTGTGTAAGTCAACATCTCCTTTTTCCTTTATTATAGACAAATTCTGTTGTGTCATTTTTAGGATATACATACTTCTTTTCATAATGTTTCCTTTATTTTTAACTCTTTGAGCTATTTTACCCCAAAGATATTTGATAATTCAAAAGTTGTGCCTTTTTTTCCTATTTTTTGGTATACTTTTTTTGGGATCGTTATAAAAAAATATTAACGCTAGGTGTAAAGTGGACTTTAAATAGTTCTTTCGACTCTACCCACCTGACAAAAAATGTCAGTAGTATACAATTAGAAATACTTTTAAAAAAAGTAATTTCCAAATCTGTGAATGAAAAAATCGGTAAATTTCCTTCACCTGGAACTTCCGAGTGATGACTATTTCCTTTTATTAGGAATAGTTAAGTGCAACCCACTTTACAGTGTGACAAGCGAATGAACCTTATCAACGCCTGAAGGGGCAGGGTAGAATCTCGTCAAAAATCTTCCCGTGTCATAGGAGTGCGAAGTTATTTTAATCAGATTATTATTCATTAATATTGATGACAATAATAATAATAATAATAATGATAATAATAATAATAATGATAATAATAATAATAATAATATCAATAAATATTACTTTTGGACTTGGGGAAGTTTGTAATCATGAAAAAAATCACCCACCGAGATTTTTGCAGATTCTTACATTTTTGGGTCTCTAGACCTCGGTCTGTCTATCTGTATGCGGCATAGCTCAAAAACTATTTATCTACTATCTTTAAAATTTGGTCAAAAACCATAGATCATAAGAGGATAAAATGATAACAGTTTGGTGAAAATCCATTAAGGCGAAACAAAATGGCAGCTTAATAAATAATATCACAATTTGGCCCGAAAAGACCATTTTATAGATTGATTTCAAATTTTACCCTAGAAATAATTGTTGTATAGAGATGAACTTGTAAAATTTTGGTACGATTTCAAGAGAGTAAAACAAAATGGCGGTCAACTACAACATTTATAAACATGGAAAAAAATCAATATTTTACGTATCTTCCAATTCTAGCGTTCCTAGGTCCCAAAAAAATAGAGTTTCTTTTGATCTGTCTGTCTATTTGTCTCTTTGTTAATTTGCGGCATAGCTAAAAATCTACTTGCCATATTAAGTTTAAATTTTTGTCAAAAATTAAGGATTGTATGACAGTAACCTGATAATATTTTAGTAAAATTCCAATACGGCGGAACAAAATGGTAGCCTAGTGAAATGCTAAAAAGTATATTGCTAAAAATGTAATTAACTAATGTATCTAAAATTCGGCACAAAATTCGAGTGTTATACAGGAATGAGCCCATAACATTTTGGTTCAAGGCGCAATCGTTCAAAAACTATTAGTTCCACAAAGCCTGGTTTTGGTGCACATAAAGTACTTAACAATGACTATTATTTCATCAAAGGCTTCCACCACATCTTCAAAAAATAAGGGCTTGCATTTTTGGAAAAAGCCTAATTTTTCAGATTTTTCAGCTTTTTCTCCTGTTCTAATGATCCGATGAAGCCGGCGATGACGTTATATTATTTGTAAGTTCATTCTCTACTATTCATGTCGTTATACCATCAAGATTACTTTATTAGTTTCGATTTTAAAAGCCAAAAACGAAGAAAATAGGATTTTTTTGCATTAAATTGTTTATAACCTAAGTTGATACCTAGTCGCAAGTGGAAAACATAAAAGAACATTACTGTAAACTATCTTGTGTATGATGGCGCACTCGGATTCTGGTTAGAATTTTTGGCAAAAAACGACTATTTTTTTGCTCTATTGATTAGTGTAAAAATCAAATCTCTCTCTAACACATTGATATTTATGACAAGGTTCTTGTCAATTCACTCAGTCATCTTCAAAGATAAATATATCACCGGATATATTTAGAGGAAAGAGAAAGCGATGTCTTTGAAATTGAAAAGTATACATGGTATTCCATTTCAAATAAATTATTTTTGTTATATTTTCGAGTTCGCACGTGTATACATTTTTTGACAAAGGAAAGTAAAAATTTTATTGAAAATATATATAAATTTTGTTAGAAAACTTCTACCACTTTGTACAGAGTGTTCCAACAATAATGGCCATCGGCGATATCACAGAAAGGAAATTATTTCCTTTGCTGTTACGTTCTGTAGCGGTAATTTTTTGTACTTTTTTGGTGAAAGCGGCCACGACAAATCATTGGAAAATATTTTCAAATTCAAAAAATTGCCCATAGGGGTATAACAGAAACGGAAAATACTTTTCATGATATCGACGAGAGCCATTTTTAATTGAACACCCAGTACATAAACACAAGTAATAAACTATTATGATCGTTATCACATCATAAATAAATTAAATATAATCAATTCCAAACACTCACTACTTGCCCTAATATTGCTTACTATTCCAAATGCGTCATTGCTTTGCCAATATTTCCCAAAAGTTAAATCATTATCGATCCATGTCTCATCAATGTAAACTATGTTACCAACCTCTTCTCTATAATTTCGAATTGCCCTTGTATATTTATAGCGCCAATGTAAAACTTCAGGTCTCTCCAAAAAAATTTTTTATTTAGTAGTTTATTTTGTCACTTACGAAAAAAAAAGCCATTGGCCTTCAACAACATCCTTACTTTTTCGCGACTATAAGGGAAATCCATCGTTTCTTGCAATTTAAGGAGAAGCTTTCTGAGTGTAGGCGCAGTTTTTAGTTTTAAATAAAACTTATTTATTGTTTGCCTAATGAAAATCATCAAAATCCTTTTTGAGAGACAAACGGGTTTTCTTGTTGGGTGGTGATGGGTGCATCTCACCTAGACGTTTCCTTTGCCTCTTTTCATCTTCTGAGCGACGCGATCGATTTTCCTTTTTAAAGGTAATTTAAAATTATTACTTCTCGCTTCCTCATCGCAAACTCTATAAACATTGGCGATAATTTCTCTGGACTGGCCAGCAAGAGGTTTTCTCTTTAAAAAGATATTTCTTTCCATAATTCAAAAAGAAATTTAATTATTGTAAGAAATATATAAGCTTCAAGAAATAATTAACACCTAGAAATATGTCACCAAATAAAGATACATATTAAGATTTAAATAGATATGAAATTTGCATGTATATACTCACTCATTATATTCATTAATTAAAACTAAAGAAATGCACCAAGAAGCGAGTCGAGTCTATCATTCAACATAAAATAACTAAACAATCGGAAATCATTAACTAACAAGTAAAATTAACAACTAATTAATCCTTATTAATAAAACAGAGTTTAACAAGAAGTTTTTTTTTATTTAACGTCAATTGGAACGGCCAAAAAACTTCTCCCCCCATAAAATATTTCAAACAATTTCTGGAAATGCGCGTAAATATTTAATTTTTTTTATCACCTTTTGTGTGTGCTCTTCCAAATCTTTGTGAAAAAAGTCTTCAACCACAAGTTCCACATTATTGCAAGTATTTTCCCAAGTTCTCCAAATGGCCATGATTATTACTAATTATACACACAAGAAAATAAAAAAAAACAGGCAATACCCACATACACAAATAAAACTTAAGTCGGTATTATAAATATTAATAAGTAATTAATTTTTCTTATTTCGGCGACACTACTGATCAGAAAATCGGACATCAGACCCCGGCCCGTTGATAATTCAAACCAAGCCTGGAATATCTATCTTTTATCTTGGTCTTTTCCACGCCATCCGCGCCGACCACGGTTATCTCTCTCTGACAATGACTTCTTATTGAACGGGCCGGAGTTTGGGAAATCTTCGCTGATATACTATCGATACCGATCAATATATTTTTACTATTTTTATTTGAATTCGTGATGCAGTAAAAATATATATTTTGAACGGACCACTTATATGGGAAATCGGAAGGAAGTTTTTTGCCCGCATTCTTTCTATCCAGGTTCATTCAGTTGCCAGACTGTAGATCAGTACATAGTTATTTGAAAACATATACTGTCTTTTCAAATATTTTTATTGGACGCCATTTTGTTACAATATATTGGATCCATACTAATATCTTACCAATTTTGATTTACCATATTGGATTCGCACCAATATTTTACCAGTTTCTACCTATGCCACATTTATTTTTTGGGCATGCTTTAAAATAAACTGAGTTTGTTAAGACCGCCATTTTGCCTATTTTCTGCGAGATATTAAATCAAAAGATTTTTCATTGATTCTTAGACATTTTATTTGGCGTCCATTTTGTTTCTCCGTCTCGAATTCAATTTTACCAGTTTATTACATTTAATCGATGTCCAAAATATAAAATAATGATAACAGGTAGCTGTTCAGACTGATTGTTAGTCCGCCATTTCGTCTTGCTGTCTTGGATTCATACCAAAATATTACAGGTAGTTTCCTTGATTTTTCTGCAAAATTTGAGGTAAATTGGATAATTTGTTTTTTAACAATTTACTAAGCCGCCATTTTGCCCCGTCATATTGGATTTTTACAAGAATAATACCAGGTTATTCCCACATAGCCCTTAATCTTTGACCAACATTTAAAGGCAATCGGGTATGTAGTTTTAGCTATGCTTAGCTTAGCTATTTAGACAGACAGATCGACAGTTAGTCAAATGGAATTGAGAAAACTTATTTTTTGGCATCTAGGGACGCTAAAACGTAAAGATTATGTACAGGGTGTCCCAATAGTGCGTTCTCGGTTGATATCTTAATAACGGATAGCGATATAAAAAAAGTTCAAATACAAAAGTTGTAAAACAATACGGGCTACATAACCTTAAATTATTTTAATTTATACAGGGTGTCTCAAAAATCTGTAGCGAAGGAAAGTTGTGTTTTTTCTTATGGGACAGCTTATATATTTTTGCGTATTTAGATTCTGCTCGTGATTCTACATATTTTTTGTATAACATGTCCTGTGTCTAAATCTGATAGTTTTTCTAATATCCGCCATTTTGTAAAAAATTATGAATTGCAGTGCCTTTTTTCAAACGACGACACAGGCGAATTTTTGGGAATTCGTGGTCATAATTCCAAAAATCCAACTTGATAATTATGGGTAAAACCCATTTTAGTTTTATTATATAGTTACCTGGGTATTATATTCCGCCACCCTCCCATTTAAATAGATGGTCATGTCCCAAATTTATTAGTTCAAAGTTGACATTCGATAAGTGTGATTGCAATTTTGTTAAAGCGAATTAAAAAATTAGTGACTTTTGTGTCCAGTTTTGAAGTATCTATTTGTGAATAACTGAACAAATTAATATGGAGCCCATTGCTGGTGGTAAGTAGAAGCTCAAATTTTGTATTTAGTGAAACTATTTATAAAACTTTTTTAACAATAATTTTTTAAAAATTTTGTGTTAAAATTATTGATAAAAAATATTATTATTTTTTTTACTTGGACATAAAGTACCCATTAAAGCCTATTTAAGCGTCCTAATTAGGCTTAAACTCTTATTTAAACTACGTTTTAAAAGACTAAACTTTGACTTCCTGCGATAATTTGCTATCTTGCCGAAAAAATACAAAATAAGAGTGATTTAATAATTTATTTTACATAAAAAATTCAGGGGAAAATCCAAAGCATATTCATTTTATTTACCTTTCATCTTAGTATTATGTTAAACCGATATAATAAATTCAATGCCGTTTTATAGAAAATTGATTGAGCTTTTCAAAATATATAATGGCAATTTTGATGTCAAAGATGGCGGACATAAACTCTATAAAATCAAGGAATCACGAAACAAAGATATTAAAAGATACAGAGAATTTCATTCCAGGAAATTCTCTAGAAGACAAAATATGGATGATATTTTTCATAATCTATTAAAGTTCATTCAAATTCAAGATAAAGTGCATGTAAACAAAAGTTATTGTGCGTGGGTTACGCATTTAAATAAATGTGGCCGATTACTATATAAGTTTTTAACAAACTTTTAAGGGCGTATTGCCCGCACAGTAACTTTTGTTTACATGCACTCTATCTTGAATTTGAATAGACTTTAGTACCATCCGATCCTTTAATTTCTGGTATGAAAAAATTATCGATAAAAAAACTAAAAAAATATCCTTCAGAAGTCATAACGTTTTTTGACGAGCCAGAACTATTTCAAAAGGAAAGTAAAATTGATAGCGATAGTGATAGTGAAATTGATAGCAATAAAGAAAGTGTTGGGGCTGAGGAAAATTAAGGACACTTCAACTATTAGTCATAATTTAATAAGGTTAGGATTATTTTATAAGTAGGTAAATCGTTAATTGTATAGATATTTAAAAACTATGGATTTCGCTGTGTACCATCTATTGTAAATCACCCTGTACTTATATAAAAAAATTACACATACTATGTATAAATTAAAAAAAGTTGTAATACATTCCAATGATCGATACATACATTAGGTTTTTTAATGTTAGTTTTTTTTTAATAAAAAAAAATGTGATGCCTTTTAAAAATAAAGGGGTTGATTTAGGGGGTGTTAAAGGGCATACATTGATAACAAATGTTTAAAAACTTTATTTTTCTTTAATATATCAACATTTCTTTCCATGCAATGTTTGTTTTATTTCAAATGCGCATTTAAATAATTATGGCCAAGATTTTGGTCAAATTCGCCTGTCGAGGGCCGTTGGCTTTTTGATATAGGATTATGATTTTTGGCAGGAACATTAACAAAAGTATGGGTTTACTTTCAACGTGAACAAAATTTGTCGGCGTTGTACAGGGGGTCCTAGATAAGTAGGAGAAATTAAATAATTAAAAACATCATATCTTCATTTTTTTAAATGGAATGTATAGTATTTTAATATTTTAGACTATCCGTGACCCAAAACCCTATCTTTCGTTATAAATATGTCCTATACCTATTTATCATAGTTTCCGACTTTTTGACATTTTTGTATTTATTATTTGGTTTTCAATGGCAATCGCCTTAGAATTTGCTTTATTATCGAATTTTCTAATTATAATACACTACACGTGAGGCAAAATTGAAAATTCAACTCATAATATTGTGCTAAGAATCGCGACCTAAAAACTTAGAACAGATATTTTACCAACTATTCTTAAATATTTACTATTTTGGCTGTTATAAAAGCGTAGGTAGTGTCAACATTTAATTAGAACTTAATGTACGAAGATGCCTTAGACAATCCTAAAGTAAAAACAAATGAAAACGGGGAAAATGTTGTCATGGCGAAATGTCAAACTCTTGTATTTGTGTAGTAACGGTGTTCAAATTGATTCAAAATGAACTTTTCTAGAGAAGAATTGATTAACATGATTTATGTTTTGGGCGCAAGTGAACAAAATTGTTTTTTAGCAAGTAGAGTTTATGCGCAACGGTTTAGCAATGCCGAACGTCATCCTCATGAGGTATCATTGGTCAGACTCAAAGAACGATTTGAAAGAACTGGATGTGTCGATTACGAACAAAAATTGGAAAGGCAGAAAAGAGCCGCAAATGAAGAAACTGAATATCTTGTTATGCAAACTTTAATTAAAAATCCTCATATTTCATCCTCATATGCAGTTAGAAGCAGTTGCTAAATCTACGACAAATAGAATAATTAGAAAACATAAATTTCACCCATGCCATATTCAACTGGTACAAGAGCTGGATCAAGACGATTTCAATCGAAGACTTGAATTTTGTACTTGGGCATTAGCAAAAAATAGAGAAGAACATGATTTTTTCAATAACATTTTATTTACTGACGAAGTGACATTTCATAAAAATGGATACGTCAACCGACATAATTTCCACTATTATAGTTCTGAAAACCCCAGATTCATTATCCCCTTGGATCACCAGCATAGATGGTCTCTTAATGTATGGGCTGGTATAATCAGTAACCGTATCATTGGACCTTATTTTTTCGAAAATAGAGTTAATGGAGACACTTTCCTGAATTTACTGCAAAACAGTTTGCAGGAGTGGATTGACGAATTACCTTTGAATCTAGTGAGGCGGATGTGGTTCCAACTAGATTTTTAGACGCGAATTATGAAAATAAATGGATTGGTAGGTAAGGTCCAGTATCATGGCCGGCAAGGTCTCCGGACCTCACAAAACTAGATTTTTTCTTGTGGGGTTTTGTTAAAGAGCAAGTTTACCAAACACCACCCACTACCATAGAGAATATGAAAATGAGAATTAGAAATCCATGTACAAATATCAATGCCGCGATGCTGAATAGAGTTAACAATTCCTTTGTGAATCGGCTACAAGTGTGTGTTGAAAGAAATGGTGGTCATATTGAACATTTAATCAAGTGATTGTAGGACTTCTTTTTCTGTTGTGTCTCTTTAATTAAAATATTTATTTGCCTTTTTACATAAAGAAAAATAGTAGACTGAATTTTTAATTTTGCATTTTTTACTGTGTATTAATGTACAGGGTGATTCACCGAGATTTGCCACCCCCTTAATTCCTTTATTTTTAATAACAGAGAAAAAGTTGAAATACAAAAGTGTCCCTCGGATATCAACTTTGTAATTTTAAATGGAACACCCTGTATATTATTACATTTTTGGATTCCTCGGAAAATTCTATAAATTCGATAATAAAGCAAATTCTAAGGCGATTGCCATTGAAAACCAAATAATAAATACAAAAATGTCAAAATCTCGGAAACTATGACAAATAGGTATAGGACATATTTATAACGAAAGATAGGGTTTTGGGTCAAGAATAGTCTAAAATAGTATAAAAAACTAACTCTTGCAATTATCGCCCAATTGCACTACTACCAGTGCTATCAAAAATCATCGAAAGGCTACTGAAGAACCGTTTTATGCCATTTCTCCTGAAACATCAGATAATATCCCCGGAGCAGTTCGGATTTCTACCCAACAAGTGCACCAGTGACGCCATGTTCACGTTGCTTAGAGGCGTCTACTTATCTCTCAATAACAACCACCCAACTGCCTCAGTTTTTTGTGACTATGCGAAAGCCTTTGATTGTGTTAGTCATGAAATTCTGATAAACAAACTAAATTTTTATGGAATTCGTGGTACTTCTTTAAATTGGTTCAAATCTTATCTTGGAAAAAGGCAACAACTTGTAAGGGCTAATGGTTCCGATTCTGATTGTAAGTTGATTACAAGTGGAGTCCCTCAAGGTTCAGTCTTGGGACCTATTCTTTTTTTGTCATACATTAATGATATCACGAACCTTAAAATTAATGGAAGAATCTCCCTTTTTGCTGATGACACAAGCATAACATGGAGTGATTTTGATACAACGTCTTTACACTCTAGTATCTCCAAAGACTTGGTTATAATTAAGGCTTGGTCCGATTCCAATATGCTTTGTTTTAACGTCGATAAAACGGTGGCGTTATCTTATAAGGGAACTTTACAACCACTTCAGGTACATAACAGCAATATTGAATACGTAGAGTCGGTTAAATTCCTGGGTTTAAATATAAATAGCAACCTAAAATGGTCTAATCATATTGACACCTTAACTAAAAAACTTTCTACCGCCTGCTTCGCCATTCGATCAGTTTCAAAAGAACTAGACGTTCCTTCTGCCAGACTTACTTATTTCTCTTTATTTAAATCCCACCTCCGCTATGGCCTTCCCTTTTGGGGCTGCTGTACCACCGAGCAATTTCGTAGTATTTTTATGCTTCAAAAGAGAGCCATTCGTTATTTGTTTGGTCTAAATAATAGAGCTCACTGCCAATACTATTTCAAAAAACATGAAATATTTACACTTCCTGCATTATTTATTTTGGAAACGGTATGTTTGCTGAGAAAACATATAAACACCCTCCCAGAAAGGCCACAGCATGTATACCCTACCAGAAACTCTAGGCATGATATTTATCTTCCCATTCCTTCCACAGAATTAATAAAAAAATCAATTATTTACAACGCCATAAAACTTTACAACAATCTGCCAGTACATTTAAAATCTATCCCTATGATTGCACAATTTCGAAAAAACACCAAAGCATACCTCATTGAGAGACCATTTTACAGCGTTAATGATTTTTTTTTTCAGTGAGTAAGTCTCTTTAAATTGTCACTAAACTCGCTTGTTTACTTAAATCTTTTGAGAGTCATGTCCTAACTCGTAGCATTGAATTTTGTAAATCATTATATAGGGAAAAGAACTGTCGAACATTCACTTAAAACTTAATTATTTTTGTTAGGTATTGGATTAAAAACAATTTAATTCTTTTTGTATACTACATTCTACACTAGTTCAATATACCTTCTGTTTAACATCACAATTATTTGTATAACTATAATAACATAGAGTTTAAGGTCGCATAGTTGCAATTTTGATTTCAATGTCATCGAAATTATTCACCTCGTACATGTGTGTTTGTTTACTTTTATAAGGTTATCATGATTCATTTACTGTTTACAATGTTATGTTATATTCTAACGTGTGTTTTACGATTTGGTAAATTGATAATTTACATTTTTAAAAAAAAGCACTGACCTGTCGAAATTATTTTCGATTAATGTTTTGATATGTCTTATTTTTAGGTATATTTTGCTTTGTCCATAAAATTGTAAAATTTTTCTGCGGCAATAAAGCATACTTTTCTTTGTTTGTTTGTTTATTAAAATACTATACATTCCATTTAAAAAAATGAAGATATGATGTTTTTAATTTTTTTAATTTCTCCTCTTTATCTAGGACCCCCTGTACAACGCTGACAAATTTTGTTCACGTTGAAAGTCAACCCATACTTTTGTTAATGTTCCTGCCAAAAATCATAATCCTATATCAAAAAGCTAACGGCCCACGTCGTTTGAAAAAATTCATAATTTTTTACAAAATGGCGGATATTAGAAAAACTATCAGATTTAGACATAGGACATGGTATACAAAAAATGTGTATAATCATGAGCAGAATCTAAATATTCAAAAATATACAGGGTGTCCGATAAGAAAAAACACAACTTTGCTTCGCTACAGATTTTTGAGTCACCATGTATAAATGAAAATAATTTAAGGTTATGTAGCCCGTAATGTTCTATAACTTTTGTTGTATTTGAACTTTTTTTATATCGCTATCCGTTATCAAGATATCAACCGAGAACGCACTATTGGGACACCCTGTTTAATACCTGCAATTTTTTTCACGATTACAAACATTTCATTTGGCCGCCATTTTGTTCCGCCATCTCTAATTCATACCACGGTTTTACCAGTTCTTCTCTATACCTCAATTAATTCTTGCACAAAATTTGAAATCAATCAATTAAGCAGTGTGTTACCAGGTCAACCAGGTTACCAAAATTTCAAAATCAATCGGGTAAGAAGTTTTTCGCTATGCCGCGAACAGACAGACAGATAGACCGACGGAATTGAGAAATGTATTTCGTCAGCTAGGGACCCCGAAACGTGAAGATCTGAAAAAATCTCGGTAGTAGTTTTTACATTGATACACACCGCCGTTTTGTTCCACCATCTTGAATTGATGCCACAACTTTATCAGTTTATCCCTATATCACACTTAATTCTGGCCTAAAAATTGAAATTAATCTAATAAGTACATTTTTCGCCACATTTTTTAAATATTTCATTAGTTTTGTTATCTTATATTCCTACCAACATGATACTAATGCATTCCTAAGTAGATTTTTGTGCAAAATTTGAGGTAATAAGGATAAGCATTTTTTAGAAATACTTTTTTTTTTGTTTCACTAGGCCGCCATTTTGATCGGCCATATTGAAGTTTTACTAAAATATTACTTCATCCCAATATGACCCTTAATTTTTGACCAAAATTTGAAGTCACTCGGGTAAATCAAAATACAAGAGTCCTAACCACACTACACCACAACTTGTTACGTTTTGGACGCGCGTTTCGCTAACCAAGTTAGCATCATCAGCAGATGATATAATCTAAAGTAACTTATCCTAAACGATACTATTTATAGGTAAAAGAAATGAGTCGGATGTTATATACCTATCAGTATTAGTAAATTTCCTATGAATGTCAAATTCTAATTTATCGTTATTTCTAATAACTAACGTGTCGAGAAAAGGTAATTGCCCATTGTTCTCCTTTTCGTACGTAAAATTAATGGAAGGATATTTATTGTTTAATGTTTCTAAGAAAGTGTCCAAAATTTCTGTTTTAGTATCAAAAATAGCAAATATATCGTCTACGTATCTATACCACACCCTTGGGAAATACTTGAGTTCTTTTTTGAACTGGGTTTCTAATCTACCCATAAACAAATTTGCAAGGAACGGAGATAGGCAATTGCCCATCGCAGTTCCCTCAAGTTGTTTACAATATTTATTATTGAACTGAAAAAAAATTTATTCAAACATAATTTCTTTCTTCAAATTATTGATTTCAAGTAGTTTCTTTAGGTACTCTAAAGCTAGTGGAATGGGTACACTAGGAAACAATAAGCTTACATCAAAAGATATTAAAATTTCACCTTCTTTTAAGTAAAAATTCTTAATTTTATCTAAGAATTCTAACGAGTTAGTAACCTCAAAGTTATGGTACGAGATATTTAATCTGCTGACTTCTTCTACTAACCATTTTGAAATATTGTACGTTGGTAATCCAACAGCTGAAACAATAGGTCTCATGGACTTCCCAGGTTTATGGATTTTGGGAAGGCAATACAGTTTAGATAACTGTGGGTTACTATGTGTTAGTTTAAATTTTAGTTTATCGGACACAAGGTTTTTACACTGTTTTAAGGTATTTTTTACTTCTGTTATCATTTTTGATAACGGGTTCTTCTCAATTAAATCGTAGAGACCAGTTTGAAACAAATGGTCTACTCTTTCAAGATAATCTGTTTTGTCTAGTATAACAACCTTATTTCCTTTGTCAGCTTTTAAATAAAAACATTCTTTTTTCTTCAGTTCCTGGATAACTTCAGTATTTGTTGTTAAGAACGTTTTTTGAGACTTGCTGTTAACAACGTTTTTTAAGATTTGATTTCTGCAAGCCTCTCTAATGAATCCCTTAGTTGACTCTGGCACGTATTGAATAGAACTTTCGATATTCGCTATAATAGTTGGTTATTTTTTACTGGAGGCTCTGCAAAATTCAAACCTTTATTCTAAAGGGCGATTTTTCTATTATCAAAGGACTGAGAAGAAAGTTTTTCTACAATGTTCTGGACTTTCGAAGAAATTTGTTTTTGTGGTTTCAACTTTCTCAATTTGGTTTTAAGTGAAAACATTTTCTTTAAAAATTTGGCATCAATAACTACGAACATTTTTCTTTGGAAATCTAACCATTGTTCAAATTCTAAATTACTAAGTTTATAAGTTAGTTTTTTAAATAATCCGTATGCTTCAATTTCAAGCATTCTTCGTTTGCTATACAGATTTTTAATTTCTAAATCTAGCCACTTTTGTTTGGCAAAATATTCATCCTTGCCAGTAACGGGTGATTGTTTAGGGATCTTGACTGAAATGAATTTAGGAAAAACTGAAAAAGACTTGCATGCTTTTAGAAACCAACTATCTGCTGCTATTAACCTAATCTCAGTATAGTACTTACAATAAAGGTTTTGTTCCGTTGACCGTGAAGCCATGTTAAGTCCTAACACTGGAACCTGTGGTGGACGATAGATCAAAATACAAGAGTTCTGACCACACTACACCACAACTTGTTACGTTCTGGACGCGCGTTTCGCTAATCAAATCTCAAAAAACGTTGTTAACAACAAGTCAAAATATGTTTATCGTAAAAATACTGAAGTTATCCAGGGACTGAAGAAAAAAGAATGTTTTCATTTAAAAGCTGACAAAGGAAATAAGGTTGTTATACTAGACAAAACAGATTATCTTGAAAGAGTAGACCATTTGATTCAAACTGGTCCCTACGATTTAATTGAGAAGAACCCGTTATCAAAAATGATAACAGAAGTAAAAAATACCTTAAAACAGTGTAAAAACCTTGTGTCCGATAAACTAAAATTTAAACTAACACATAGTAACCCACAGTTATCTAACCTGTATTGCCTTCCCAAAATCCATAAACCTGGGAAGTCCATGAGACCTATTGTTTCAGCTGTTGGAGCTAGCTTTAGAGTACCTAAAGAAACTACTTGAAATCAATAATTTGAAGGAAGAAATTATTGAAGAATATTTACTTCTTACAAAATTATGTATGAATAAAATTTTTTTTCAGTTCAACAATAAATATTATAAAACAACTTGAGGGAACTGCGATGGGCAATTGCCTATCTCCGTTCCTTGCAAATTTGTTTATGGGTAGATTAAGAAACCCAGTTCAAAAAAGAACTCAAGTATTTCCCAAGGGTGTGGTATAGATACGTAGACGATATATTTGCTATTTTTGATACTAAAACAGAAAATTTGGACACTTTCTTAAAAACATTAAACAATAAATATCCTTCAATGAATTTTACGTACGAAAAGGAGAACAATGGGCAATTACCTTTTCTCGACACGTTAGTTATTAGAAATAACGATACATTAGAATTTGACATTCATAGGAAATTTACTAATGCTGATAGGTATACAGGGTGGCCCATCGAAAACGTACCGCAAGGCATAACGGCCAGGGTAATTTTTTTTTCAAAAAATCCAAAAACACGTAAATTTTGTTTGTGAGGGGGACAACTTTTGCCCTTAAAATGATCGCAAAATTTTCAACCCTCTAAGCGGGGGTGTCATCCCCCAAACTTTTTCAAATGGGAAGAGGGGTCAAGTGGTACCGCAATGAAAAGGGCTTTCTATTCTCTATACATTCCCGCTTTGGTTTTGAAAATCGGTCAAGTCATTTAGAAAATATGAAGGATTGAAATTTGAAAAATACATTTTTCAAAAAACGCATAAATTGAATTAAATAAAAAAAAACTTACCGTATTAATGAAGCAAATGCTGAAAATGTTGCCCGTCGACCTCCATACAGTAATACAAATTAGCTTCAAATCGTTCTCGAACATTCTGAAGAACTTGAGGGGTCACTTCGCGACAAACGTCAATAATTCGTGTTCGCAGATCTTCTACTGAGGCAAGTGGAGTGCTATACACTTTACTTTTTATGTGTCCCCATAGAAAAAAGTCTAAAGGAGTCAAGTCGGGTGACCGGGGAGGCCACTCAATGGCACCCCTTCGTCCTATCCACCGCCCGGGAAAGTTAGTGTTTAAATAATTACGCACATTTTGAGAGTAATGTGGAGGTGCACCGTCTTGTTGAAATATCAGTTCCGCTTCAACGTATCCAGGATTATTTTCGATGATGTCAGTTAGGGCTGGGTCAATGGTATTTTCCAGTAAATCTAAGTACATATCACCTGTTAGAGTTCCAGGAAGAAAAAAAGGACCCACAATAGAATTTCCAAAAATACCAGCCCACACGTTCAATTTCTGAGGATGTTGTGTGTGCACCTCGTGAAATACCCTGGGGTTGTTCTCAGCCCAGTACCGACAGTTATGCCGATTAACTACACCGTTCAAAAAGAAAGTGCACTCACCCGAAAAAAACACATTGAATAGAAAATTATTATTATTGGCCACTCCTTCACTAATAGCTTCACAAAATTGCAAGCGGCGATCAAAATCGTCTTCGTTGAGTTCTTGTACCAACTGAATTTTATACGGGTGGAAATGGTGTTTTTTCAATATTCTTTGGACACTTGTACGATTCACGCCGGTCTCATTGGCTAATTTTCTTGTACTCAGCGTACTATCCATGGCAACTTGGCCCAATACAAAGACCTCCATAGCTTCATTTACTACAGGATTTTTCATCTGCCTCTTTTTATTCATAAGGGATCCAGTTTCGCGAAATTTTGCTACTAACTCGCGAACAATTTTGCCGGAAAGGTGTTTTTCAGGATGTCGTTCATTAAATATCTGCGCAACCCGATTGCCACATTCATTATTTTTAAAATAAAGTTCGATTATTTCCACTTTTTCTGCAAGTGAGTACACCATAATTATTGATAAAAAATTTAATGATATTGAGAAATTTAAACGCACAAGTTACAGAACAGCTATCTAGCAACTACCGTACCTGATCGTTGTAGCATGTCAAATCACTAAAATCAGCAGTAAACATCTAAAATAACAGGACAAAAATAGCGAATTGGTCGAAGGAATTTATCCTTATCATTTACTCTGATAATTTGTAAATAAACATTTTAAATTTCAATCCTTCATATTTTCTAAATGACTTGACCGATTTTCAAAACCAAAGCGGGAATGTATAGAGAATAGAAAGCCCTTTTCATTGCGGTACCACTTGACCCCTCTTCCCATTTGAAAAAGTTTGGGGGATGACACCCCCGCTTAGAGGGTTGAAAATTTTGCGATCATTTTAAGGGCAAAAATAGTCCCCCTCACAAACAAAATTGACGTGTTTTTGGATTTTTTGAAAAAAAAATTACCCTGGCCGTTATGCCTTGCGGTACGTTTTCGATGGGCCACCCTGTATAACATCCGACTCATTTCATTGCCGTCAACACAAAATGGCAGCATTTCATTTGTTAACTCACAAGTTAGTCAATTTTCCATTAAGTAAAGAACGTTTTAACAATGAAATGAATCGGATTAAAAATATAGCTAAAAGTAATGGATATAATGGTAATTTTGTACATAAATTAGTAAATAGACATAAGCATAAGAAAATGTTAAAAGATGCCACTACTCTTCAAGCACCTGAGGCTCCCAATAAGTTCATAGTAACCCCATATGATCCCAGATATACGAGAGAAAGTATTTAAAAACGTAGGTTTTAGAGTAGCCTACAAAACGGAGAACAGTTTGAAAAATCTCCTTGGAAACCCTAAAGACAAACTCTACTTGGAGAGGAGTGGCATCTATGAAATTAGCTGTAATGACTGCGATCTAAAATATGTTGGGCAAACTAAACGCTCCATAAACATTCGTTTTAAAGAACACAAGGCACATTTAAGATACGGAAGAACAGAAAAGTCAAGCGTTGCCCAACATGCTTTAGAAAACAATCACCAAATAGGAATAAATAATCTTAAGTTGATTAAAAATGTATCTAATAATAGATTATTGGATGCATCTGAGAGTATAGAAATATTTAAATGTGATAAGAAAGCACTAAATAAAGACAGAGGGCCTATTCCCTATAGTCCCCTCTTTTGTTTACTTGACAACGGTGCAGTCGGGTGCAACCAAGTGTGACCACATTTACCTATAAATAGTCTCGGTTAGGATAAGTTACTTTAGTTTATATCATCTGCTGATGATGCTAACTTGGTTAGCGAAACGCGCGTCCAGAACGTAAAAAGTGGTGGTGTAGTGTGGTTAGAACTCTTGTATTTTGATCTATGGTCCACCACAGGTTCCAGTGTTAGGACTCACTCGGGTAAGTAGATTTTTAGCTATGCCGCGAACAGACAGGCAGACCGACGCAATTGAAAAAGCATGTTTTTCGGCACCTGAAACGTAAAGACCTGAAAAAATTTGGAAGGGTAATTTTTTCACGATTTCAATACTTTTACTAAGGAAGTAAAAAAGAAGGAAAAAGAGAGAAATTGGGGTTAGAGGGTGTATGAAATTTGAGGATTACGAGGGAGTAAAAAATCAAGACCAACAATATTGAGAGATGTTTATTTTAAAACGATACATTGTCATATTGTTACAATCATTTCTGAGTTATTAAGGAAAAACTGTTTTTTTTTGAAAACCATTACCGATAGATAATGGAACGAAACGTATCAATAAGAGTTTTTTATATTTCAGGCTCTGAAAACAACGTTACTCAGCCACCCGCACATTTGGATTGTATTTGGAAACATGGAAAAGTTCAAGAAGCTAAACTATTTCATCCCTATTAGTAGTTTTTTAGTCGTTCCATTGAGTGATAGAAACGGAAATTATAGAGAAATAAAAACACTATACAAAATCAACAAGAACGTTGACGGATATATTGAACAGACAATAGGGAAATGGTCTGATGTTCACCGATTGTATGAAATAAAAAACACCAGACTTATTCGGGAAAGAAGCGACTTCAGGCAGACGCCTTTAAGGATATCTTACGTAGTCACCGATAACGGCACTCTGGACCATTTCACTGATTATAGGTACATATTTATAAATATTTCTTTAACATAAAAATATATTTTTATTAATAATAATAATAATAATAATAACATTCATAACTTCTGGTACAAACAGTTGAACTCCACCCATGAAGCTCTCACTCGCCAAATTAATGAAATTATTTTAAAACCTAGCACACTCCCCAGTTTTCTCACCCAAGGAATAACATACCTTAAACCCAAAAACTCAGACACTAAAAACCCGTTATTACGTGCCTTACAACCTTATATACGATCATCACAGCCACAATTACCAGGAAAATAGAACAACATCTAGCACACAAAATCATTCTAACGGAAGAACAAAATGGGTGCAGGAAAAACAGCCGAGGATGCAAGGAGCAGCTCATTATAGACAGCGTCATCATGGAACAAACCAGGAAAAACTATAGAAACTTTCATACTGGTTACATAGATTATAAAAAGCCTTTGACTCGATACCCCACAGTTGGCTAACCAGAGTACTAGAATTATATAAAGTTAATAAAAACATCAGGCAATTTCTTACGCAAATCATGAGTACGTGGAAAACTAAAATCAATCTAAGAACACAAAAAGAGCACATCGAAACAGAAGAGTAGATCAGACGAGGTATGTTCCAGGGAGATTCCCTCAGTGCTTTGTTGTTCTGCCTCTGTCTCAATCCACTCTCATACACACTGAGCAACACAAACTTCGGATCCCAAATTAAACACCAAAAAAATAACCTACACAAAATAAACCATCTCTTGCACATGGATGACATAAAATTATATGCAAGCACAACAATGTTGTAGCTAATATGGGAATACGCCATTGCATAGTATGTTGTAAGAAGAGTAGTCATGGGTACTGCTTGCTTTAGTTTTAGAATGGCATAAAACGCTTTATTAAGCTTTGAATAGATATGGTCTATTTGTGGCTTCCAAGTGAGTTTATAGTCAAAATATGTTCCAAAGAATTTCACCAATTCAGTTTTATCTGTATATAGTTTTGGTTGCGTTTTATAGAAAGGGACAATAACAGTCATATCTTTATTCAGAATTAGTCGGTTTGAAAAGCACCATCATGTTCATTGCTTCGCAAACATTTTCGATTTTTGATCGCAGTTCTGAATCGTTCTTTGCAGAGACAATAGCTGTAGTATCTTCTGCGAATTTTATAGTAGTGTCTGGAAGAGATAGGTCATTGGCAAAAAGTAAAAATATAAGTACCGACCCTTGAGCCGCTATAATTTTTATGTTGTACTCTGTTGATGTACAGCTCCACCCTTACCAGTAACCCTCTTTCTGAGAGGAACGACATAATTATGGAAGGGGCGTTGCCGCTAATACCCATAGCGCTAAGTTTGTGGCAAACAAAATTTAAATTTAGATTATCAAAAGCTCTGAACAAGTCAAAGGAAAGGCCAAAGGCAATGCGGTCCACTTCTAGCTCTTTGTAAATGACTTCCGCCAGTTGAAAAGCAGCTGTCTTTGTTGACTTTCATTTCTAACTGTGTTGAATTGCTGGAGAAAGTTGATCATTCTGTTGTATATAATAATAATAATATTAGTGCTAGAATTATATAAAGTCAATAAAAACATCAGGCAATTTCTTACACAAATCATGAGTACGTGGAAAACTAAAATCAACCTGAGAACACAAAAAGAGCAAATCGAAACAGAAGAGATCTACATCAGACGAGGTGAATTCCAGGGAGGTTCGCTCAGCGCTTTGTGGTTCTGCCTCTCTCTCAATCCACTCTCAAACATACTGAATAACACAAACTCAAAAAAATAACGTACACAAAATAAACCATCTCTTGTAGATGGACTATATAAAATTATATGCAAACACAAAGGCACAGCTAAAGGAACTCATTAAAATCACAGAAACGTTTACCCTGGACATCAACATGGAATTTGGTATAAGTAAATGTAAGCTACTTCATATCAACAAGGGAGATACATTCTCATACGCTCTGAATTCACTAAACACAGGAAGTTACATCCCAACGCATGCAAGGGAAGACTCACTATCGAGAGAAAAGAAAGAGGAAGAGGAATTATAGATATACAATCGCTAAATAAAAAACAAATTTACGAATTCAGAAAATTCTTCCACAACAAACAAACTAACCTCCACAAGGCAATAGTGAAGGCAGACAAGAATTATACACCGCTCGACCTGTCTCAAACGAGCCACGTAGCAGACGCACACAGTCACATCCAATTACGACTAGAAAAGATGAACACCTAGTCTGAGAAAACACTTCACGGAAGACACAGATGCCACATAAAGCAAGACCATATACATAAAAAGCTTTCATATACATGGTTACAAGAAGGGCAGCTGTTCCCTGAAACAGAAGGTTTCCTGCTTGCCATCCAGGACAAAGTCATAGCAACCAAAAATTACCGAAAGCACATCATCAAGGACACAACCATTGAAGACGAGAGATGTAGGAGATGTCACCAGCAGAGAGAAACGATCGATCACATAACGAGTGCATGTAGACCATTGGCCTGAACTGAATACACTGCGAGACACAACTCAGCAGCGAAGGTCGTTCATCAAGCATTAGCCACAACATACAAACTAGCGGAGAATACAGACCCTTACTGCCATTATACACCAACATCTATACTTGAAAACAAAGACTACAAGCTCTACTGGGACATTGCCATCCACACAGATAAAACAATCCCCGCAAATAGACCCGATATCACCTTTCAATCCAAAAAAGACAAAATCACTTATTTAATTGACATGGCTGTCCCCAATGACGAGAACATTCAAGCGAAATACAGTGAGAAGATCGCCAAATACACCGACTTGGCAATGGAAGTAAAAAGGCTCTGGAAACAGGAAAGAGTCATCATTGTTCCTTTTGTGATATCAGTAACAGGTCTCACCCCAACAACGTTTACACCGCATTTGGCTCAATTACGACTTAATACAGACATTCACAGGAACATCCAGAAATCGGTCATTTTGAAAACATGTAGCATAGTTAGATCATTTCTTAATACACAATAGTTGTTTTTTTTACATTTCCTTTTTTTTATTTTAATTTTTTGTACTGACTTGGTATAACCCGTCAGTATAAAATACAACCACAGGAATACTGTGAGACAACAAGTCATAATAATAATAATGTTTTACTTTTTCAATTGAAAAGTGCAACATACAACAAAATATACACTGTACAGGGTGTCCCATTTTCGTAGGTTTTACGGGGTTTCCAGCTTATGAGTAGAGATAGAGAGATGCGGTTTTCGCGACACCGTGCTACTTTTCGATGAAACTAAAGAGGCCGCAAACAGATTTGCCCTAACCATTTTAGTTTCCGTGCTACAGGGTGATTTTGAAAATTTGTCATTTTCGGACACCCCCTGTAACTCAGCTATCGTAAAATATATTTAAAATGTTTCAACTGGTATTTATAGATTTTTTCACGTAGAATTCAGTGGCATACTCAGATTTTTGCTGAGAGTCATAGTTTTTGACATATTGGCATAACCTACTATTTTTTAAATGGGACACCCTATATATTATTTTTTCATCTTATTCTTCGTGTCGAGAGCTTTTCAAAAACATACCATAAGTCATATTTATTTTCATAAATAACATGAAAAAATGCATTTTTCTTTAAACGGATTTATGGCATAGCAGATCAATCGAAATAAGAGAAGGTGGCTGTGGAGCCACGGAAAAAGTTAACAAATATTTATTAACGAAATAGCAAAGTAACAGCATCAAAAAATTAGGAAGTAGGTAAAAGGTAATAATTATAATTTCACTAAAACTACAAATATTGTTCAAATTGTAGACCATTATGTGTCCTACAAGTGTGACAAACTTTAAAAATTCTTTTTAATGCATTTTCTATTGTAAATGACTGTCTTTGTAACTCTGCAAAAGCGTTTTCGGTGGCCATTCTTAGTTGTTCTAAGTTTTCGTATCGCCTTACATAAACCTTGTTTTCTAAATAACCCCACAAAAAGAAATCTAAAACTGAGAGGTCAGGGGATCGTGGTGGCCATCGAACAGGTCCGTGTGTTCCTATCCATCTTCCAGGAAAATGGTCGTTAAGCCAGTTTTGACTTATTCTGGCATTGTGGGCTGGAGCTCCGTCTTGTTGGAAATAAATCCTATTTAGTTGAGCCAAGGGAACATCATCCAAAATTCCTAATGCGTCTTCTAGGATTCGCACGTAACCAATCGAATTCAGATTTCCTTCATATATTTGGTAAACTATTTTTCGGTTGAAAATAAAACAGGAGACATTGAATCCAAATCTGCCCTGACGCTCCCTAGGAAAAATAACATGGTTGTTTTCTTGACTCCAAAATCGCGTGTTGTGTCTATTTAAAATCCCTGAACTAGTAAAATGTGCCTCGTCTGACCAAATAATCTTTTTTTCAAAATCGATATCTTCTGCCTTCATATTTATAAACCAATTGCAGAACTCCAATCTGCGCTCTGCATCACCAGGATGCAGATGATGCACAAGTTTGTATTTATAGGGTTTGAATTTGTGCTTTTTCAAAATTTTCTGCACTTTGGTTTTCGGTACACCCGCCTCTTTGTCTATTTTCCTGCAAGATGTTTCAGGAGCTGTCTGAACGAGGGCTAAAACGTTGACCTCAGATTCTTCGTTGTCTTTATTGTAAGTTCGCGATCGAGGCTTGTTAAAAGATCCATATTGGCAAAGATTATTTTTAATTTTTTGAAAAATTCTTTTTTCTGGTTGTCTTCTCTCGGGATATCTAAGATAAAATAAAGCGAACCAATAAAGTCAAAATGCAGGAAGATAAAAAAGAACTAACCTGTTCAGATAAAGCTCTGCCGCCTGATCTGCATCTTCATTAGACAATATAAAACACGCGTTCATATCATATTTCTCAAAA
This sequence comes from Kuschelorhynchus macadamiae, assembly GCA_030620095.1. NCBI lineage: Eukaryota > Metazoa > Arthropoda > Insecta > Coleoptera > Curculionidae > Kuschelorhynchus > Kuschelorhynchus macadamiae. The sequence continues at coordinate 1,425,509 of JAUTXW010001028.1, forward strand.
TATTCAAATTTTTGATTCTGAGCCATATTAAAAACAATAATTATAATAGACGTCAAGAAAAATTTAAACGCAATAATGCCAAAAATGACAGCAGTAATGGCTGCCTGATCATATTTTTGTTGGCGTTGCCATGGCTACCACAGCCACCTTCTCTTATTTCGATTGATCTGCTATGCCATAAATCCGTTTAAAGAAAAATGCATTTTTTCATGTTATTTATGAAAATAAATATGACTTATGGTATGTTTTTGAAAAGCTCTCGACACGAAGAATAAGATGAAAAAATAATATATAGGGTCTCCCATTTAAAAAATAGTAGGTTATGCCAATATGTCAAAAACTATGACTCTCAGCAAAAATCTGAGTATGCCACTGAATTCTACGTGAAAAAATCTATAAATACCAGTTGAAACATTTTAAATATATTTTACGATAGCTGAGTTACAGGGGGTGTCCGAAAATGACAAATTTTCAAAATCACCCTGTAGCACGGAAACTAAAATGGTTAGGGCAAATCTGTTTGCGGCCTCTTTAGTTTCATCGAAAAGTAGCACGGTGTCGCGAAAACCGCATCTCTCTATCTCTACTCATAAGCTGGAAACCCCGTAAAACCTACGAAAATGGGACACCCTGTACAATAATTTTAGAAAAAGTCAAAGTTACAAAAAAAAACAAAGCAAAAACATATCAGGTTATACAAAAAAAATCCTGAAAAGAATAACAATTTTTTCCCAAAAGAAATTTCTTGACTTTATTTTTGAAAAAAGGAATACTGCTGGGATGGTCTATTTGATTGAAGTAGCAATTTATTTTTGAATGCATAAAGACATACTATTTACCTGTTAAAATACATCTCAGAAGCCGCTTCAACATTTTCATTACTTAATATAAAACAAGCTAACATATCGTACTTTTCATAATGTTCGAAAGTTTGGTTTTCTTCCATAATAATACAAATATATTTTTACACAATAAATAAATACAAAAAACTAGCGCTATATTTTATATACGCGTACAAAATTGGGAAATGTCATTTGCTTCCAAGAAAACAAAAGAAAACGGCATCGTTTTGCATGGCCTACTGCAAAATTTGGGATGATAATTATAAAAATTAGGATTTTTGTTGTTTATTAAAATAGACCCATACTATTATATATTTTTGAGAAGCTTTTAAAAGGACAAATCAATTTCTGGACAAATATACAGGGTGTCCCATTTGAAAAAACACAACTTTGGGTCATATCTAAAAAATAACAACTTAAATGAAAAATATGACTACGCCACTGGATCCAGCGTAAAAAACTGCATAAGCAGCAATTTTTCCCTTTGCGTTAAGTTAAACGATAACCGAGATACGAGGGGGGTCCCAAAATGCAAAATTTTCTATTTCGCCCTGTATCTCATAAACGAAGAAGGCTATGAAAATTTTGTTTACGGCTTCACGAGTTTCATAAAAAATTAGCTCAGGTTCGTGAAAACCGCAAGGTTCTATCTTTAAAAATAAGCGAGATACCCTGCTTTTGCAACCAAATCCGGACACCCTGTACACCAGACGAAACGCGTTGTGTAAAAACTAATTATATTTAATTAATTACTATTTGAGATATTGAAAGAACGGCTAGAGTAAGTATAACTGTACATATTGTTGAAATCGGAAGATTATGAGGATTCCAATGAGAAAATAATTCCATTAAAAAAAATTTGGTGCTTTTTTGACAGATTTACGAAGTTTATTTGTTTATTCTGACAAAAAATCCTGGCTTTAAGGAGGGGGCGCCCTGTATAGGGAGCCGAATAAGACCGCTCACTTCAGAAAAGTAATAAGTTTTTAGAACAGTAAATACCGATGCTTCAAACATTTGGGGTCTGTTGTTAGTTAGAGGAATGCTCTTTATCTAGTCTTATTTCTTTTAATTCCTGCATCGTATACTAAACTTGGTCGTTTTGGATTTTATTAATATAATTTACAATGCATGGCGTGTGAAAGTAGCGTCCCTCAATTTAAATTCAAGATGGTGTTTAGCGGCTTTGGGACATAAATCAAACCTCAGTTTTTTAAAAAATTGGAGGACGTTTCGACGATTTATTTGTCGTCTTCTTCAAGGCCAATTCTTTAGAATTAGAAGCTCACGTAAAAAATACAACTAATATAATTATACTTCTCCATAGAACACAAATGGTGATTACCACTACAATACATTAAAACACAAGGTGGCAAACAAGTAAAAGAACAAAGGACATTTAGCAGGTCTCGGAGCTTTAAAACATTAAAAAAGGATTATTCAGAAAAAAAAAAAACGCAAATAAACAACTCCGGAACCCACTGCAGCAAAACAACGACTAAGTCGTTGTTTATTTGCGTTTTTTGTCTTTCTGAATAATCCTTTTTGAATGTTCTAAAGCTCCGAGACCTGCTAAATGTCCTTTGTTCTTTTACTTGTTTGCCACCTTGTGTTTTAATGTATTGTAGTGGTAATCACCATTTGTGTTCTATGGAGAAGTATAATTATATTAGTTGTATTTTTTACGTAAGCCTCTAATTCGAAGGAATTAGCCTTGAAGAAGACGACAAATAAATCGTCGAAACGTCGGCCAATTTTTTAAAAAACTGAGGTTTGATTTATGTCCCTAACCCGCTAAACACCATCTTGAATAATTTACAATATTAAACTGATTCAATTTATTTTTTAGAGACAAACACTTGGACAATTTAACCAAAATTAACTACGCTTTATACAATTTTATCTGTGATCTCTTGAATGCCACCCAAACTAGGATCTTTATTGACGATTGGGGGTTCGAGAATAAAAACAATGGTTCATTTTCAGAAGGAATGTTTCAGGACCTGGTCTATGATAAATCCGATATTGCAGGTTTGATATTAATTCATAAAGTTAATAAGTTAATACAATCTAAACTAGAATATAAAATGTATTTAATAGGCAAGGTTATTTACATTATCACTACTTAAGAAATGTGTTGAAAGGTTTGCACAAAACTCAATTGCTGTTTAGAACAATTAACCGAGCTTTTGGATTTGACAAGTTGCTTACAGAAATCTAGGAACTCGCTGTCAAATTTGACATTCCGATAAACATTCTAAACTTTAATTGAGCTTTCTGCAACCGGCCGTCAGTGGCGGCTCGCGGGTGAAAAAGTAAGTGAGGTGCAAATGAAGCAAGAAAATATAGCAATAATTTTTTTTCCAGAATTTTTTTATATGTGGAGGGATTAGAATAGTTTTTTTACGACTTACCTACATTTTGTATACTACATCAATTCTCCTATCCTTCATAGCAGCAAATTTATTTATAACATCCTGATAAAATGGATGAGTTGTCCTAATTTCCTCCAGACATTCCTTTTGAATTGAAATATTGCCTAAAGAAGTAAGTCTTTTTTGAGATATTGTATTTCTTAAATAAGTTTTTGCACGCTTGAGGCAAGAAAAACTTCTTTCCACTGAAGCACTTGTCGACCGTATTGTCAAAGTAAGGGAAACACTTTATTGCTTTGGTTAAAATATCTCTATTTTCATTAATTTTTTTCACTTGCTCTTGCAGCGATATATTCCAATTACTCTCATTGGCAAAAATAAGACCAAGCTTATTTTTAAGTCGTTGACTTTTTGAAAATATTTCCCCATATAACTGTAACAAATTTTCAAACGGGTCAGTCGGATAATTTAAACTATATTCGGAAAATTTAGCAGAATCTGCCAAACATAAAAATGTAAGTTTTTCAGAGTCTTGAAAGCTTAGTGTCATTTCCATTAAAATATGGTCCAATATTTCATAAAAAAAGGTTCTATACTTAGCCCTAATTTCTTCAGGTGAAAGCTTAGCAAGCTCACATTTGTAATGATTTATTTGTGTAATAGAATTTGCTTTATCAAACATAGTATTAAAAAAATGTTCATTTCTTTTTTTACAGAACGCCTCACGACAGCGTTTTATATTGGATATGCAAAAATGAATGTCAAACGATTTTTTTTTTGACGAACGCAACTTGAACAATCACATTTACTAACTTCGAATTTGAAGTCCAACGAGTTTCTGTAATTGTTGGTATACGCCTCGTAGATGCAGATATAAGAGCATACGTTCGTTTGGCTGAGTGATGAAAAAATGAGGGAATACCACTAAGGCTTGCATCAGGACAAATACAGCCTGCGGCGCTTTTTCTTTTTTTTTGAAGGCCATTTAGATGGTCAGACATCACACTTGCGCCATCGTAACCTTGCCCTGTTAATTTATGTTTATAGTCAAATTCTCATTCAATAAATTCTCCGACGTTCTGTCGGAGCTGACATTATAAAATCCTAAGAAACTCTCGACTACTGAACCTTCTGGGAAGTTTGCGTAATATCACTAGTATCATCCACTTCCACAAAAAAAAACTGTGTGTTCATTATTTCGTTTTTTACATGATCATTTAAATAAATAGAAATGCATTCAATTAATAATTAATTATTTCGTTTCGAATAGTTTTCGAGTCACCAGTAAAAACATTTTTAATTTTTTTGTAATGCTCTTTTAGTTTTTGAAAACTTCTCGATATTAATAAACCCAAAAGCTTTTTAAAATTACTTCTATTTATTGACTTGCTGCTCTCATCATGGCCGCGAAAGACTAACTCTTGTTTTGTAAGGTACAAAACTGCGTCATTTATTTACCAAGCACATAAATAGTCTATTTAATCGGACGTTTTCGTTAAAATATATTTTATATAGTTTAGCATTTTCTTTTAAAGTGTCAGCTATAGTGCTTTGATTTTTTACAAATGTTTTTAGCATTAATTCACATTTTAAATGCTCCGCCGAGTCTTCATGTTTATGTAAAGACCTTCATATATTTAACATACCTGCAAATCCTTCCTTATTCAACACTGAATATTTATTGGAAACTAGTAAACAAGGCCAGCAAAACAATTTTTGTAATATTTTACTACTACATAACTATTTGTACGCCGAAAACCAGGATGACGATTAAAACTCTGATCTTGTTCCTTCCATCGATTAAATGGAGTTTCCAACAAAAGGCAAACCACATCCGTGATCGGATTCATCAATAATGTAAATTAATAAACCCGATACCAAATAAAATTGTAACAACACCATAAATAAATATAAAACCAAACAGTCAAGTAAACTGCAAAGGAACTAACCGGTTTCAGCGAAATCCGCGAAAATAAAAGTAAACAACCACCCCAAACTGAACGACACGTGGCTGTAGTGTACTGCGTTAGCAATTCACCGAGAGCGTTGTATGGCGCTGGTTAACATTAATCTTCCATGCGGTCGACGTCATCACGTACGCGTTGTCATGGCAATATAGTAGGAAAATCGTAAAATAAACATAGCACCTCCAGCAAAGTCGAAGCGGTTTGCGCCATTGTTATAGTTGCTATAATAAAGTTCGATTGAAAGTTTTAAAAAGACATGCCGCCAACGGTCAAGTAAAATATTTATTCGAGATGTACATTTATCTTCTACGTGGGAATGATAAAACGCATTATCCATTACCACGACTGTTTTGGGAGGAATGTTAGGTAGAAGCTTCTCGAGCAACCACTTTTCAAAATGATCTCTCATTCATATGTCCATTTTAGTCTCCAGTTGTTAGTCCCGAGCGAAAAACCAAAGCAGTACCTGGAACAAATCCGGCTTCTGAACCAGCATGAACTAAAATAAAGCGACTACTAGAGCGAATTCCCTGAACAACACCTGTACCACTTTCACTTTGCCAGCATTTATTCACTGTCATATCATTATCTACCCACGTTTCGTCTAGATACACAATATTGCGTCCTTATTGCCTATATTGCCTTACGGTTGATAGATATTTCACCCGCCAGTGATTTAAGGTTTTATACCCGTACAGAAAATCTATTTTGTTCTTTATAGCACGATGTAGGGGTTTGCAGGGCGGAACCTTCTTCAAGTTTATATAAAAATCCTCTATTGTTCGTCGAATTACTTGAAAATCACCATCGTCAATTTTATCTTTGTATGATAATCTGAGTCTTTTTTTACCAGGAGATTTTAAAGGTGAAGTAGAACATGAGCGATCATTATGTTCTCTTTGAATTTTTCTTATACTACTTTTCGAAACACCATTGTAAAATGCAGCGCGTTCTGTTCGATTTTGAATTGGAATAGTCAAACTATTATATTCAGCTTCTCTAGTACAGGTCTCTATAACGCTCGGAATAACTTCACGTGCACCGCTACGAATTGTTTTTCCTTTTTTGCTTGCCATCTTTACTTCGAAATAATAATTCAAATTCAACGCAACGCGTTTATATAGAAATGAAAACAAATGCTCGAAATGTATAGGCGCCACTGGAAATAGCTAGATCCTTCTAGAGGCAAGTGCATGGAGACTCTAGGCACATCCAAATTACAAGTGGACCAGTGCGAAATTTACTAAATCCTCGATTAATTTTCCGTAACGCTTAGCTGGCGCACTTTATAGGTGAAGCGGCAAACTATTATAACAAATAAATTAACATAGAGAGAAACATTAAATGATAGAAAAGAATTAATTTCAAAATTTTAAAATTTGTCAGTTTGCTTCACATGTTCATTTATTTTTTCATAGGATAGGATGAAAGCATTTGTACAACTACTATGTGTCTATAAAAACTTAAGGTACATGATATAATTTCTTATGCTTGCTTAAATAATATTATTTATATTATGTATCGAAACATTCCGTAGACAGACTTATCTACATGTTGAGATATGTAATTTTAATAAATATTTGCTTCAATTAATTTAAAGTTAAATATTTTTATTCAGTTGCGAAAAAGCCAAAAAAGATTTTTGTTTATCAATCTAAACGCAACAAATAATTTGAACACATTTAAAACTAAATTATGATTTAAAACACTTAGTTGAGTTTTCTGATAAACACCAGCTTTTAATAAACGTATCGAAATCAACATTTTTATTATTTCGAAAAAACCCTAGTATAAAACTGAAAATTGAGACAGACGAAATTTCTCATTCTGACTCTTGTCGAAGTTTGGGATTAATGTTTGATACTTCTATAAGATTCAAACCACACGTAAATAAATGTATTCGGCTTTCTTGTATTTATTTAACAAATAAATATCTATTATTATTATTATTATGACTTGTTGTCTCACAGTATTCCTGTGGTTGTATTTTATACTGACGGGATTATACCAAGGCAGTACAAAAAATAAAAATAAAAAAAGGATATGGAAAAAAAAAACAACTATTGTGTATGAAGAAATGATCTAACTATGCTACATGTTTTCAAAATGACCGATTTTTGGATGTTCCTTGAATGTCTGTATTAAGTCCTAATTGAGCCAAATGCGGTGTAAACGTTGTTGGGGTGAGACCTGTTAATGATATGACGAGAGGTGAATGATGACTATTTCCTGTTTCCACAGCCTTTTTACTTCCATTGCCAAGTCGGTGTATATGGCGATCTTCTCACTGTATTTAGCTTGGATGTTCTCGACGTTGAGGACAGCCATGTCAATTAAATAAGTAACTTTCTCTTTTTTGGATTGAAAGGTGATATTGGGTCTATTTGCGGGGATTGGTTTATCTGTGTGGATGCCAATGTCCCAGTAGAGCTTGTAATCTTCGTTTTAGTATGGATGTTGGTGTATAATGGCAGTAAGGGTCTGTATTCTCCGCTAGTTTGTATGTTGTGGCTAATGCTTGATGAACGACCTTCGCTGCTGAGTTGTGTCTCGCGGTGTATTCAGTTCCGTCCATTATTCTACATCCACTTATCGATCGTTTCTCTCTGCTTCGTAAATTTGTTTTTTATTTAGCGATTGTATATCTATAATTCCCTTCCTTCCTTCTTTTCTCTCGATGGTGAGTCTTTCCTTGCATGCGTTGGAATGTAACTTCCTGTGTTTAGTGAATTCAGAACGTATGAGAATGTGAATGTTTTCTATGTCTATGTGTGATCATTTAATGATACCAAACGAATACGTAAGAATAGGTATGGCGAAGGTGTTAATAGCTTTCGTTAGATTTCTGGAATTCAGTTTTGTTTTTGTGCTTGTGAGTCTGGTTTTAAATTCCGTCTTGAGCTCTGATTTGATAAGAGTGTGGTTAATTTTGGTGCTTTGATGGAAGCCGGGGTATCTGTATGTTTCTTCTTTGAGCATGTTATCTATAGTTTCATTGTTGATTGTTTCCCTCGTAGGGTGGTCTTTCCACTGTCCCTTGTTGATATAAAGCAGCTTGCATTACTTATACCCAATTCCATGTTGATGTCCAGAGTAAACGTTTCTGTGATTTTAAGAAGTTCCTTTAGCTGTGCCTTTGTGTTTGCATATAATTTTATATAGTCCATCTACAAGAGATGGTTTATTTTGTGTACGTTATTTTTTTGAGTTTGTGTTATTCAGTATGTTTGAGAGTGGATTGAGAGAGAGGCAGAACCACAAAGCGCTGAGCGAACCTCCCTGGAATACACCTCGTCTGATGTAGATCTCTTCTGTTTCGATTTGCTCTTTTTGTGTTCTCAGGTTGATTTTAGTTTTCCACGTACTCATGATTTGTGTAAGAAATTGCCTGATGTTTTTATTGACTTTATATAATTCTAGCACTAATATTATTATTATTATATACAACAGAATGATCGACTTTCTCCAGCAATTCAACACAGTTAGAAATGAAAGTCAACAAAGACAGCTGCTTTTCAACTGGCGGAAGTCATTTACAAAGAGCTAGAAGTGGACCGCATTACCTTTGGCCTTTCCTTTGACTTGTTCAGAGCTTTTGATAATCTAAATTTAAATTTTGTTTGCCACAAACTTAGCGCTATAGGTATTAGCGGCAACGCCCCTTCCATAATTATGTCGTTCCTCTCAGAAAGAGGGTTACTGGTAAGGGTGGAGCTGTACATCAACAGAGTACAACATAAATATTATAGCGGCTCAAGGGTCGGTACTTATATTTTTACTTTTTGCCAATGACCTATCTCTTCCAGACACTACTATAAAATTCGCAGAAGATACTACAGGTATTGTCTCTGCAAAGAACGATTCAGAACTGCGATCAAAAATCGAAAATGTTTGTGAAGGAATGAACATGATGGTGCTTTTCAAACCGACTAATTCTGAATAAAGATATGACTGTTATTGTCCCTTTCTATAAAAAGCAACCAAAACTACATACAGATAAAACTGAATTGACGGTGAAATTCTTTGGAACATATTTTGACTATAAACTCATTTGGAAGCCACAAATAGACCATATCTATTCAAAGCTTAATAAAGCGTTTTATGCCATTCTAAAACTAAAGCAAGCAGTACCCATGACTACTCTTCTTACAACATACTATGCAATGGCGTATTCCCATATTAGCTACAACATTGTTCTTTGGGGGCAAGCAGTAAACGCCAATAGGGTTTTCATTTCCCAAAAAAGAATAATACGACTGAGTTTCGGGCTGAAACCTCAAGAAACATGCAGAGAAACCATGAAGAATTCCAAATTACTTACACTTACATTTATCTATCTGTTAAAGCGTGCCCTCTACGTGTACAAAAACAAGGATCAGTTAGAAGCAATTTTGAGAATCATAACTACTCAACGAGACATTGTGGTAATCGTATATTTCTTCGACACACCTCAGCTCCACACCACGCATGAATCAAAATAGTCAAAAAATTACTTAACGAAATCAAGGAAACTAGGTCCATAAAGCAGTTTCGACGAAACCTATTCGTATATTTAAATGAAAGGACTTTTTATAGCTTCAAAGAATTCATGGATTATAGAGACTAGGATACCTATATAATATTTACTCTTAATACCTGTTATTTACCATTTGTTTTTGACCTGGTTTGATATGCTGTACCCTCAATGATTGTACAGTTGTGTCATTGTCTTTTATTTTTGTAAACTTAGATTAACTTATATTAAGTTACTAACAAAACTAAGTTTCTAGGCTTAAATATCGATAATCACCTAACTTGGGAATTTCATATTGAGGATATGGCTGGCAAACTAAAGAGTTCCCATTATGCATTATATAATCTAAGATACACTGTCAGTCAAAAAATCCTGATCATGTTTTATAATACGTATGTCAAAAGTAGATTGGAGTATGGAATTGTCATTTGGGGATCTTCCATACATGTTGAACGTCTAGGCTCTGTTAGGTTAAAAGTGAGTGGAGCAAACCGACCCTCCACTGCGACTCTGTGGTCTATTGTGGCTCACACCTATGTTTACACTTCCCAAGCAACTCTAAATCCTCACTGAGTCTAAGTCCTCGGGCAGCAGGATATCTCTACCGAAAAAAAAGAATTCGTCTTCAAGCCCCATCCTGTGCATATGATGACTTAGACCACAATAGCCAGTGTATAGGCCTACTGCTGTTTTGAGCTTAATTCTGTTCATATTTAACAGACTTTCTGTTATCCTCTTTTTCCTAGGAAGGGGGATAAATGCCTTTGCATGGGACAGGCCTGGACAATAGAGATTAGCTTTTTCTTTTCCTCAACCAAGTCCAAAATGGCGCGCTTGGCCGTTTCGTGGGCTACTCCTAAAGCTGGTTCAGGTCCCACGAATCTTGTCTCTGCTCCTTTCTTTGCTAGAAGGTCTGCAGACTCTGTTGAACGCCTACTCATACTACAAAAGAAAATTGTTAGAATCATAGCTGAGGCAAGCTTTCTACAACAACCTTCAGTTCCTCTCCACAATACCACTTTTCGTTCGTGGTACATGTGCATCAAGATATTTAGGCATCTACCTCAAAGAATTAAAAATATTCAGAAGGAAAAAATTTTCGTGAAGAAAACACAAATATTTTTCAGCGAAAATCCCTTTTCCTCGCTTGATGAGTATTTTCAATCAATATCTGAGTAAAATTTATTTTATTTTATTTTTTCTCCTATCCTCATACCCACATAACCTAGTGTAAGTATTCTTTTTTGTTATTATTTTTATTTTTTTCCTTTTTCTTAGTTGCAATTTTGACCCCTTTATTTGTTATCTTTCACTTTTTTTGTTAGTTTTAGCACGTGGTTTGAATTTTTTATAAATTCTACCATTTTTGTTTTCACAAATAATACTATAACTGTTAGTTGTTCTTTTATTATGGTTTGTATGTTTATTTTTTTCTGTACTTCTTGTACATATTTTCTGTTTTATTTATATAAAACATTTATTGATGACCCTATATTACATAATGTAATCGTTGGTAGTATATCATTTGAATTTGAATTTAGGTGACCCATTTTATATACAGTGTGTCCCAGATTCGCTTCTCTATATAGGGATCTCGGCTCCTATTATACCAACAGCAAAGGTTAAATGGGGAGAGTTTTAGAGGAAACTTATTGCTTTCGATATCTGGCTTCAGATTTACGATCGATCAATAAGTTTGGGAAATATCGCCGAAAAACCGAAAATGGCGGATTTTGTTTTTCGCCAGTATATCCAGAACGGTAAATTTGACAGCTGTCAAAATGCGACATTATTTGGACACATTTTTAAGACAAACAAGATGGCGTACACGACACGTTTTCATTGTTTTTTGTTAACCCGCAACCCGCCTCAACTTTCATTTTTCTTATGACCGCAATATTGGATTTTTTGATTTTTGGAAAGAGCCTAAAATTTCCAGTCTAGTGATATCTCACAAGTGCATTAAAGATGTTAGTGTCATCAAAATATCACACTTCGTAAATTAGGTTTCAATGTTTTTAAAGGAGGCCATGATTTATTTGTCACAAGATTACATTAATAAGTAAGTGATGTATTGAACGCATTGAACTTTCAATACAACATGAACGTAAATAACGACTTAAAAAATCTACTAGTATACAAAATAAACACGTTTAGTTTATTAATTTCCACTTATTTATTTCTGCTTGACAGCTGTTTCGACACACTGTGCCTTTGTCAAAAGCTAACTTAAAACAGTTTTAAGTTAGCTTTTGACAAAGACACAGTGTATCGAAACAGCTGTCAAGTAGAAATAAATAAGTGGAAATTAATAAACTAAACGTGTTTATTTTGTATACTAGTGTATAATGAATTTCCATCAAGTAACGGCTACATCGATAAGAAATTTAAAAAATCTAAATGAGCTTTAATACTTTGTAAGTGGGTAACATTAATTTACAAATCTGCAAAATGACGTCCATTTGCATCGAGACATTTTTGACAAGTGGTGACTGATTTTCGTACAACCCTGGTAAGTGTATTTCGGTTAATATTTCTAAATGTGTCCAGAACTCTTTGTTTTAGGATTTCTATGGTCACTGGGGGATCAAATTCATAGATTTCATTCTTCGTGTGACCCCAGAGGTAGAAATCCAAGGGCGACAGGTCAGGGGATCTAGAAGGCCAAGATATTGGACCATTTAAAGAAAATATTCTTTCGTCAAACTGCTCTCTTAAGAAGTTCCCGACTTGAATGGTATTGTGTGCCGGACATCCGTTTTGTTGAAACCAAGTTTTTCTTAATTCATCTTCCGTTAGAATAGCTCGTAAGGCTGGTACAACCTGGTTTCGCAAAAGCTCTAGGTACCTTTGCCCGTTTAGGTTGTATTCAAACAAAAATGGTCCGATAAGTCGATTTCCTGAAATGATTAATAATTTATAAATAGGTGCCCAACAGTCAAGGGCGGCAGGATCGGCCGGGTGGTACTAGAAACTATAAATTATAAAGGGAAAATTATCTTTATTAAAAAGTAGATATTTTTTTTCTAAAAATAATTATCGAAACATCTCGTAATGAATGAGCTTGTATACAGTTGAAACTTATTCAGCTTTATTATGAAAAAGAAAAACATGTTAGGTTAGTGGGAAGTAATAGCCGTAATAAATTATTTTGTTGGTATTGCATATTAATTTTGGAAATACTAAATCAATTTATTTCAGTGATATAATAATCTTAAAGAAGTACAACGTGCCTTAATAAAACATAAAATATCAAAAGAACAAACCCCTTGCGCTTCAAATTATTCGAAAATACAGCTGAACGCTTTTCTATAAATCATAATGAAAATCGAAAAATAATTCGACATTTGATTAATATGGTATTTTTTTCATAACGCAAGAACTAGGCTTCCCGGGTAATAATAAATCATTAAATTCAGACAATCAAAATAATTTTAAAGAATTAGCGAAATCTGCAAGAAATTTAGATAGTGTTAAGAAATTTATTCTACTTTTATAGGTCCTTCGAAATTACAATACAAAATGATTGAATAAAAATATAATACAATATCAAAAAAGTAAATTGACCGACGAAAGTAGAACGTTTTACTTTTTTTTATTAGATTATACTCTTTTAGTATCATTAAAGAACTAAACGAAAAAAAAGATTATTATTTGACCATCATTTGGTGCCTATTTAAAAAAGATTGGTTAGATTAACTTACCAATGATCCCACACCAAACGTTACTTCCAAATCTGATCTATAAACGTCTCTCTGCCACTTCGTGAGGATTTTGCACAGCCCAATGATGACGGTTGTGCCTATTAAAGACTCCACAATTCGTGAACCTGCTCTCATCGGACCACAAGACATGATTTACAAAATCAAGATTTTCATTACATCTCCTAGTGTACCACTCACAGAATTGTAGTCGTCTTGGAAAATCAGTTTCCTTAACTCCTTGCACTATTATGGGTTTGTATGGATGGTACTTATTCTTTTTTAAAACTCTCTGTAATGTTGATTTTGGCACATTAGTTTCCTGTTCTACAGTTTTTACCGATGCACTAGGGTTTTCGTTGATAGCTTGTAAAGTGTTTCTGTCTCGATTTTCATTGTTATTATTGTATCCGCTTCTAGGTTGTTCGAAGGCACCATGGTTAATTAAATTTACTACGATTTTCCTGAATTGGGTTTTATGCCGTCGTTCGGGGTACATCTCCAAATACCTTGCTGTGGTAACGTCGGCGTTTCAGTATGATTGAAAGTACAGAGCTAACATGTTTTGACAATTTATGTGTCAGATTTATGATTTGGATTGGATAAAAGCGTACCTACCACTTATTAAAACACAGCTTTGATACTTTCAACTATTTAACTTAACGTCAAAGTCAAAATCCAATTTTGTTACAGATAAATAATGGCCTCCCTAGAAAAGCATTGGGAGCTAACATTACTTTAAATCATGGCCTCCTTAGAAAAAACTACACTTGTGAGATATCACTAGACTGGAAATCTTAGGCTCTTTCCAAAAATCGAAAAATCCAATATGGCCATAAGAAAAATGAAAGTTGAGGCGGGTTGCGGGTTACCAAAAAACAATGAAGACGTGTCGTATACGCCATCTTATTTGTCTTAAGAATGTGTCCGAATCCGAATAATGTCACATTTTAGCAGCTGTCAAATTTACCGTTCTGGATATACTGGCCAAAAACGAAATCCGCCATTTTCGGTTTTTCCCCGATATTTCCAAAAACAATTGATCGATCGTAAATCTGATATCGAAAGCAATAAGTTTCCTCTAAAACTTTCCCCATTTAACCTTTGCTGTAGGTATAATAGGAGCCGAGATCCCTTTATAGAGAAGCGAATATGGGACACACTATACAATATTGAATGTTCAAATAAATAAACAAATATGCGGACGAATGAACGAATTAACGAATAGTTTGTTAAACCCTTAACCGTTCCATCTGCCTAAGAACTTTTTTTGTTTTAGGTACAGTTTCTTTTACACCAGCGTCCCGTCTGAAGTACTTTAAATATGTCTTTGCACCGATGAAGGATTTCTCTGTTCACTTTGTTTTCAGAGCCCCTTCTCTGGCCTATTACACCAACCTGTTTGTGTTACCTTTTGATAATATGGTCTGGCTTACAATTGGATTTGTCTTAGTATTTTGCAGTATCCTTATTACTGGAATTTGTAAATGGGAGACGAAGGAAGCAGCTTTTGTTAACGAATTTAAAAACAACGCAGAAAATTCACCCAATATGCTAGACGTTATTATGATGCAGGTGCTAATAAATATCTTACTTACACTAACAATCTACAGTGTGTTCCAGATAACTTTGTTTCTACCCTATAGCAAACACTGTTTTTTTTTATTTTAGATTGGAATTATGTGCCAGATGGACATATTTCACGAACCTAAAAGCATTTCTGGAAAGATAGCTGTATTTGTTGTATTGATGACCTTTACTTTTATCTATACGGCATTTTCTGCAAGAATTGTTTTATTGCTCCAGTCAAATACTAATAAGATTAATGATTTGGATAGTTTGTATGCCGCCAATTTTGATTTCGGAGTTGAAAATCAGCTTTATAATAAGTTTTATTTCATGGTAAATATCCTTAAGTAATATTTTTTGGTGGATATAATTTAGAAATTACATAATCCATTCTCATCTGCAAATAATTAAATCAGTCTAAATTGATTATTCCTCTGAGAAAACATGAAATAGTCTGCTGTTGGATAGAATTTTGTATGTGTTATAAATATAACTCACGCTGGGAAATATTTAACACGGGCTAATTTTCTCAATATACATATACACTTGAACCATAAGTAACTATAAATTGTTAAATATTCAATATGATCACTTCAATAAACTTAATTCGAGCAAACTGACAGACTGCAACGCACGACAATATCCCATACACACTAAAACATTTTTTAATATAACTACATATGCTACGTCCTAACACCGGAACCTGTGATGGAAGATAGATCAAAATACAAGAGTTCTAACCACACTACACCACAACTTGTTACCTTCTGGACGCCCGTTTCGCTAACCAAGTTAGCATCATCAGCAGATGATATAAAAAACGCGCGTCCAGAACGTAACAAGTTGTGGTGTCGTGTGGTTAGAGCTCTTGCATTTTGATACATATGCTAACATAGTCTACAGGTTGTCCCCAATATAAGCAATTATTTTTCTCACGATTACTTCGCTCTTACGAAGAAACTAAACATTGATTAAATTTAGAAGGATCAGCTTTGATTTAAATGTAAATGGTTCTTGAAGGTATGAAGGATGATAAGCAAAATGTGCAGCCAGTCTTTTTGTCAATTTGGCCAATAAATAGTCTTGTTAAAGCTCAGTGTGTGTTATATGGGGACATGGGGAAGTATTAACAAGTAAGTTAATATTCTAAGCGTGACATCAAAGTAGATGCTTTATTCGGTATACCTGGTATGACTCATTGATGATTTATACTTGTTTTTAATAAAATTTAATTTTGGATTTTATATTCGATATTATGTTTCCAGGTACCAAGTGATCGTACAAATGAGTATTGGAGAAAAGTAATTTATGAAAACAAAATTAAAAGACCTTCTGGTGACAGATTTTTAAGCGCAGCCGAAGGCATGCAACTCGTTCGTGACTCGTACTTCGCTTTTCATATCGAACAAACCGTAGCGAATTACCTGATGGATAAAACTTTTACGAACAACCAGAAATGTTCTCTTCAATTTGTGGAAACTATTTATAAAGCTGATACCCCATATTTGGCCATACCACGAAATTCGCCGTATATCGAATTTTTCGCCGTGAGGTTAGTATGATCTTATTTTGTTAATCTCTAGAGTATTTTGCAGAGGCGGATACCCTTTGGAACTATGCCAAATAAACAGGTAATAATTCTAAGCTTTTGGTTAATGTTCGTTCAAAAAAATTCAAAAAAACTGTATGAGACATGATTTTCTTGAAAGATTTTGAGATCAATAATGAACTTAAATAAAACCCAAACTGTCTAAACAAGCATTAACCTCAATAGAACGTTCATACCGATTCCCAGAAGCTTGTTTTCTACTTAGTATCGCTTGCTCTTGAAAATCGGAAAATTTCACCACTCCTCGGGCAATACTTGTTACTAACCTACCCTTTTCCTTTTCTACCTTACCCCCGCCTCTTTTTTTTAAGTATTTATCAATGTTTTTACACAAGCAAAAAATAAATACAATATCAGGCTTTAAAATATTCCTATTTTGTTTTAAAAACTTAATGGTTACAATAATACCAATCTTTTGTTTAACAGCTAATTAAAATGTTTATTGCTATTCTTATATGTTAATTTATCACTACCACCGAAAAATATGTTGTTAATAATTTGTCAGTTTTTATAAAGATTACTGAACCTCCCCTTTTTTTTAAGATTTCTATTACTATATTTAATTATAGTTATTGACCACACCAGGTTGTTCTTGTATGTCAGTTAACTTTACACAGCTCTACAGGGTGTCCCACGACGAACTGCGACGATCGATTTCTCAGAAAGTCGGCTTTGGAAAATGTCGAAATTTTGGGAAATATTTTCAAGATGGCACTTCTGGTTATACCGGAAGTAGACGTCAACTTTCTTATTTTAAATGGAACACCCTGTATATAATCGAATTTTTGGATTCCTCGAAAAATTCTAGGTATATTTCATGTATAATATCCTATACCTAAGTTCAACTGTTTTTGAGATATTTTGAATTTTATGTAAAAAATGACGTTTGCAGGTCTAGACATAACTATAAATATCTGCTTATCGAAGTCTTTATTATTTATTTGCGGTTGGCTTCCTTGTCCAAAAGGGTACACTTTAGTGGCCTGTGCTGATATTTTTATAATAAATAAATATAGGGTGATCAAAAACTGACATTATAAATATACGTTAAAAAATCGTTAAAAGTTACTTTTTTCAAACGAAAATCCCCAATTTTTATAATTTTATCTTATTTAACACTTAAAATAAGGGTAACTTTGTATAAAGTTGTCTATTCCAAAAATTTGTAGTTTTTGAGTTATTGACGATTTAACATTTTTTATTCTAATAATGCCAGACGACTTCTAAGTTTTCTTGTTAGTTGGCCATGACGGGGAGGCCTGGCGAGAACAAAACCAATTGGTTACTATAGAAACGTAATATTTATTGTCGTTTGACAATTACCTACTAAAATATTATTTATTTATTATAGTAATTATAATAATTATTAAACTAATAATCATGCCGGGCGATTAAATTACACACACGAGGATTATTTGAATTTGTTTATTATCTATGGGGAATCTAACAGAGTTTTAACAAGAACATGCCAGATTTTTGCTGATAGATATCCAGATAAACAGAAACCGTCACCGAACAGCGTTAAACAAATGTTGGAAAACTATAAAAATGTTGAAACGGTGAAGACAAAAATTAATTAAAGAAAGCCTATTCCCATTATAGTCTAGTCCACAAAAGAGCACAACTTATTTTTTCAATAAATGCTGAAAATGTCCACCTTGTACTTCCAAACATTTTTCGCATCTCCGAATAAATCCCTCGTGGATGGCCGCTCTAATTGAAGCTGGAGATAAACTTTCGAACGCGTCCCTTACCCTTGCCATACAGTCCTCTTTCGTTGTTACTGGATTAAAATAAACGATTCATTTTATCGTTCCCCATATAAAATAGTCTAAGAGTGTCAGATTGGGGGAACGAGGAGGCTACAGGAAAGGTTTATTGTTGGCAATCCACTTGTCGTAAAACGTAGCTTGTAAAAAGTTAGTAACTGCAACGGTTCTATGTGGTAGGGCGCCATCGTGTTGGTAGAAAATTTGACTATGTTCTGCCAAAGGTAAATTACTTAAATATTCGTTGTCCAACTCTTCAAGAATATTCAGATATCTTTCTTTTACAAAAATTTATAGACATAATTTTACGGAAAGAAATGCTTTGATAATATTCATCGATTTATTGATTTAAGAAGAAACAAAATACATCAAAATTCAATTTATTTAATCTGAAGAGTGCTCAATAAAAAAAGAAGGTTTAGTATTTTAAGACTTTCTAAAGTACCCTGTATAAATAGCTTGTAAATATCTAACTAAAGATAACTTTGCTATAAAATTTGGGACGATTTATTTTTTTAGATATGATGTGTTACGGTATGTGGACCAGTATTTGTATGAAGTAGTGTAGTATGAACTGTATAAATAATTTAATTTAATTTATTTATGTAATAATATTTACTAAATGATTTATCTAACTTTGGATTGACGCTAAATTGATAAAAAAAATTATTGTAATATTACCTAATTGGATTATTTCTCATTAAAAAAGTCCTTGTGTAAGAAAATTCAGTTTTATTATTCCATCGTTCCTTACTGCACAAAATACATTAAATTGCCAGGATTCTTGAAAGTTTCGCGATGTTACTGCATAAGGATTCGAATCACTCCAAAAATGGGAATTGTGTCTATTGAAAAGGACATTTTTAGTAAATTTTGCTTCATCGGTCCAAATTATATTGTCCAAAAATCTAGGGTTATCGTGTACCATTGTTAAAATAAACTCGCAAAACTGTACTCTTTTTGGCAAACAGTGTCTTTTAGATGTTGAACCGATGATATTAAATAAGGTTGGAAGTTATGTTTTAACAGAATCCTATGCACTGAGTTCCTCGAGATTCCTGATTGTCTTGCCACGTTTCTTAGGAATGTCATTGGATATGCTGCAAAATATCCTAGAATTGCAATCTCGATATTTTCATTATCAACAATGGGCTTCCTCTTATTAATTTTTGCCTTGACGTTTCCAAAATTTTTATAGTTTTCCAACATTTGTTTAACGCTGTTCAGCAAATATCTGGCATGTTCTTGTTAAAACTCTGCTAGATTCCCATTAGATAATAAACAAATCCAAATAATCCTCGTGTGTGTAATTTAATCGCCCCGGCATGATTACTAGTTTAATAATTATTATAATTACTATAATAAATAATATTTTAGTAGGAAATTGCCAAACGAGGATAAATATTACCTTTCTATAGTAACCAATTGGTTTTGTTCTCGCCAGGCCTCCCCGTCATGGCCAACTAACAAGAAAACTTAGAAGCCGTCTGGCATTATTAGAATAAAAAATGTTAAATCGTCAATAACTCAAAAACTACAAATTTTTGGAATAGACAACTTTATTCAAAGTCGCCCTTATTTTAAGCCTTAAATAATATAAAATTATAAAAATTGGGGGTTTCCGATTGAAAAAAGTAACTTTTAACGATTTTTTAAAGTATATTTATAATGTCAGTTTTTGATCACCCTATATTTATTTATTATAAAAATATCAGCACATGCCACTAAAGTGTACCCTTTTGGACAAGGAAGCCAACCGCAAATAAATAATAGAGACTCCGATAAGCAGATATTTATAGTTATATCTAGACCTGCAAACGTCATTTTTTACATAAAATTCAAAATATCTCAAAAACAGTTGAACTTAGGTATAGGATATTATACATGAAATATACCTAGAATTTTCCGAGGAATCCAAAAATTCGATTATATAGAGGGTGTTTCATTTAAAATAAGAAAGTTGTATAACCAGAAGTGCCGCCATCTTGAAAATATTTTGGGCGAATTGCCCCATCGACTTTAGTCAGCTGCCAAAATTTCAAATTTTTCTAAAGCCTACTTTCTGAGAAATCGATGGCCGCAGTTCGTCGTGGGACACCCTGTATGATTGATTTTCAAACTTTTGATTAAAATTTATAGCTAACATTCTTTCAAAGTATTTTATTGTTCTTTATTAGTTTTATATAGGCAAACATTAAATTGTAAGACATTTCTCTTCAGCTAGTCCCTTTCACTACCTTGCTGCAAGGACTTGCTTTGGGTTCTCATGGTTCTAGTTTTGTTTATATTTCACTTAAAATTTATGTTAGTAACCTAACTTAGTAAAAGTAATTTTTGTCGGCTCTCTCAATCTGTTCACATAGTCTTTGCTTTTTTGTTTTGATCTAAACCTGTTACTAGTGTCGCTTTTTTCTTAAAAAGTAAAATAAATCTTATTTTTGAATCATATCAAAACATTTATGTTGTTTCTCACAATTTGTGTAGTTTATTGAGATTACACAGGTTTTTGCACCTTTTCAATCTTTCATTTCCAATATATTTACTTATTATTGGCTAACAGGCCCCTTTAAGCAAGGTTGCCAAGTCAGTCTTGTAACTGCTTATCTTTTTAACAGTTTCTCTCGCTATGACGTCACAGCTGGGTCTCTAATCAGATTTCTAGTTAATTTTTATTGGTTGTTTTTCTATTTTCACACGTTTATAATTTATGCTATATTTCAATTTCTATTTTGGTTATACTCATCAAGATAATTTGTCAAATTTCGATAACTCGTCTATTATACATAAGGATTTTAATATTATCATAATTTTTTGAACAGTTATAGTTGCTTTAATTTCATGTAAATTTGGCAACCCCGTTGACTGTCAATTTGTTTTGCCTTTTGTTAAAGAAATTCACGCATTTCTCTGTTTCATCAGGCCTACATAAAATATAGTTGCTTTTTAAGCAATAAATAAAATTTTTCATAATTTGGTATTTGTCAACTTTGGTTTTGTCTTTGTTACATGTAAAAAGTTTTTACGTACATTGATTTTAGAACCATGTATTTTTCTGCCATTTCGTTGACGACTTAATTATATGTTTCGACTCAACCTTTTTCTTTTCAGCTTTTTAGCCTTGTCCACCACTTTTATAATTGAAAGGTTTTATTACTCGATGTAATTAACAAGATTTGTCATGTTAGTTCGGTGGTAGCAGCCTTTAAGTCAAGTCACTTTGTTGTTCTTTTATCTATCGAGTTTCGTACTCAATCCTTATCAGTTTTCCATTTCCGTTAATCTAAATTTTCTGTCTTACACAATAGAAAGTTGTAGAATTCATGACATCTCGCATTATTTGGTAGTATAATTTTGTTGATTCGGAATAGGATTTGTGCTCATCCTTCCCTTGGAATGATGTTTGTTTCTTTTCCAGTGATCCTTTCATTTCACAAAATGCGGATGTAAACTAATTAGGAATAGAAACCTTTATACCTGATGTTATTAATATTGCAAAACATCCCAATAATAAATACGAAACACCGTTTCCTCATGTCTAGACTAAGAGAACCAGCCATTTTAAAGGCCTTCAAGTTATATCTCGCCTTCCTGCATGACCAACCTGCGCCAATTCACTTTGAAGGGTTTACAAATACAAGCACCAGGCTGTTTTTGGCTTCTGAAGGCATTCCTATAGATTATAGAACTCAAAAACTACAAATTTTTGGAATAGACAACTTTATTCAGTCACCCTTATTTTAAGCTTTAAATAAGATAAAATTATAAAACTTGGGGGTTTCCAATGGAAAAAAGTAACTTTTAACGATTTTTTAAAGTATATTTATAATGTCAGTTTTCGATCACCCTATATTTGTTTATTATAAAAATATCAGCATAGGCCACTAAAGTGTACCCTTTTGGACAAGGAAGCCAACCGCAAATAAATAATAGAGACTTCGATAAGCAGATATTTATAGTTATATCTAGACCTGCAAACGTCATTTTTTACATAAAATTCAAAATATCTCAAAAACAGTTGAACTTAGGTATAGGATATTATACATGAAATATACCTAGAATTTTCCGTGGAATCCAAAAATCCGATTATATAGAGGGTGTTCTATTTAAAATAAGAAAGTTCTACTTCCGGTATAACCGGAAGTGCCGCCATCTTGAAAATATTTTGCGTGAATTGCCCCCATCGACTTTAGCTAGCTGCCAAAATTTCAAATTTTTCTAAAGCCTACTTTCTGAGAAATCGATGGCCGCAGTTCGTCGTGGGACACCCTGTATGATTGATTTTCAAACTTTTGATTAAAATTTATAGCTAACATTCTTTCAAAGTATTTTATTGTTCTTTATTAGTTTTATATAGGCAAACATTAATTTGTAAGACATTTCTCTTCAGCTAGTCCCTTTCACTACCTTGCTGCAAGGACTTGCTTTGGGTTCTCATGGTTCTAGTTTTGTTTATATTTCACTTAAAATTTATGTTAGTAACCTAACTTAGTAAAAGTAATTTTTGTCGGCTCTCTCAATCTGTTCACATAGTCTTTGCTTTTTTGTTTTGATCTAAACCTGTTACTAGTGTCGCTTTTTGCATAAACAGTAAAATACATCTTATTTTTGAATCATATCAAAACATTTATGTTGTTTCTCACAATTTGTGTAGTTTATTGACATTACACAGGTTTTTGCACCTTTTCAATCTTTCATTTCCAATATATTTACTTATTATTGGCTAACAGGCCCCTTTAAGCAAGGTTGCCAAGTCAGTCTTGTAACTGCTTATCTTTTTAACAGTTTCTCTCGCTATGACGTCACAGCTGGGTCTCTAATCAGATTTCTAGTTAATTTTTATTGGTTGTTTTTCTATTTTCACACGTTTATAATTTATGCTATATTTCAATTTCTATTTTGGTTATACTCATCAAGATAATTTGTCAAATTTCGATAACTCGTCTATTATACATAAGGATTTTAATATTATCATAATTTTTTGAACAGTTATAGTTGCTTTAATTTCATGTAAATTTGGCAACCCCGTTGACTGTCAATTTGTTTTGCCTTTTGTTAAAGAAATTCACGCATTTCTCTGTTTCATCAGGCCTACATAAAATATAGTTGCTTTTTAAGCAATAAATAAAATTTTTCATAATTTGGTATTTGTCAACTTTGGTTTTGTCTTTGTTACATGTAAAAAGTTTTTACGTACATTGATTTTAGAACCATGTATTTTTCTGCCATTTCGTTGACGACTTAATTATATGTTTCGACTCAACCTTTTTCTTTTCAGCTTTTTAGCCTTGTCCACCACTTTTATAATTGAAAGGTTTTATTACTCGATGTAATTAACAAGATTTGTCATGTTAGTTCGGTGGTAGCAGCATTTAAATCAAGTCACTTTTTTGTTCTTTTATCTATCGAGTTTCGTACTCAATCCTTATCAGTTTTCCATTTCCGTTAATCTAAATTTTCTGTCTTACACAATAGAAAGTTGTAGAATTCATGACATCTCGCATTATTTGGTAGTATAATTTTGTTGATTCGGAATAGGATTTGTGCTCATCCTTCCCTTGGAATGATGTTTGTTTCTTTTCCAGTGATCCTTTCATTTCACAAAATGCGGATGTAAACTAATTAGGAATAGAAACCTTTATACCTGATGTTATTAATATTGCAAAACATCCCAATAATAAATACGAAACACCGTTTCCTCATGTCTAGACTGAGAGAACCAGCCATTTTAAAGGCCTTCAAGTTATATCTCGCCTTCCTGTATGACCAACCTGCGCCAATTCACTTTGAAGGGTTTACAAATACAAGCACCAGGCTGTTTTTGGCTTCTGAAGGCATTCCTATAGATTATAGAACCCTACATAAGATATATTTCGATTTTCATGCTGCTTACGGATTTAACACAGCAGAAGTGGAAGCGGATCTTGCTGCCTATGGATCCTATATATCTTCGGAGAGAACGATCCGTCTTCAGAGGACCAGAGAATGCCATAAAAACTATTTTACCAGCAATTCTCCCAAAAAAATTTTTTAGAAGACACGGCGTGTCCTAAGGAACTAGATTCCTCTAAACTTCCTGTTGTTACTAGTCTTAATATGGTTCTAATTAATATTGCTTCTCTAAGAAATAAAACTGACGAGTTGTACCTATTTCTGGAAGAATTGGAGTTCCCCCAACTTGTTGCAATTACTGAGCACTGGCTGAATCTAAACGAACCCTTTTATATTGAGAGGTATACCACAATAGCTAGATATGACAGAAAAAACTCAGCTCATGGGGGAACACTGATTCTATCCCTAAATGGAGATTTCATGTCGGTATCTAAATATGATCATTCGTTAGCGGATAGCTCTTTTGAATTCTCTATGGTATATAATCAAAACCTTGATCTTGATCACCAAACTCTGATGTACAATCATTTTTAAATAGCCCATAATAAGTTTGCTAGACAGTCTGGCGATTAAAGGTAAAAAAATTCTACTTAACTTTATTATTGACTTTAATATTGACTATGCTTCTATTTGTGCCATCCAAAAATATCTAATTTCTATATTCGACTCTTTCGGTCTTTCAATGCATGTATCCTCGCCAACTAGAATTTCAAAAAACTCTTCTTCTATCATCGATTACATGGCGTCTGATTTTTCTCCATCAGAGGTGCATTCACAGGTCTATAACTCAGGTCTTTCCGATCACGAGGCGGTAATTTCCAGGTTTAGTTTACCTATTAGGCCCTTACCAAGATCTCGTCATTGGGGCAGAATTTTCTCGGCCGCAAATTTCTCAGTATTTCATAATATTTGCTTTAACACCGATTGGAATTTTGAATCTGATAATGTCAACACAAACTTCAGAACTTTTTTAAATAAAACTTTAAGTGCTTTTAACAAGGCCTTCCCTCTTAAGAATATCAAACCTAAGCGGCATAAACCGTGGACCACGAAAGGAATACGAATTTCTGCTAAAAATATGCGCTCGCTCTTCGTGTAGCACTGATGGCCTATCAATTAGAATATTCCTGAACTTGCCACTCCCAGTCATAGAGGCCCTTACAACATTAATAAATGAGTCCTTTATAAAAGGTGTATTCCCTGATTGCCTTAAAACAGCTATAATTGTTCCACTTCATAAAGGCGGCGAAAAAACTAACCCTTGCAATTATCACCCAATTGCACTACTACCAGTGCTATCAAAAATTATCGAAAGGCTACTGAAGAATCGTCTTATACCATTTCTCCTGAAACATCAGATAATATCCCCGGAGCAGTTCGGATTTCTACCCAACAAGTGCACCAGCGACGCCATGTTCACGTTGCTTAGAGGCGTCTACTTATCTCTCAATAACAACCACCCAACTGCCTTAGTTTTTTGTGACTATGCGAAAGCCTTTGATTGTGTTAGTCATGAAATTCTGATAAACAAACTAAATTTTTATGGAATTCGTGGTACTTCTTTAAATTGGTTCAAATCTTATCTTGGGAAAAGGCAACAACTTGTAAGGGCTAATGGTTCCGATTCTGATTGTAAGTTGATTACAAGTGGAGTCCCTCAAGGTTCAGTCTTGGGACCTATTCTTTTTTTTGTTATACATTAATGATATCACGAACCTTAAAATTAATGGAAGAATTTCCCTTTTTGCTTACGACACAAGCATAACTTGGAGTGATTTTGATACAACGTCTTTACACTCTAGTATCTCCAAAGACTTGGTTATAATTAAGGCTCGGTCCGATTCCAATATGCTTTGTTTTAATGTCGATAAAACGGTGGCGTTATCTTATAAGGGAACTTTGCAACCACTTCAGGTACATAACAGCAATATTGAATACGTAGAGTTGGTTAAATTCCTGGGTTTAAATATAAGTAACAACCTAAAATGGTCTAATCATATTGACACCTTAACTAAAAAACTTTCTACAGCCTGCTTCGCCATTCGATCAGTTTCAAAAGAACTAGACGTTCCTTCTGCCAGACTTACTTATTTCTCTTTATTTGAATCCCACCTCCGCTATGGCCTTCCCTTTTGGGGCTGCTGTACCACCGAGCAATTTCGTAGTATTATGCTTCAAAAGAAAGCCATTCGTTATTTGTTTGGTCTAAATAATAGAGCTCACTGCCAATACTATTTCAAAAGATATGAAATATTAACACTTCCTGCATTATTTATTTTGGAAACGGTATGTTTGCTGAGAAAACATATAAAAACCCAGAAACGCTAGGCATGATATATATCTTCCCATTCCTTCCTCAGAATTAATAAAAAAATCAATTATTTACAACGCCATAAAACTTTACAACAATCTGCCAGTACATTTAAAATCTATCCCTATGCTTGCACAATTTCGAAAAAACACCAAAGCATACCTCATTGAGAGACCATTTTACAGCGTTAATGATTTTTACAGCGAGTAAGTCTCTTTAAATAGTCACTAAATTCGATTGTTTACTTAAATCTTTTGTGAGTCGTGTCCTGACTCGTAGCATGGAATTTTGAAAATCATCATATAGAGAAAAGAACTGTCGAACGTTCACTTGAAACTTAATTATTTTTGTTGGCTATTGGATTGGAAACAAAATTTAATTCTTTTTTGTATACTACATTCTACACTGGTTCATTGTACCTTCTGTTTAACATCACAATTATTTGTATAACTATAATAACATAGAGTTTAAGGTCGCATAGTTGCAATTTTGATTTCAATGTCATCGAAATTATTCACCTCGTACATGTGTGTTTGTTTACTTTTATAAGGTTATTAGGATTCATTAACTGTTTTGCGGCAATGTTATGTTATATTCTAACGTGTGTTTTACGAGTTGGTAAATTGATAATTTACATTTTTAAAAAGCATTGACCTATCGAAATTCTTTTCGATTAATGTTTTGATATGTCTTATTTTAGGTATATTTTGCTTTGTCCATAAAATTGTAAGATTTTTCTGCGGCAATAAAGCATACTTTTGTTTGTTTGTAATAAATCTCGGTTTTCAAAATCCTGCGTTAATGCCAGACTAGAGAAAATTCGTACTCATAACAGCCTAAAAACGGGGCACAAAATAATTATAATAACAATCGCATAATTTTCGACGACAAAAATACCTTCAAACACGCACAAAAGGCAAAGTTCTTTCTTGCCAAAATGGTAGCCAATTCTTTTGGTCGGTTGCCAAAAACATTCACCAACACTTGTGCAAAAGGTCCTTTTCACCCTTAACTTCTGGTGATGAAATGATCTGCACATCTAAAGCGAATTCTAAATTCTACTTTAATTCCTCTTATTCACTTCCCCCTTCCATCAGTAACAGCTTTGCCATACGATATGCACGAAATTACCTTCAGCGTGAAAAATGTATTCTCAAAACACTTAATCTACACACACTAAAAAATCGTAGACATGGGAGCAAAGAACCTTGTCCAGTTTAACGCCACTATGATAGTCAGCATTCTTATAGAACTTCGACATTACCTTTTTAGATAGTTTTATACTTTTAATTTACAGTTACATCAGTCGACTGCGGTACCGTTCGGGTGTGCTTTGTTTTGCGTTCCTCGCAGTCGAGCTGCTTCGCAGTACGTGTGTTTGTCCTGTTTTGTTTTCGCTGTGTATTTTTGTTTCGAATTATTCATTTTCTAAATATGGCTGAATACAAGTGTGACAATTGCCGTAAAGAGTTTTCAGAGAAAGACAAATACAATAAACTTCGTTGTAGTGGCGAGTGTAAACGATCTTTTTGCATGAATTGCACGGGCCTTGATAAGGCTACCACAAAAATCTTGATATTACAAAAATCAACCCACCTCCGATTTTTCTGCGCCCTGTGCGACTCCCCTAGTTTGAAATATCTCAACGATAAAATCACAAAGGTATCTCAAAATTTGATTCCACATGAACTTTTTGATTCAGTCGCAAACCGTGTATCTCAATTGTCAAGTAGTGTACCGACAATTTCTGAAATGTATGACATTTTAGTGAAGAGTGAATCCAGGTGGGATCTCATGGAGAAAAAAATTGACGATATCCATAATCTCTCGAGGGAGTTTTCCGCTTACAAACCAGATATGTTATTAAAGTCTCTAAGGGATATGGAACAGAATATTTTCAATATTTCCCAAATCCTCTTCAACAATGCCGAAGAAGTGATAAAAATCCAAGTACAGGACTCCTCTTCAATTGAATTAAAAGCAGGTATTGCTAACATAAAGAGCAACCTAACTTGTGTAACTGACTTGGTAAAGGAGTTATACTCCAAATATGAAAGCCAACATAAGTGTAAGCATATCAAAAATACATACCCTACCACCATACCCTTGCCTACACCAACTATGGAAACTACCTGCTCCACCGCCTCTACACAAACTGAGGTAACACCTACGGATATTCCCAGTACTACTGAAGGCTCCAGCAAGCTGGCTTGTAATAATACACAACGGTGGCACTATGTAGTCGTAAGAAATCTTCCTGCAGGGTTTACGCCTAACAACATAGTTCACTACGTTAAGGAAAAGCTTGGGACTACAGAGTTTATTCGATGCTACCACCTAATAAATCATATCTCAAACATTGATTTTAAAATTGGAACTCAGTCAAAAAAGTCAGCTGAAAAGCTTTTAGACAGCAATCTATGGCCACATGGCGTAGTAATAAAACGGTCAGCTGTATCCGAACTTACAGAAAAATCTACACCGAACCTCCCACCTCCCTCCACACCGAAAAAACTGCCCACCAACTCGAGCTCCGTCAGTTCACTGGTTGTCTCCTCTCCAATTTCTCAAAAGGGCACTATAATATCTTCTGACAAAGAGGCCATTGCTGCCTGCAAAGCAGATGTCTTGTTGAGCGACAACTGCTATAGTCTTTCCAAGAAAGCTCCTACTGACCAAGAACCTATTTTTGATCCAATGTCTCCCCCAACAGTGAAGCTTACGCGAACCGAAAAAAGTTCTGATAACCGTTTCCTCATGTCTAGACTAAGAGAACCAGCCATTTTAAAGGCCTTCAAGTTATATCT
This sequence comes from Kuschelorhynchus macadamiae, assembly GCA_030620095.1. Taxonomy (NCBI): domain Eukaryota; kingdom Metazoa; phylum Arthropoda; class Insecta; order Coleoptera; family Curculionidae; genus Kuschelorhynchus; species Kuschelorhynchus macadamiae. The sequence continues at coordinate 1,454,861 of JAUTXW010001028.1, forward strand.
CGCCTTCCTGCACGACCAACCTGCGCCAATTCACTTTGAAGGGTTTACAAATACAAGCACCAGGCTGTTTTTGGCTTCTGAAGGCATTCCTATAGATTATAGAACCCTACACAAGATATATTTCGATTTTCATGCTGCTTACGGATTTAACGCAGCAGAAGTGGAAGCGGATCTTGCAGCCTATGGATCCTACATATCTTCGGAGAGATCGATTCATCTTCAGAGGACCAGAGAATGCCATAAAAATTATTTTACCAGCAATTCTCCCAAAAAAAATTTTTAGAAAACACGACGTGTCCTGAGGAACTAGATTCCTCAAAACTTCCTGTTGTTACTAGTCTTAATATGGTTCTAATTAATATTGCTTCTCTAAGAAATAAAACTGACGAGTTGTACCTATTTCTGGAAGAATTGGAGTTCCCCCAACTTGTTGCAATTACTGAGCACTGGCTGAATCTAAACGAACCCTTTTATATTGAGAGGTATACCACAGTAGCTAGATATGACAGAAAAAACTCAGCTCATGGGGGAACACTGATTCTATCCCTAAATGGAGATTTCATGTCGGTATCTAAATATGATCATTTGTTAGCGGATAGCTCTTTTGAATTCTCTATAGTATATAATCAAAACCTTGATCTTTATGTAATTTGTATTTATAGATCACCAAACTCTGACGTACAATCATTTTTAAATAGCCTGGTAAGTTTGCTAGACAGCCTACCGATTAAAGGTAAAAAAATTCTATGCGGAGACTTTAATATTGACTATGCTACTGTTTGTGCCATCCAGAAATATCTAATTTCTATATTCGACTCTTTCGGTCTTTCAATGCATGTATCCTCGCCAACTAGAATTTCAAAAAACTCTTCTTCTATCATCGATTACATGGCGTCTGATTTTTCTCCATCAGAGGTGCAATCACAGGTCTATAACTCAGGTCTTTCCGATCACGAGGCGGTAATTTCCAGGTTTAGTTTACCTATTAGGCCCTTACCAAGATCTCGCCATCGGGGCAGAATTTTCTCGGCCGCAAATTTCTCAGTATTTCATAATATTTGCTTTAACACCAATTGGAATTTTGAATCTGATAATGTCAACACAAACTTCAGAACTTTTTTAAATAAAACTTTAAGTGCTTTTAACAAGGCCTTCCCGCTTAAGAATATCAAACCTAAGCGGCATAAACCGTGGACCACGAAAGGAATACGAATTTCTGCTAAAAATATGCGCTCGCTCTCATATATAAAAAAATTCACCGACTCCTTTCTTATTCTCGACTATATCTCTAATTATAGGAGGATCTACACTACTCTTATTAAGTCAGCAAAAAAATTACACTACCGAAAACGTCTAACAAACTCTAATAACGTTTCAAAAGAAACCTGGTCCATCATCAATAACCTCAGAAACAAATCAAACCCTGTGACTCAGAACTTGCCAGGGGCTAATGATCTAAATGATTATTTTATTAATGTAAGCAAAAATGTCACCTCTAGTATCTCGCCAAGTTTGGACCCTCTTTCGTTTCTCCCTCCTTCAAAAAATTTAGCTGATAGCTTTTTCTTAAGTCCCGTTAGCAACACTGAACTATTGAAGGTAATACATAATATTAAAAGTAAATCTTCGTGTAGCACTGATGGCCTATCAATTAGAATATTCCTGAACTTGCCACTCCCAGTCATAGAGGCCCTTACAACATTAATAAATGAGTCCTTTATAAAAGGTGTATTCCCTGATTGCCTTAAAACAGCTATAATTATTCCACTTCATAAAGGCGGCGAAAAAACTAACTCTTGCAATTATCGCCCAATTGCACTACTACCAGTGCTGTCAAAAATCATCGAAAGGCTACTGAAGAACCGTCTTATGCCATTTCTCCTGAAACATCAGATAATATCCCCGGAGCAGTTCGGATTTCTACCCAACAAGTGCACCAGTGACGCCATGTTCACGTTGCTTAGAGGCGTCTACTCATCTCTCAATAACAACCACCCAACTGCCCCAGTTTTTTGTGACTATGCGAAAGCCTTTGATTGTGTTAGTCATGAAATTCTGATAAACAAACTACATTTTTATGGAATTCGTGGTACTTCTTTAAATTGGTTCAAATCTTATCTTGGAAAAAGGCAACAACTTGTAAGGGCTAATGGTTCCGATTCTGATTGTAAGTTGATTACAAGTGGAGTTCCTCAAGGTTCAGTCTTGGGACCTATTCTTTTTTTGTTATACATTAATGATATCACGAACCTTAAAATTAATGGAAGAATCTCCCTTTTTGCTGATGACACAAGCATAACATGGAGTGATTTTGATACAACGTCTTTACACTCTAGTATCTCCAAAGACTTGGTTATAATTAAGGCTTGGTCCGATTCCAATATGCTTTGTTTTAACGTCGATAAAACGGTGGCGTTATCTTATAAGGGAACTTTACAACCACTTCAGGTACATAACAGCAATATTGAATACGTAGAGTCGGTTAAATTCCTGGGTTTAAATATAAATAGCAACCTAAAATGGTCTAATCATATTGACACCTTAACTAAAAAACTTTCTACCGCCTGCTTCGCCATTCGATCAGTTTCAAAAGAACTAGACGTTCCTTCTGCCAGACTTACTTATTTCTCTTTATTTGAATCCCACCTCCGCTATGGCCTTCCCTTTTGGGGCTGCTGTACCACCGAGCAATTTCGTAGTATTTTTATGCTTCAAAAGAGAGCCATTCGTTATTTGTTTGGTCTAAATAATAGAGCTCACTGCCAATACTATTTCAAAAAACATGAAATATTAACACTTCCTGCATTATTTATTTTGGAAACGGTATGTTTGCTGAGAAAACATATAAACACCCTCCCAGAAAGGCCACAACATGTATACCCTACCAGAAACTCTAGGCATGATATTTATCTTCCCATTCCTTCCACAGAATTAATAAAAAAATCAATTATTTACAACGCCATAAAACTTTACAACAATCTGCCAGTACATTTAAAATCTATCCCTATGCTTGCACAATTTCGAAAAAACACCAAAGCATACCTCATTGAGAGACCACTTTACAGCGTTAATGATTTTTTTTTTCAGTGAGTAAGTCTCTTTAAATTGTCACTAAACTCGCTTGTTTACTTAAATCTTTTGTGAGTCATGTCCTAACTCCTAGCATAGAATTTTGTAAATCATTATATAGGGAAAAGAACTGTCGAACATTCACTTAAAACTTAATTATTTTTGTTAGGTATTGGATTAAAAACAATTTAATTCTTTTTGTATACTACATTCTGCACTAGTTCAATATACCTTCTGTTTAACATCACAATTATTTGTATAACTATAATAACATAGAGTTTAAGGTCGCATAGTTGCAATTTTGATTTCAATGTCATCGAAATTATTCACCTCGTACATGTGTGTTTGTTTACTTTTATAAGGTTATCATGATTCATTTACTGTTTGCAATGTTATGCTATATTCTAACGTGTGTTTTACGATTTGGTAAATTGATAATTTACATTTTAAAAATAAAAGCACTGACTTGTCGAAATTATTTTCGATTAATGTTTTGATATGTCTTATTTTTAGGTATATTTTGCTTTGTCCATAAAATTGTAGAATTTTTCTGCGGCAATAAAGCATACTTTTGTTTGTTTGTTTGTTTGTTTGTTTAATTCATGTCTTTTTGTTTTAGTTTTGAGATACTTTGACGTGTGTAAATATATACATTTATTAATACCAATAAATACTATATATTTATCTTATATGAATTTTCTTTTTTTTTTCAGTTTCAGAAGACTTGCTGAAACCGGAATACACAACAGAGAATACAGGAGATGTTACACCAAAAATCCAACGTGCGAGGGTAGAGGCAACACGTTTGTCAGTGTTGGCTTAATAGAATGCTATTTTTCATTCCTCGTATTTGGCTCTGCAATTTGTCTAAGTGTTGTTTTGCTGCTCCTTGAAAATATAGTACATAAGTATCTTAAAATTCGTTTTACTTGTTAAAAAAATATTGGATAAGGGCATGACTGGAAACTGATATGATTAGAGATTTACTACAGCACAATAACATTTAATTATGAAAAGAACATACTTGTTACACTGTCTTTACTAGTGGTAAAATATCAAAATTATTGGTTTGTTTCTAAAATCAGGCTGGGCACATCCAAATATCAAATAACGAGTTGGAAAATCTTGTAAAACGTCATTCTACAGACCTGGTAACACTGTAACTTCATATTTGAATGTACCTAACCGTCAAATTTTGTTTTTTGCAATTATAAATATCTTTCAAACATTTTTAAGTTAAATTTATTAAAATACAATATACATACATAGTAAAAAATGATTAGAAGTACACTGTGTCCCAGATTGCTTGTAATCACAGGGTTTCTCGGTAACCAGCAGAAATAGAACTTTGCGGTTTTCGCGACTCTATGTCAACTTTTCGAGAAACTTTGAATGCCGCAAACAGAATTGTGCCAGATTGTTTCGTTCTCGAGATACAGAGTGAAATAGAAATTTTGCGCTTTTGGGGGTGGTATCATATTTCGGACACCCTGTCAGATAAAGAAAAGGTAAAAACTGCTATGGATAGATATTTTTACGTAGAGTCCAGTGCTGTAGTCGAATTTTTTTTTTAGACAAACCGTTTTTGAGATATAGCCCAAACTTAGTATTTTTTAAATGGGACACCCTGTATTTTTGGTTTCAAAAAATTTGCCTTTTTTTTCTTTAAAATGATGTATCACACTATGCACTTTTGACGTAAACTAAGCCTTATAAATGCAATATTAAAAGAAAAACGTAAGTTGGCCGTGGAAATATGGCATGGAAACAAAAATCAAAACTATTTGTTTATTTGTTACCAATAATTCTAACAGGTAAATTAATAGATATTAAGAAGAAATGAATAATTTTGAAAATAGTCATAAGTATGATATGATGGTTTGTTTTATTGAATGTCATGAAAACAGTGATCAAGCATCTGATTTATATTTTAACAGGTAAGCACCAAGCGCTTAAATTATTATGAACCTCCTTTCAAAATTTTTTTTCAATTCCACTTTGAGTTATGGACTATTTCCAAAAGCTTTTTTTATATCGTAGATATCCAGAAAGGCCTCAGCCACACAAGGCAATTTTTCGCCGAATTAAATTAAATTTAATTAATGATGGATCATTTTCAAAGCACAGGGCTAAAACATATAATAAACGAAATCACGAGAACAATGAGATTGTTGTATTAGCAAGTATTCAGGCCAATCACGCGAATTCATGTAGGCATATTCAGGAAACAGTGGAGGTGTCAAAATCACAAACGCAAAGGATATTAAGAAAACATAAATATAAGCCTTATAAAGTAAATGTAGTACAACAATTGCATCCTGGAGATGCAGAAAGGCGTCTAAATTTTTGTAACTGGTATCTTCAAAAAACCCAAAATGACCCTGACTTCGGTAGCAAGGTTATATGGTCCGACGAAGCCTACATAAGTTGTAGTGGTGTTTTAACAGGCATAATAATAGGCACTGGTATACGGAAAACCAATTTTTAACAAGAGAACGTCAGCAGCAAGGAAGGTTTGGATTTAGCGTCGCTGGCTTTATATTGGGAACAAAGATTACATTCCATATTTACAATAATAATTTAATAGCAGATAGATATCTAGCAATTTTGAATCAAATACTACCGGATTTATTGGATAACTTGCCGCTAGCAAATCTGCACAATATTTACTTTCAGCAGGACGGTGCTCCTGCCACGATCGCTGGATTGGTACAGATGGACCAGTAAGGTGGCCTGCTAGGTCGCCAGACCTCTCAATATTAGATTTTTTCGTTTGGTCTTACATAAAAAACAAAATTTACCTGAATCCAGTCAATACGATGGAGCAGCTGCAAAATGCAACCATTCAGGCATTTAGATCATTGGAAGATAGACCTATAATAATGATGAATGCTCTAAGAAGAATTCGCACTGTGTGCCAATTATGTGTTCGTGAGGGGGCGGCCATTTTGAACAGTTTTTCTAGTTATGTAGAATTTGTTTAGTATTGTGATTAAGTTTATCAAGATTATTAAGTTTATTTATTTCATAGTAAAAAAATGGTTATTAATTTTTTATGTTGGTTAGTTTTGCTTCTGGAGACTTTTAATATCTACCCATATTTCCATTGCCCAGTTACGTTTTTCTTTTAATATAGCGTTTATAAGGTTTAGTTTACGTCAAAAGTGCATAGTGTGAAACATCATTTTAAAGAGAAAAAAAGGCGAATTTTTTGGAATAAAAAAATACAGGGTGTCTCATTTAAAAATTACTAAGTTTGGGCTATATCTCAAAAACGGATTGTCTAAAAATTTGTGCGACTACAACACTGGATTCTACGTAAAAATATCTATCCATAGCAGTTTTTACCTTTTCTCTATCTGATAGGGTGTCCGAAATATGATACCACCCCCAAAAGCGCAAAATCTCTATTTCACCCTGTATCTCGGGAACGAAACGATGTGGCACAATTCTGTTTGCGGCATTCAAAGTTTCTCGAAAAAGTGACACAGGGTCGCGAAAACCGCAAAGTTATATCTCTGCTGGTTTCCGAGAAACCCTGTGATTACAAACAATCTGGGACACAGTGTACACTGGTTTCAAAGAGTTAAATTAAAACTTACGTTAAAAAGCGTTATTTTTAAGTACTATAGTCTACCTGTGTGAAACTAATGTAGTAATTCCTGGCTCTGATTTGGGAAAACGAAGTCTTCTAGTACATCAACACATCTCAGAACACAATATTTTTTCGCAGACACAGTATTAAATAAACACAATGTTTTAGTAAATAAAAAATCCAGTTAACGAACAGATGAACAGAAACCAAAACAAATATGGCTACCAGAGGAACCATCTGGCAAGTATGTCATTCGTTGCTGACAGCTAACAAAAGATTCGACGTCAGCGCTTGCAGTGGATGGATCGGTCCCTAAACGTCATTTAGGCCCTGTCCATTTAAGAAAACACTCTATAGGCTAATTCTATATGTATTTTAAAATAGGCTACGCTTTGTGATTGTGTTATTGAAGAATATTGTAAATAATTATTAAGCTGAATAAATTTTGAAATAAAAATGAATAAATTTTGAAATAAATATAAATAAATACGCGCCTTAAGAGTACTTTGTAGTTACATATTTTTTTTTAAGTATTATGAAATTCGATGAAGAAATGCGAACTAATAAAGGTTTATTCAGAATTTAAATATAACTTAAAAACAAAACATATGTATATTAATTGAGAACCTAAAGGACTGTATATACATGGGGAGGTAAGAAAGTCTGTCTACATAACTAAATATGATATTATACACGTTATACAAACATACATTGTTGTTTTATATGCATATTAAAAATTAAAACATATTAAGAAAAAAATAATAAAACCTTTTTATGTTAATATTTGTTAAATTGATTGAAAACGAATTTAGTGGCGGTTTGATGATATATAGCGTTTATAATATCAGCGTTTAGCAACATACAGAAGTAGTTAACTAATAAATTGCTTAAACAATATCAAGTAATATAGATGTTATTAATTCAGTCCACATGTAGTAGTTGCTTAAGAATAAAAATAAAACTTGCTGTAAGATGAAAGAGTTTTTATTTAATCTAAAACACTAAAGTATATTTGCTAGGTTTCCGGTGTGGATATTATAGATAAAAGTACCATTTTTTTATGGCAATATTGCATTTTTTAAATAATATTTTCGAAAACTTTTGATTACATCAACAGTTTTCATTTAGCAAGAATAGATAATGAAATTGTGCCAAATAAGTAATATAAAAAAATAAAAACAAAAAACCAAATAATAAAAAAGTAAGTTAGAAAAAATAAATTTATAAAATTAGTTTAAATACGAAAATAAAATAAAAAAGGGAAAATATTGAAATTAAAAAAAAAATTGGTAAACCATATTGGAATTGTACCAATATTTTACCAATTTCTACCTACGCTACGCTTGATTTTTGGGTAATTTAAAATAAATTGAATATGCCGTTTTTTACACTGATTCTTAAATATTTCATTAGACCTCCAATTTCGTTTGAGTTCATGGCAAAATTGTATGAGTAGATCGCATCTAATTTTTGTGCAAAATTTGTAGTCGACTGAATAACAAGGTCTTTATGTTGATTTTTTAAACAACATTAATTTCTTGTTTTAAGCCAAAAAAACATGTTTTCTTAATTCCACTGGTCTGTCTGTCTTCTCGGCTTTGCTAAAAAACTACTTATCTGATTGCCTTGAAAGTTTGGTCAAGACATGGTAACATTTTTGTAAAATTCCAATATGGTAGAACACTATGGCGGCTTAGTAGATTGTTAAAAAATAAGCTACTAAAAAACTCTCCTATTTACCTCAAATTTACAAAAGTTACACAAAAATCAATTGTAACGAATGAACTGGTCAAATTTTGGTACGAATCCAAGATGGCAAAACAAACTGGCGTTCAAAATCATGCCGAAAAAACGACTTATTCGATTATTTTCAAATATTGGACAAGAATTAGGTGTGATATAGAAATGAACTGGTGAAATGTTGGTATGACTTTAAGATTGAGAAACAAAATGGCGGCTACATAAAATGTATGAAAAAAAATCAGCGTAAACAAAAACTTTATTCATTGGCTTCAAATTTTTCCCAAAAAAATGTGATATAGGGTTAGAATGGCGGCCTAATAATTTTTTTTTAAAACTACTTATTCATTTGATTTTAAATTTTCCTCAAAAATCAGTTGTGACATAGGTGGAAACTGGTAAAATATTTGTAAAAATTCAATAAGGTGAAACATAATGGCGACCTATTAAAATATTTGAAAAGCAATATAAAAAATTCGAAAAAAGTTATAGAAAATAGGAAATGATAAAATTAAATCAAACTAACGACAAAAAAAACAATTTTAGAAAATGTTTGACTGGAATATCCAAGCAGTGGTTTTATTAGAGGAAATATAATAAGTGAATGTCGGTTTGTACGTAAAATAGATCTGGATAAAAAAATTGTAGAGATGAAAAATGTACAGGGTGTCCAATTTTGGTTGTAAATGCAAGGTATCTCCGTTATTTGCAAATATTTAGGGTTGAGGTTTTCGCGACACCGTGCAACTTTTTCGTCAAACTTAAGCTGCAGTAATCAGATTTTCCATAGCCCGCCTCGTTTCGGAGATACAGGGCCAAATTGAAAAAGTAGCATTTTGGGACACCCCTCCTATCTCGGTTATCTTTTAACGTATCGAAAAGGTAAAAACTGGCTCTTATAGAGTTTTTTACGTAGAATCTAGTGGACAGATTTTTACTCGGGGCCGTCGTTTTTGATACATGAGCCAAAGTCACGTTTTTTTAAATGGGACACCCTGTATATTTTTACAGAGTTCTATTCGTCTTATTATGAGCTTTTCAAAAATATATGGTTATCTATACTTATTTTAAAAAATAAGGCTGCAATTTAGGTTTGTAATAATATCCATCTATATTTTTCATAGTAAGCCATGGACTTTGTCACTGCTTTGTCATAAAGTAAACGAAGTTTTGATGTTAATACTAATAGACGTGTTAAATTAGTCGCTCTGATTATTACTTTTTAACAAATGGCTGCAAATCAATTATTTGAAAACTTAGAGCAATATGATATGCTGACCTGACCTGACAAAAAGGAGGCAGCCAAATAAATTAATATTCTGTAGGCTGAAATCGAATTTAATAAATTTTGGCTCAAAAAGCCCAGATCAAAGAAATATAACAAAGAGAATCGTGAGGCTGATGAAATTAACGTCTTAGCAATTGTAAATGTAACGCCTGTAAGGTCCTGTAGAAAAATAGAGAATGAAGTGGGTATAATCAAATCTCGGGTTCAAACGATTTTAAAGAAACATAAGTATAAACCTTACAAAGTCAGAGTTTTGCAAAATCTACATCCTGGAGATGCAGAACGACGTATTAATTTTTGCCAGTGGTATTTACAAAAAATTAATACTAACCAAAATTTTGGAAGGGCGGTTGGTCCGACGAATCGTATATAAGTAGTGCTGGAATAGTTAATAGGCACAATACGAGACACTGGTCACCTGAAAATCAACATTTGATATTTCCACGCGAGCAACAAGGAAGATTTGGCTTTAATGTCGCTTGTTTCGTACTAGGAACCAAAATAAAATTTCATATTTTTGAAGGAGGTCTCACTGCTAATCGCTACCTTGAAATATTGCAAAATATATTGCCAGAAATCATAGAAGATGTCCCTTTAGCACATGTGAATCAAATATATTTCCAATAAGACGGAGCTCCAGCACATAACTCCCAAATTGTGAGGCGGTATTTAGAAGAGAACTTCCCGAACGCTGGATTGGAACGCAGGGACCTGTCCGATGGCGTCCTAGGTCGCCTGACCTGTCAATATTGGACTTCTTTTATGGGGTCACCTAAAAAATTTAATTTTCCGTACTCGACATAACACAGTTCAAGACCTGCGTAACACCACTGAGCAGACATTTTTGCAAATACAAGCACGCAATATAGTCACTTCAAATGCACTGGGTAAAATTGCAAGAATGTGTGAGAGATGTCTAAGAGAAAATGGAAATCTGTTTGAGCAGTTCTTTTGAACATGGCTAATTACGAAAAATAGATATACTTAATATATTCTTAAAAACTTAAACTGTAGCCTTATTTTTAAAATAAGTATATATAACTATATATTTTTGAAAAGCTCATAATAAGACGAATAGGACTACGTTAAAATATACAGGGTGTCTCATTAAAAAAAAACGTAACTTTGGGTCATGTATCAAAAACGACTGCCCCGAGTAAAAATCTGTCCACGCCACTCGATTCTACGTAAAAAACTCTATAAGAGCCAGTTTTTACCTTTATCGATACGTTAAAAGATAACCGAGATACGAGGGGTGTCCCAAAATGCAATTTTTTTCAATTTGGCCCTGTATCTCCGAAACGAGGCGGGCTATGGAAAATCTGATTACGGCAGCTTGAGTTTGACAAAAAAGTGGCACGTTGTCGCGAAAACCTCAACTCTAAATATTTGCAAATAACGGAGATACCTTGCATTTACAACCAAAATTAGATACCCTGTACAGGGTGTCCGGATTTAGAAATTGTTAACGACTTTAAATAAAAGGCAGCATTGTTTTGCATGGCATACTGCAAAATTTGGGATGATAATTATAAAAATTAGGATTTTTGTTGTTGTTTATTAAAATAGACCCATACTATTATATATTTTTGAGAAGCTTTTAAAAGGACAAATCAATTTCTGCACAAATATACAGGTCAAATGAAAAATATGACTACGCTGCTGGATCCAGCGTAAAAAACTGCATAAGCAGCAATTTTTCCCTTTGCGTTAAGTTAAAGGATAACCGAGATACGAGGGGGGTCCCAAAATGCAAAATTTTCTATTTCGACCTGTATCTCATAAACGAAGAAGGCTATGAAAATTTTGTTTACGGCTTCATGAGTTTCACAAAAAATTAGCTCAGGTTCGTGAAAATCGCAAGGTTCTATCTTTAAAAATAAGCGAGATACCCTACTTTTGCAACCAAATCTGGACACCCTGTACATTGCTTTCAGTCTGAAAGATTGTTAGATATGTAAATAAAATTGATTTATTGTCATACATTCTTTCGGCCGTTTGTTAATATGGCTCTCACACTCAGAGACGAACACCTGGTGTGGGGCCCGGGCGTGTCATTTCACCGTGTTTTTCGACCTTTCGGCGGGCATATCTCGACAACTATTAAAAATAGGACATTGAATTTGATATGTATTTTTAGAGGAGACGTGGATCTCGAGATTTATTTGAAATATTTTTCGGTACCACCATTGACCCCGAAGATACGGTACCGCAAGTAGACATCTGGTCAGAAAACTAATTAAGACACCGGAAAGCGCTTTAAAAGCTACACAAAATGGACTAAATAGGAAGGGTCTTCGATTATATACAGGGGGTGCACTTGTTTAACATTATCCTATATTGCAGGGAAACTAATATATCTAAGCCCTTAGGGTATTTTCTTACGAATCAAGATATTTGAAGGTAGACCGTGCCGAAATTTGGAGTTTATAAATTTAACGGTCAAATTACTGCCATTTTTTAAAGTCGATAATTTAAATTCCAAATTTAATCTTATTTTGTCGTTTACTGCGAATAGTATTTTTTCCAGACCAGCAGATGGAGCATTTATTTGGCTACAAAAAGGCTTTAATACGCTTTCCCTCTACTCTCAGTAAGTTAAAGTAAAAAGTGCAGATATCGGTCAAATATCGAAAGGTACCGAATCATATGCGACGAAATGCTAGGTGGCCTTAGCCTAGCATAATAATAAAATTTACAGAGTATTTGACATATCAGTTGTGATAGATGTCACGGTTGAGTTTTGGTTTATTTAAAGCAAATATTTCTCTGAAATTGTTTATCACTTCGATTTGTATTCGCGCATTTATACGTTAAAAAGTCGTTTTCACGATTTGTATTTTAAATTTACGAGTTCCAGTGTATGTGAATTTTAATTGTGTTCCGAGAACTCTCTTGTGAGAAGAAAACTGTGTTTTTCAACGAGAATTTGTCCGAGTTATTGAAAATATAAACGTCGTTCAAGGCATTAGCTCAGGCCGTTTCTGTGAAGTGACCACCATTATCGACTTTTGAAATTCTCATTTTCGTTTCTAATTTAGTCAATGTTTGAACTTTACTAACAATTTTTATATGCTCATTACCAGAAAGGTAGATTTTGGAGTTTTTTGTTCTTTTTATTTTCAATCTTGTATCTACTTGTCATTTATTTGAATCTGTCAAAAAAATTACGTTTAATGAGGTAATTAAAAAAAATTGACAAGTCAAAAAAAACTATTTTCCTCATAATTTCTGAACTGCTTAAAATTTTTTGATATGGGTTTCACATTTTCTTGTAATGTCGTCTTTTATTTTAGAGAAATATTTTCGCAGAGCTGTTCAAAAAAACCGTCTAGTATTCCCAACTTTTAAATAGTTAAATTTTTTAAACGAGATTTTTACAGATAAATGTCTAGCATATATATCCGTAACCGGATGTATCGAACTAGCGGACGTTTGTTAATCAAAAATACCTGTCAAGGTTATGATAATAGTAAAATAGGTCCGAAAATAAGTGTATAGGACTAGACACCTAAGGTCACGCACCCAGAGTCCACAGGGACAACCTGACATATTACTTGCTTACTATGCAAGATAACAATATAAAAGTGTAGCAAAAACGGTAGAAAATATACAGGGTGTCCCGAATTGCAGTGTCCAAACTTTAACAGTGCATTCTGCATTCAAAATAAGCCCTAATTTTCTATATAAACATATATCGGCAAATGCTTCGTTTTCGAAATACAGGGTGTTAAAGTTTTAAGAAAAAAATTGTTTTTTAGTCATAACTTTTTTATTACTTGAGATATTGTTATTAAATTTGGTAAACAGCCTTGGAGTAACAAAAGGCATTTTTTGACTTGAAATATTTTTAATTTTTTATCAGTGGCGTCCGTACGGGATTTTTTATTGAATATTCTTAAAGAAAAAATGGTACTCTACTGCTTTTTCTGAAAACAAAAATCATTCCTAAAATCCCCACTCAGTTTGGAGCAAATTTGATCCCTTGTCTTTTTTTCGTGCGGTGTAAGGATTTCGAGTAAAAAACTAAAAACCATTTTTATGTATGGCATAGTTAAAATTTCCATTATTGTTAATTTCAGTAGCAAAACCTTTAAGGTGGGATTGTAACAGCAAGTTTTTAAAATTATTTGGTTTCCAATATTTATTCTGAACAACGTATGTAGGGTTTCTAAAATAAAAGCTTGTCTGACAACTAAGGAGAGATGACGTCATCGACCCGTTGTAATGGAGATTTGCATTATGTTTGGGTTATCAGGGTGACATCGCAGAAGTTAGCGGGCTACCTATTAAAATCTAATGTTCTTGGTACTTACCATCATGCCTTCATTGTCGACTCTTGGTATGCCATGATTGCATTTTTGTGATAATTGAACAATTGCTAGGTTCGTCTTTAAAGTATGACAGATGAGTTTATAACTCTGAAATCGTCGATTCATTTTGTAAAACGGTAATTAGAATTAATTCAATTTTGAAGATGATACTTCATTTTACAGAAACTACTCTTTATTAACTAAGTTCGTAATTAATTTTACAAAAACTAGAATTCATAACTTTTATTAACTTAGATCGTGAAAAAAATTTATACATAGAGCACTTTAAATATCATTAAGGATTAATGTGGGCCTTAAAATTCACAATAATTGCTCAAAATGAGCTCCTCTAACTTCGATACATTTTCGGCATCTGCTCTTAACTGTGTCAGTGGCATGGCGTATAAAATTCGTATTGGCTCGCAAAGTTTCACAGGCTTGCTCTATCCTTAGAATCAGTTCTTCTCTTGTATGAACTGGTCTGGAATAAACTAAATTTTTCAAATAACCCCACACAAAGAAGTCGACAGGTGTGAGGTCAGGGGGTCCAATCCATCGTTCTGGATAATTATTATTTAACCACTCGCGATTTACAAGTGCAAAATGCGCGGGAGCCCCGTCCATTTGAATCCAGAATTCGTTTCTAAGATTTAGAGGAATATTTTGTAGATATTGAAATAACTCATTTTGCAGAAAATCATTAAATAACTGTCCATCTAGGCGTGGTGGTAGAATATGGGGCCCGCAAAAAATTTCATTTATTACACCAGACCAAACATTAACAGAAAATTCTTGCTGAAATGCTCTAGTTCGTACAACACGTGGATTGTCATGGCTCCAGATTCGTAAATTATGGAAATTTACTGAGCCGCTTCGGGCAAATGTGGCTTCATTAGTCCATAAACATTTTTTTGAGAAGTTCTCGTCTTCCTCTATTTGGCGCAAAAATCAGTTGCAAAAACTGACACGTTTTTCGGCATCACCAGGTTGTAAGTTTTGAACCGGCTGCATCTGAAATGGCTTTCTGTGATCTTTCCTCAAAACGCGATGAACCTTATTTTTAAAAACAAAAACTGCGTTGCCTTGTAAATTATGAGCTGCTGTTCGTAGGCTTAATGTCCTATCGTTGTCAAACTTATTTAAAATTACGTTTCGATATTGTTCATTTATCCTACCTTCGTTTCTCGGATTCTTTTTGAGTTCAAAATTCCTAAACATTAAATGCGTTTTAATGAAAACTTGTTTGCAAGGTAATCTTCTATTTGGAAATCTTCGTTGGTATTCCCGTACTGCTGCATTTGCATTTCCATTACAGAAACTATAAACGAAATGAATATCAGCATACTCAAAGTTACTGAATAACACCATTTTGAAATCACTAGTTAGACTGATAATTACCTTTTTGTATAAACTGTAATGTACCTGACATTTATTTACTCTAAAAACTTAAATGTCACACTTTAAAGACGAAACTAGCAATTGTTCAATTGTCACAAAAATGCAATCATGGCATACCAAGATGTTAAAGGTTTTGCCACTGAAATAATTAACAATAATGGAAATTTTAACTACGCCATACATAAAAATAGTTTTTAGTTTTTAACTCGAAATCATTGCATCGCACGAAAAAAAGGCAAGGGATCAAATTTGCTCCAAACTGAGTGGGGATTTTAGGAATGATTTTTGTTTTCAGAAAAAGCAGTAGCGTACCATTTTTTCTTCAAGAATATTCAATAAAAAATCCTGTACGGACGCCACTGATAAAGAATTAAAAAATATTTCAAATCAAAAAATGCCTTTTGTTACTCAAATGCTGTTTACCAAATTTAATAACAATATCTCAAGTACTAAAAAAGTTATGACTAAATAACAATTTTTTTCTTAAAACTTTAACACCCTGTATTTCGAAAACGAAGCTACCACACACATATAACCCAGTTTATATTTACGTGTATTTATTTGGCAGTTTTTTAAAAATAGTAATATACAGGGTGTTTGGTGGATCGATGTAGATATTTTAAGGGGTGATAAGGATTGCCATTTGGGATATTTTCGTCCATATATACTATTATGATAAGTCACATAAATTCCGAGTTATTGCCATTTTTTGTTGTTTTCCTTAAAATACGATTTTTTTTTTAGATAAAAGATAATATTGATTTTATCACATTATAATATTAGATTTTCATGATAAAAATAGTACAATTAGTCAATACTATAGGCTATAAGATCCCAAACACTAAAACATAATAAAAGAATGCTAGAAACATAAGCTAGATAGCATTTTAGTGTAAAAAAACTTCCCCTCGTGGCGGTTATGCCCAACTAAATCCCTTGCCTCAAAATTTCACATAAATAATTTATTTTTGTAATAAGGTGATCGAGATCTCTTATTTCTACATCATAAACAAGGTCCTTTAGGCGTCCCGAAACAAAATAGTCCAAGGGCGTGTGGTCTAGTGATCTTTTATTTTCATGATAAAAACAGTACAGTTAGTCAATACAATAGGCTACAAGATCCCAAAACGTAAAACAGAATGAAGCAAAATTAGAAACATATTCAAACACGTATAACGATTTCTTTATTAGTTTACGAGTTATGAGTATGCGGATATTATCTTCATTTATGGACTTGCAGATGGAAGAAGCACTCGAGCTCGAGAGTTGTACCGAGAACGTTTTCCTGCCAGAAGATTACTTAATGCCCACGTGTTCAGAAATACGTACATTAGACTTCGGGAAATTGGTACCCTTCATCACAGGGAACCTGAAGTAGCTGCCCAACAATTTGCTGCTGAAGTAGATGAACAAATTTTAAGAGACCTTTAATGCAGATCCCACGATGAGTGTGAGAAAAGTCGCCAGAGAGCTTAACCTATCAACATGGAAAGTATGGTCGACGGTGCACTAGATGGGAGGCATCCATTTCACTACACTTCGGTGCAAGGGTTAGAAGAAGGGGATCCTGCGCGTCGCGTGATTTCTTGCCGATTTTTACTCAATATCGAAGAATTTTAAGGACCGACGATTCCAAATTTTCCAGAGAGGGAATTACAACCTTCCACAATAATCATTATTCGGGGTATAAAGGAGATGAAATAACAATGTTCATTCCAACACAAATTTAGTGTTAATGTCTGGGCGGAGGTCATAGGTAGAATATTCATCAGACCTCATTACTTACCAAACAAATTAAATGGAGATAACTATCTGGAGTTTCTTGAAAATGGTCTACCTGCCTAACTTGAAGACTTACCATTAGATTCAAGAAGAACGATGATTTACCAGAATGATGGGTGTCCGGCACACTATCGTGTAACAGTGCGCGACTTTCGTAATGAAAATTATCCGAATAGATGGCTCGGACGAAATGGACCTATGCTGTGGCCCGCGAACTCACCAGACCTCGCGCCCTTGGACTATTTGGTTTGAGGACATCTAAAGGAACTTGTTTATGACGTAAAAATAAGAGATCTGGATCACTTCATTACAAAAATAAATTATTCATGTGAAATTTTAAGGCAAGTGATTCGGTTGGGCGTAACCTCTTTCTTGCATTCGACATGGTGGTTTACATTTCGAACACAATAAATAATTATTTTGTTGCTAAAAGTGTAAGAATAATTGGAATTCTTAAGTTTGATTTAATGAATATTATAATTTACTTGCCGATATTATATTTTCATTTTAGTATAATTTTCTTATAATGTTCTAAATTTGACTATTATTTACTGTCATAGGTCAATCTAAAGAGTGTAAACTAAAAAAGTTTTTAAAAGTAATTGAATGATAATGTCAGTTTTTTTTTAAACACGAGAGAAAGTGGTATATTTGTACAGGGTGGTCCACTTAAGATGCTCCTATACTTTATGTCAATAAATAAGACACTGAGAAAAAAAAGTTAAATACAAAAAGTGTTTGACCCTAAGTATATTTTTTATTTATAATATTTTTATGTATACAGGGTTTTCCATTGTGCCAGGACAGTAACCAATTTTTTTCTTTTTAGTGAAATGGTATGAATATTTTTAGAAATTCTAATTCTACGCTTTATTTTGAGTATTTTTGTCATCATAGCATACGAAATTTTGAGTAGTTTTTGAGAAAAATTAACTTTTCTAATTTATTTTTCGGAAAAACATGTTTTTGGAAAAATGTTATTTTTTCACACCTGTATAATAAAATTGTGAATTTTGGTTATGGATCCATGGGAGTGGTTAATATTTAATACTCTGACCTATCAAGAGCGAAAGTCCATTATACAGGGTGGTCACAAATGACCATCAAAAAAAATGTTTTTGTAACTAAAAAAACTTAATTTTTTTAAATGGAACACCCTGTATTTAGCACTTTTATTGTGTTTAGGATTTAATTCTGCATCATTTCATATATATAGTTTGTATTCCAAAAATTAGTAGTTTAGAAGTTATGACCAATTTTCTATTCGGGTATTTTTGTTAAAAATCTAACTAAACCTAAATAATATCCTATTCTAAGTTTTTTTTTTGAACATTATAATTAAATTTAACATGAAATCAACAATAATTCAGGAAAGAAAGTAACTAATTACTTATTACAAAACATTTTCGACATAACCCCCGTCTTTGGCAATACAAGTAGTATACATGGTTTCAATTCTCGCAATAGCATTTCTAACAGCGTCTGTTGCATTAAGTCTTTCTACCTCTTGCCTAATTCTCCTTTTTTAATCTTGGACAGTATTACACCTATTTTTATACACCTCGTGTTTTAAGTTGCCCCATAAAAAAATATCCAGGGGTGTCGAGGCTTCTCGCTGGTCAATCTATGGTCCCGTACCGACCAATCCAAAATGGAAACCGTTGATTCAAACAATTTCTAACAGGCACTACAGTGTGATATGGGGCACTATCTTGTTGATAAACAAGTCCTTCTTTAATATCGTTCAGCAGATTGTCAGTTAACGGAAATATTTCGTTCTCCAACAAATTTAAATACCTCTCTCCATTCAGAACAAAGTCATAAAATACTGGACCTATTATTCGATCACGGATAATACCACAGCACACATAAACACTTCTCCGACCCTGTTTTTTAATTTCTTTTACACGATGTTCATTTGAGTTACACCAGTAATGAGTATTTTTTCGGTTGAACATGAATTGTATTGAAAATTGCCTCATCGGTAAAATAAAATATTTTTAAAAATGTCAGTTTCAAAATGGTGGTACATCATGAGAGAACAATAAAAAAACCTTGTTTGAAAGTCCTGTTGGGATAATTTCTGAACTGGTGAAAATTTGAACGGATGGTAGTTATTATCAGTTAAAGTCATTTGAACACTAGTCTTACTAAACCCGGTAGATCTTGTGATGCATCTCTTTGCGAATTTTCGTTGTTTTCTTCAAAATACAGGAGAATTTTTAATTGCTTTTCTTCTGTTAGGACATTTTTTGGGCGCCGTTTTTGTTTATTGATTACCACTCCACGTTCAAGATCACGAACAATTCGTGAAAAAATATGTTTCGTGGGTACCCGTCTTGCAGGATACAACAACTGATACTCCCGCAGGGCTAATGCTGGACTCTTATTATTTCTTATGTAACATTCATGAAGATTTAAACGCTCTTGAACACTGTATAAAGCCATTTTTCCTTTAAAAAGAGTTAGAGGCAACTAAATGTCAAATAAAAACTGTGTACCGTAAAGTTACCTAACTTTGACTCCGAATATAACATTGACCACAAATTCAAAAAATGTTTTTAACCAAATTTATGAAGCAGCAAAAGTAGATACCGTTGCGATTTTGGTCCTGATAAGTAGGGCAGTGCATCATAGATGGCCTTTAATGCGTTTTCAAACGTGCGCGAAAAAATAGTCCCGATAGAAACTTTGTCCGCCATCCCGAAAAAGTGCCGCGAAAATATTACCGGTAAACTTCTCATTGCTGAGCAAAAACTAATTCGTTTTAATCATTAGTATTACGCAAGTAAGTGATTTAAACTATTAGGAAGTGATTGTGATAACGTGAACTGAACTGGTCACACATTTTTCTATATTTAAAAAAAAATGTAAACATAACCTAAAATTGCAACTTTTGTCAATAACTTTGACCGCCGGTCAAAGTTAATGGCACGTTTTAGTTTTGTTGAGTTTTATTTTAATAAAAACTTATTATTTTTTTCTCAGAAATGCCGAAAAGAAAGTACAGCCAGTACGACATAGGGGAAAATCGAGTTAACCTTGAAAGGGCATTAAACATGATAAGGTCGGGACAAATATCAAAAAACCAGGCAGCGAAAACATTTAACATACCAAAGGGTACATTAATTAATAAGTGTAAAAAAGTACACTTGGGTAAGGTCGGTCGCCCCTTCGTGCTAACACCCACTGAAGAAGAAGCTATAGTTGCACATGCTATAAAAGTTAGCGAGTGGGGGTTCCCTTTTAGCCGTAAAGACTTGCAACATTTAGTAAGCGACCTTTTAGATAAAAAGGGAGTGACCGCTTCACAATTTAAAGAAGGAAATATGCCAACTCTAAGGTGGACGACAAAGTTTATAAATCGGCATCAGGCACTTAGCCATAGAATGAGTCAAAACCTCAAGGTTTCAAAAGGAGAAATATCGCCAGATACAATAATGCAATATTTTAATGCATTGAAAGATACATTACAGAATGATGGAGACTTTATTGACCCCGGCCGAATTTATCACTACGACGAAACCAACCTAGCCGACGATCCGGGAAGGAAAAAGTACATATTTAAAAAAGGTACGAAATACCCAGATAAGATTCGCGATTCCACAAAAGCCAGTGTGTCCGTTATGTTTTGCGGATCCGCAAGTGGTGTAATGTTGCCGCCATACGTGGTGTACAAATCTGAACACATTTGGTCCACATGGACAGAGGGAGGACCCCCCCACACACGATACAATCGGAGTAAAAGCGGATGGTTCGACTCTGTTATTTTCACCGACTGGTTCTGCAACCAATTTGTACCATTCGTTAAAAAACAACATAAGGATGGAAAAATCGTAGTACTTGGAGATAATCTAGCGAGTCATTTTTCATCGGAAGTTTTAAAAACTGCACATGAAAATAATATTATTTTCGCATGTTTTCCTAAAAATTCGACCCATTTGTGCCAGCCACTGGATGTCGCCTTTTATGCGCCATTAAAAAGGAAGTGGCGGGACATATTAGATTCCTGGAAAAGTAACCAACAAAGAAAATCCCAGGTAATTCAAAACGACCAGTTTCCGCGCCTATTAAACAATCTTTGTAAGAGCATTTCTCCTTTCATTCTACTAATTTGATTTCTGGCTTTAAAAAATGTGGAATCGTTCCGTTTAATCCACAGGAAGTGATAAATAGGCTTCCTCGAACTAGCACTGAAGGGACGACAGAAGATCGCTCAGTTGAGTTAGTTTCTGAAGTCGTAGTAGGAATGCTAAAAACTATGAGATATGGGGATCAAGAAGCACCTAAGAAGACAAGAAAATCGAAAATCAACGTCCAATCAGGTCAGGGAATCCGATTAGAAGATCTCACTTCGAATGACAATGACGTCAACCCAACTCCAGGTCCATCGAATCAGAAGACAGCTATTAAAAAGATATTCGAGAAAAAGACGCAAAGAATGAGACTAGCCAGCGAAAGTTCTGACAGTATTGATGAAGGCAATATAATATACGCGGACACTTTAAATGATAGCTGTTTTGAGACATGGGCAGCTAATGAAAAAAAGGCTTTAAGTAAAACTACTGAAGTCCAACTCGACGATGAAGATTCAGCAGAGGAAAATACGAACCTAGCAGATTTGAGAAAGACCTTAATGAACAAAAAAGAAGAGTGTGCTACAGATGACTATGTAGTAGTGTCCCTAAAAACCCTAAATAACCAACCAAAATATTATGTTGGTCAAATAATGACTTCCGAGGAGCAAGAATTTCAAATAAAATTCATGCGGAATAAGAATTCCAAATTTATTTGGCCCATAGCAGATGATATATCACTAGTTTCTAAAAAGGACATAATTTTGAAACTAAACAAACCTAGTGATTTCAAACGCGGGTTGGTATTTCCAGAAGTTGACAATTTGCAACTAAAAATAGAATAATATTTTCTTGTTCCGAAATGTTAAACATATTTATTTCGTTCTTAAGTTTAATTTTGTTTGTTTTTTGTTTTATGTAGGTATTTAGGTACCTACTTATGTTTGATTTATATGTTAGTTTGTTTTTACTAAATCGAGACTGTTTTAGTACCTGCATTTATTATATTTATAAGAATAAATACTTTATTTTTGATTTTTTGTGTTTTATTCTTGAAAAAAATGAACCAAATCTTCTCTAATATTTTTTAAAAACGAATCTGATGGTCAATGATATTGAACAGGGTCCCTAAATTTAAGATATCATACATTTTAAGGGGTCAGTCAAAGTTAGGTTCATCGTCCCTAACTTTGACCACCAAGGTTTTTTTTAAAAAAATGCCTTATGTGGCTTGCTAACAAAAAATTTGATGGTGCAATTTAAAGGGTTACTTGAAGCCCCAAGGTGGTCCACTAAATGAACAAATTAGCTAAACGCCAAGCAAAGATATTCACAATTGAACTTCAATTTCGGTCAAAGTTAGGTAACTTTACGGTATTTATTGGTGTCCAGGCAACAGTTTTACTAGTTTTGTTTTTCCATGGATATCTTGTAAAATTAAGGCGCCTTTAGAAATGCTATTATTGCGAAAATTAAAACCGTAATAAGTAATTAGTTACTTTCTTTCTTGCATTACTTGTTGTTTTAATGTTAAATTTAAATATAATGTTAAAAAAAACTTAGAGTAAGATATTATTTAGGTTTAGTTAGATTTTTAAACTACTAATTTTTGGAATATAAACTATATATATGGAACGATGCAGAATTAAATCTCAAACACAATAAAAGTGCTAAATACAGGGTGTTTCATTTAAAAAAATTAAGTTTTTTTAGTTACAAAAACATTTTTTTTGATGGTCATTTGTGACCACCCTGTATAATGGATTTTCGCTCTTGATAGGTCAGAGTATTAAATATTAACCACTCCCATGGATCCATAACCAAAATTCACAATTTTAGTCTTGAAGTGTGAAAAAATCACATTTTTCCAAAAACCTGTTTTTCCGTAAAAATTAGAAAAGTTAATTTTTCTCAAAAACTACTCAAAATTTCGTATGCTATGTTCACAAAAAATACTCAAAATCAAACGTAGAATTAGAATTTCTAAAAATATTCATACCATTTCATTAAAAAGAAAAAAGTTGGTTACTGCCCTGGCACAATTAAACACCCTGTATACATAAAAATTTATAAATAAAAAATATACTTAGGGTCAAATACTTTTTGTATTTAACTTTTTTTTCTCAGGGTCTTATTTATTGAGATAAAGTATAGGAGCATCTTAAGTGGACCACCCTGTACACAAAAACGCTATCTAGCCTATGTTTATAGCCTTATTTTATCGTGTTTTAGTTTTTGGGATCTTGTAGTCTATAGTATTGACTTATTGTATTATTTTTATCATGAAAATCAAATATTAAATTATGATAAAATCTGTTATGGTGTTTTATTATCTTTCATCTGAAGAAAGTATTTTATGGAAAACAACAAAAAATGGCCAATACTCGGAATCCATGCGATTTTGCATATAGCATATATGACCAAAAATACTCCGTATGACATTCCATTTTTTTAGTAATTTATATTTGTTAATCAAAAGGGATTTGTATCACTTGAACTACAAAGTCAGTGTGACAATTGATTTGTCATGAGGCCAAGCTCTGAATATCTAACTATCACTGAACTTTAATATGTACCAAAAACCACCGTTATTAAACCAAATGGCATGTAATTTGCTTGAGCTCGATTAATTATTATTATCTAAATTACAGGTAGCTAGAGGGAGCAGTTAAAAATCCATATCAGGCATGAATTAATTTTATTTCATGTATGGAAGAGAAATGTATTTAATAAGTTATTTGCTGTTACTAGAAATTACGAGTTTTCCACATGTTTTAGCAAATAATAGAGCTATGGAAATTTCATTAATATTAGATTTCATGAAAGTTCAAACCGGCCCCAAAGTTATACTAGAAAATTTATGTTGGAAAAAAGGTATTTAAAAATAAAACTCGTTAAATTTTAATACATATACAGATAGGGCGAGACCAGTAAATATTGTACTACTTTTTATGAGCACCTACCCAGAGAACAGGATAAATTTTATAGGATATTAGTTCTACGAAAAGTATAATCTAATTATTTAGGTTATGGCCCATTACATTATGTTTTGATAACTCTATGTAGCGTCTTTGCACTTTATTTTTTAAATGTATCAAAGAAATATTTATTAACAGCTCCTATATTGTTAATTTTTTAAACCCCCATTACAAACATATTAAATATTAAAACGATAATCTCAAATCAATACCACGTAGGTATATCAAAATTTTTTTTAAATTGAAAGATAATTTTTTTGATATATAACTTAATAATTATTTAAAGACTTAATAAATGGATCAAAACTAGTAATATATATATATATATATATATATATATATATATATATATATATATATATATACAGGATATTGCTGAAGTTCTTGCTTTGGGTGATCATTTTTCACTTCCAATAACAACTGAAAAACATTTACCAACCACTGAATATATCGCCTGTGTAGAAAGCATAATTCAAGATAAACCGAATGAAATCAAAGATTCAATTCGCGCCAATGTTGTAAACGTTGTAACAAACCATAATCATAAAATAAAACATAAAAAAATAAAATTTTCAAACTTTCAAAAAAACATACAGAAAAAAATTAACAAAACCAAGCAATTAGTAAAGGAGAACCCTCAAATTAAAATCCTCAAACCTGATAAATCAAATAAAACTGTGATAATGAACTCACGACTATGATACAAAAATTAAAGAATTGCTTAGTGACGTAAATACTTATAAAAAATTAAAAAGTGATTTAATGACCTCCTATCAAACAAAAAAAATAACATGTTCATAAAAAATTGTTAAATAAAAAAAGTTGTTTCTGATAAAGGAGCAAAAAACCTAATGATACACAACGCAGTAGCACCCAAAATATACGGTCTTCCTAAGTTGCATAAAGCTAACATACCTTTAAGGCCCATTGTATCATGTATCCAATCTCCTTTTTATAAACTGTCGAAATATTTGTCTAATTGTATGTCCAAAATAACAGGAAAAAACGATTATTTTGTTAAAGATTCATTCGAATTTAAACAATTTATTGACAAGGTAAACATTCCAGACAAGCATATACTAATATCTCTTGATGTTGTTTCTCTATATACAAATATTCCGAATGAACTTTTATCTGACATAATAACACAAAAATGGGACGAATTAAAGGGTCACACAACACTTCCATTAAAAGAATTTATAGAAGCTATTAACATTACTCTAATAATAATTATTTCCAGTATGAGGACAAATATTATCAACAGTTAGATGGTTGCGCTATGGGTTCTCCTATTTCCTCCATTGTCGCACAATTAGTTATGGAATATCTGGAAGAGAGTGTGATAAGTGAACTTGATTTTAACCTTCCTATTTTTAAAAGATATGTGGACGATTGTTTGACTACCGTTTCAAAAAAAACATATTAATGACCTATTAAATGCTTTCAATAATTTTCACCCCAAATTAAAATTTACCATGGAAACTGAAGACAAAAACAGAATTAATTTTCTAGGCTTAACCCTAATTAGAAACAAGAAAGATCAAAATATAAACATCAAGTGGTATACAAAAAAAACATGGTCAGGGCGGTACTTAAACTTTAACTCCAACCATCCAAAGAACCAAAAAAATAGCGTTATTATAGATCTAACTGATCGTGCCATCTCACTTACTTCCCCAGAATATCGTCCTGAGATTTAGAAAAAGGTTAAGGAGACTTTAATAAATAAACATTATCCGGAAAAAACATATTACGAGTTTTTAAACAACGAACTCATGTTTTTTATAATAACTTAAAGAAAGCAACAAAAGAAAAAAATGGTAATACTAAATATGTTGCAATGCCCTACACAGACGGTCTATCAGAAAAAATAAATCATATCTTGTCTAAACACGACATAACTGTCTGTCATAAAGCCCAGAATTTACTAAACGGTCTTTTCACTCCCTTGAAAAGCAAAGTAATAAAAAAAGAAATCAAACCTAGTTTACTCAATTCCATGTTTAAATTGCTCAAAAAAGTACATAGGAATGACAACACAATACTTAGATAGTCGATTAAACGGCCACAAATACACAAAAAATGCATATACTGCACTCCACAAACACGAATATACAGAAAAACATGAATTCGATCTTAAACAAACCAAAATTTTAGAGCAAGAAACTAATTATCGAAAACTCACAATAAAAGAAATGATACAAATTAAAAAAGAGTAAGATGCCGTCAACGATAGAAAAGACATCAATAACTTAAGCCAAATTTATTATAATCTGATATCTAAGTAAATTAATCTAAATAAATAAACTACTCCATACATAAAACCCTGTGCATTTCAGTAAGATCATAAACCCAAACTCGGTACAGCAAGAAAAATCTAAGTAAATATAAAAAAAAAAGAAAAAATTTGTCTCGTTTTTATCTACCAGAATTCCAGACGTGTCGAAATTATTACAATCGCAAAACATTCGTAAAACTGACATGTTTCCAAGGTACGTACTCTGTATAATATAAATGTTGTTTTAAATGTATTTTTGTTTTCATGGTCATAGTTTGTTTTAAATGTAATGTTTTTTTGAGTGATGTTTTTTCAATATGTGATGGAATCCAAGTTGCAAAAGTAGGCCATATCATTGAACTATAATTAAGGCAATAACTTATTGCAACAATGTCCAACACAGCTTTTCGATTGTTGTAAATATGGAGTAATAGTTTATAGAATCATCAAATTATTATTTATTTTATTAATTAGGTTAGTCTAAGTAGTTTTATACCATTGTAATTAGATTTAGAAAAAGAGCAGAATAAAGTGTTACACAGTAAGTAGTGCACGCTGATTATTTTCTTAAGCATGTAGTTCGAACCAGAACAAGAAGATATTACATGGCGACCCTGCAGCCTATGTGCTTAAGTTAACAGTGCAAAAATATCGTTATGGTGCTTTAGAAGAAAAGAAAAACATGGGAAAAACGCAGTCAAAAGAAGAAGTTATAATTGCCCAGGCAGGCAACAGTGGTGGTACGACTGCAGAGGGTAGCAACAGTAACTATTCTCTTTGGCAAGTTTGCGGAGTTGTAGCTATAATGATAGCAGTTACCTTAATTGTTTTATGGTGTTGCCGTCGCAGTAAAAAGGAATTGGAAAAAAAAATACGTCTAGAAATTAGAAGAAGCCAAGACTTATAAAGTCGAGAAAAAAAGAAGACACTGGCCGAACCAATCTGGTGGTCAGCAACGAGGGCACGTGCTAGTGTGGCAAAAGGCCGCTAGTGCGCAACGTTGGGATTGATAAAGCCCCTAGTATTGGTGAATATGGACAGTATGGACTTATCTTAGGCGACTATGGACAATGAACATACTTAAGTATTAACATAATTAGTAAGTCATAGTTTTAGCACTATACAATTTTATTGGATATTATTTATTGCCTTAAATTTATTGATAATTATTTTATTTAATGAGTGTAGTAGATTTAAGCGATTTGGATAAATTGAATAACATTATTTCATTATTTATCATAAATATAAAAAAGGAGTCATTAGAGCGTAGAGAATCTTTGGATAGGGTAAATAAATTAAGTAGCAACGTAGAAACATTAGAAAATAAATTTTTTCAGCTTAGAGATCAGTATAGTAAACAGGTGCATGACACCGATAAATTAGAACATTTTCAAAAATATGTATTAGAAATAAGAGAAAACATAGATAAAGCTAGATCTATTTTATCAGGTCGGTTAATTGCCATAAAAGATAAAAAAAAATTACAGCTCGAATGCGAACCGCAGCTTCTTTGTTGCCATCCATGGATGGTACCGAAGAAACTACGAAAATGTTGATTGATGCTATTGAATTATATAACGACTTGCTTGACGACAACGGGAAAGTATTGCTAATCAAATATGTTTTAAAGGCCAAATTAACACAAAACGCGAAATTAAGATTACAAACGACGTATACTAATGTTGGTGCTTTGGTCACAGATATAAAAAACCAACTTCTTACAAAACAATCTGCACCAGCTTTAGCTAATCAGTTGCATAACGTTAGACAAGATACTAAAAGTATAGATGATTATGCGAAAACTATCGAGCAACTTTTATTAAATTTAACCTTAGCGCAAGCGGACGGTGATCAAAATTCGGCAAAAATTTTACAACCAGCTGAATGAAAAATTGGCGATAAATGCTTTCGCGAATGGGTTAAAAAATTCAGATTTAAGAACAATAATAAAAGCTAGAAATTACAATAATTTAAAGGACGCGATAACTGGCGCTAAAGAAGAAAATTTAAATTTAACCCCAACTTATTCTAATAACTTATTTCATATGCGTGGGCGTCACCAATATCGAGGAAATCGGTCTAGAGGTAATTTTACAAATTTTAGACAAATTCATAATTATAATCAATCTCGTAACCCGAGTAGGCAAAACTTTAATAATTACAATTTTAGCAGACAGCAAAATAATTCGCAGTACCAAGGCCGAGGTCGTTCCAGCTTTAGTAGGTCAAATTTTCGTCGAGGAGGTAGGCGTCAGCAGTTTTCAAATAATAGTGTATATTTTGTTGATAATGTGGAAAGTAGTAACATAAATAAAAACAGCGAGGAATCTCAAGGAAATAAGTTTTTTCGTTTCTAATAATTTAAAAAATAATGATACAGCTAGTTTTAATATGAATGCTTTAAATTATGTGCGTGTCGGGTATGAAAGGGAAGAAATGATATTTTTATGTGACACTGGTGCAAGTATTTCTTGTTTTTTTGAGAATTATTTGAAAGATAGTAGTATTATAAATACAACTAATAAAATTAAAATTAAAGGAATTGCAGGCTCAACATATTCAGCTGGATCTGCAAATATTTTATTCACTATGAACAATGAATATATTTCTCATGATTTTACAATTATTAAAAGTTTCGATTCTAGTATACATGGAGTTCTAGGTTCAGATTTTTTCCTTAAGTATGGTGCAATTATCGATTATGAAAAGGTTTTATTTTCTTTTTGGCTTAATCAAAATAAGCAAATAACAGTACCTTTGGAGTCCAAAAATAATTTATATACTGTTATTCCACCCCGATGTGAAATAATTACACATTGCTGTACCAGTCTCACAGATGAATGTGTCATTTTAATTGATGAATTATGTGAGGGAGTGTTGATCGCAAATAGTATTGCAAGACCGAAAGATGGTAAAGTGGCTGTAAGGCTATTGAATGTGAATGAAAGAGAAATAAGATTGCGAAATTTTGAGCCTAAAGTTGAATATCTATCAAAATATGATGTTTATTCTTTTACAAAAAATAAAATCTCCGTTGACAGAGTTGATACAATTTTAGATCTTATAAATACAGAAGCCCTTAACGTAGAAGAGAGAAATTCTATACAAAAAATATGCGCTAAATATGTGGATGTTTTTCACTTAGAAAATGATTCATTAACAGTTACTAATTTATATAAGCAAAAAATAAGGTTAAAGGAGGACGCAACTCCAGTTTACGTTAAACCTTACAGGTTACCTCATGCTCAAAAAGAGGAAATTAATAACCAGGTGGACGATATGCTAAAAAAGGGTATTATAGAGGAAGCACACTCAGAGTGGTCTTCACCTCTTTTATTAGTTCCCAAAAAACCGGACAAAAATGGCGTTAAACGTCACAGATTGATAATAGATTTTAGGTTATGTAATCAACGCCTACAAAATGATGTATTTCCGCTATCGAATATTACGGAAATTCTAGATTCCCTATCTGGTGCGATTTATTTCTCGCACCTTGATTTAGCACAAGGATATTACCAATTAGAACTTGATCCTGAGAGTAGGCCCTGTACAGCCTTTACAACGGACAGAGGACAATTTCAAATGAAACGATTACCAATGGGTATGAAAATAAGTCCTAGTGCGTTCTCAAGGTTGATGACTGTAGCAATGGCGGGTTTACGAGGCATGTTTTGTTTATTTAGACGATTTGATAGTTTTTGGACATTCCTTACAGAATCATAATCAAAATTTAACTAAAATTCTACAACGCCTTAGACAAGTAAACCTTAAATTAAATCCTAGTAAATGTGAGTTCTTAAAAAAGGAAATTTTATATTTGGGTCATTTAATTTCATCTGAAGGTATATCACCTGATCCTGAAAAAACAAGGGTTATTTCTCAATATTCAGTTCCTAAAAATTGTGACGAAGCCAAACGCTTCGTTGCATTTGCAAATTATTACAGGAAATTTATTAAAAATTTTGCAGAAATTGCTCACCCTTTAAATATACTAGCTAGGAAAGGAATAGTTTTTAAATGGTCTGAAGAATGTCAAAACTCATTTGAAACTTTAAAACAGTCTCTTATTAGTCCGCCCTTGTTACAGTATCCAAATTTTTCAAAAGATAATCAATTTATTCTTAGAACCGATGCAAGTGGGTACGCGTTGGGGTCTGTATTGTCGAACTCAGATGACAGGCCTATTGCACTCGCTTCTAGAACTCTAAATAAAGCAGAAATAAACTATTGTACAATAGAGAAGGAATTATTAGCAATCGTTTGGTCATGTAAACATTTTAGACCATATTTATTTGGTAAAAAATTTATAATATTATAGGACCATCGTCCCTTAATATACTTATTTGGCATGACAAATCCTTCTAGTAGGCTCACAAAATTTAGGCTAACGCTCGAGGAATACGATTTTTCAATCCACTATGTGAAAGGTGCTGAAAATGTTACAGCGGATGCTTTGTCACGTGTGTGTATAGAGTCGAACGAATTAAAAGAAATGAATAATAAAGTGAGTGCCAGTTTAAACGCAATCACTCGTTCGGAGACAAAAAATAACAAAACAAAACCCAATATGACAAGTGATAATACTTCCATGGAAAACAGGATTGATCACCCTGTTGCAGTGGAAATATTAAAATACCCTAAAACTCAAATAATAGAACTACGGCCGGTACGTGAAAATGAATTTACGAAAATAAAGCTTAATAATAAATTAAAAACTGAATATGAAAATTTAATGTATGACGTCAATTCTAAGATAGTGTACATATCCCAGAAATACCGATCAACGTCGAACTTAGGTGAGTCGTTGAGGCATCTGGAGAAATTATGTAAAAAACACGATATTCCGGAATTAATTATTATAAAAAATAATGAGTCTAATCAGTTTTTAAATGACATGCGCATGATTAAATGTAAAAACGAAATTTTCAAGACAAATCTTAAACTCAGTATTATAAAAGATAAACAAAGGATAGAAAATAAGGAATTACGTCAGTTAATTCTTAATGACTTTCATACATTACCAACGGGAGGACATTCAGGGATAAACCGAATGTATAACAATATAAAAAGATATTACTTTTGGGTAACCATGAAGAATGACGTTGAGGATTTTGTCAAAAGGTGTGACGAATGTCAAAGGTACAAGCATTCAAAACCAAATAAACAACCTATGACAATATCATCAACGGCTACTTCAGCATTTCAAAAAGTATACCTAGACTTAGTCGGTCCATTACCAGTTGATATTGAAAATAATCAATATATACTCACACTTCAATGTGAGCTAACAAAATTCGTGGAAGCATATCCGCTTCCCAATAAAGAGGCATTGACTGTTGCAAAGTCATTTGTAGAAAATTTTATTTTGCGTTACGGTATTCCTGTTTCTTGCGCAACAGACAAGGGAACCGAATTTTTATCTAATATATTTAAAGAATCTTGTAAGCTGCTTAAAATTAAACAATTAAATTCTACAGCATTTCACCATCAAACTTTGGGAGCCCTTGAAAATACCCATAAGCATTTGGGTGCATATCTACGCATGCAACTGTCGAAAGGAACTATTAACTGGAGCTCTTGGGTTCCTTATTGGTGTTTTTCATACAATAACAGTGTACACACGTCAACGCAGTACACACCTTATGAACTCGTATTTGGAAAATCCAGTAATATTCCATCTAACATCGTTAATCAAGTCGATCCAGTATATAATTTTTATGATTATCCTAAGGAACTCAAATTTCGGTTGCAAACAGCGTGGAATGACGCGAGAAATAATTTAATGACATCAAAAAATAAACGCAAAATTGAGTATGACAAAAACAATTGTAAAAGTCAAACTTATAATGTAGGAGATATGGTTTTAGTAGAAAATAACGGTAGAAATAATAAATTAGAAGCTTTATTTAATGGTCCATATCCAGTTTTGGAGGATAATGATCCAAATGTAGTGGTAAAAATTAAAAATAAGAATATAGAAATACATAAAAATAGAATAAAACATTATTTTAGTTAATTCCACAAAGAAAAAAATCTATATGTATATATTTTTTTTTTGCTTTTCGGGGAAGGTGTGATGGAATCCAAGTTGCAAAAGTAGGCCATATCATTGAACTATAATTAAGGCAATAACTTATTGCAACAATGTCCAACACAGCTTTTCGATTGTTGTAAATATGGAGTAATAGTTTATAGAATCATCAAATTATTATTTATTTTATTAATTAGGTTAGTCTAAGTAGTTTTATACCATTGTAATTAGATTTAGAAAAAGAGCAGAATAAAGTGTTACACAGTAAGTAGTGCACGCTGATTATTTTCTTAAGCATGTAGTTCGAACCAGAACAAGAAGATATTACAAATAATGTTTTAACCAATTTAAATACTAACTATAAATGTTTTTATTGTAGAAAATAAATATCTTGAGAAAGCTCAATATAATGAGCGAAACGTCGATTAAATTATAGTTTTACTTCGCAATGAGTTAACCTATGCCCAAGAAAATAATTAACAAAATATTTATATATGGTTAAAGAAAAAAAAAACGAAATATATATATATATATATATATGTATTTTTCAAAAAAGTATATTTTTTTAATTTTTGAGACTTGCATGGTACTGAAACGTTAAAATATAGTTAATGGCAGACGTTTTTATTGCTAAGAAATTGAAAAATATATACTAAAAATATTGGTAAACTTCTTTACCCGGAACTTCTCTCGTTATCAATAATTACTTTAATTGGGAAGAGTGAAGTGTAATTTAAGTTAATTCAGTACATAGTTACAGTATATATGTGTTACATATACATTCTTGTACAACCATATTGGGTTCCTACCAATATGTATACCATTTTCCTTTCTACCTATGCCACATTTAACTTTTGGGCATAAAATAAATTCAATAATTATCCCATATTCACATTTAAATTTTGTGCAAAATTTAAAATCAATTAAACAAGATTTTTTCACGTTGATTTAAAAAAATTATTTGGCCGTCATTTTGTTTCGCCATCTTAAATTGAAACCCATATTATCGGCCTTTACCTACTCCGTTGGTCCGCAGATATCCCAGATATTAAGTTTCTGAATGAGAGTGGTGTATTATTTGAGGTTAGAATCCAATAAAAAAGAAAGAAACTTTTTTAAATTGCCGACGTTTCGCCAATTTACTGTTGCATCCTCAGGACACATAGATTTTTATATCCTGCATGAAACCCATATTAGCCTTTACCTACTCCATTGGTCCGCAGATATTTCTTAACCCCAAAAATAATACACCACTCTAACATAACAATAAGAAGATCGTTAACGAAAACCATCCAGATATTTAATATCTGGGAAATATCTGCGGATATCAACTTAGTGGGTAAAAACTGATAATATGGATTTCATGCAGGATATACAATCTATATATATATATATATATATATATATATATATATATATATACAGGGTTATTCACGCAACCCGTTCATTAAAAGTTTTTGATGATGCCATTTAGATAAAAATTTCAAATTTTTGGATTAAGGTAAGTTCAAGGGGTACGTCTTTTTCGAAATATTTTCAACTTCCTGTCACTTCCGGTTTAACCGGAAGTTGGTATCAACTTGCTTATTTTAAAAGGAATACCCCTTATTTTATGATATTTTTGGATTCTACGGAGAATTTTAATGCTATTTTATGTAGCATATCCTATACCTAGGTTCAAGCGTTCTTAAGATATTTGACCTTGAACCGAAAATGAGCCTTCGGGGTCCCAAATTTTAAAATCTCATATTTTTGTAAGTTTTGAAGATATAATCTTCATATTTTGCAGACGATCGGTAAATAATTTTAGGTTTTTATTTTTTTATTGAGTTTGTCTATTTTTATACAGGGTGTCCTAAATTCAGCGGCAAACATTCACATTTTCAAAGCCGCTAAAGTCCGTTTTTTTAAATGAGACACCCTATTTTGCCGCCAATGAACAAGTCAAAATTCAAGAGGATTGAAACGAACTTTTTGCGTTTTGGCAAGGTTAAAGTTACAAAAAATGTTTCGAAACCAGTGATAAAGGCCGAGGATAACGTAATAAACACATTAGCTTATTTCCACGCAAACCCCTCAAAGTTCAATACCGTCTGCAGAAAACGATTTGGGAATTTCTTCTTCATCTGTCCAAAGAATCTTGAGCGAACATCATATGCACCCTTATTCCTTCCAAAACGTGCAAGCCTTGAGACCTGGTGATGACGTCCGACGAGTAGAATTTTGCGAATTCATGTTTTTGAAAATTCAAGAGGACCCTCAATTCCTTTCAAAAATATTTTGGACCGATGAAGCGAAATTTTCTAGAGAAGGAATAACAAATAGAAAAAACGAACATTTCTGGGCAGCAGAAAATCCGCACGCTTTACGCGAAACGCGTTCTCAAGAAAGGTTTCGCTTCAATGTTTTCGGTATAATATTAAATGATCAGGTGCGGTACTGTATTTATGAAGACAATTTAAACAGTGATAAGTATTTAGAAATTCTACGAGGGACGGTTTCTGAATTTATAGAAGAAATTCCTATTGGTGAGCTGCAAAATTATTGGTATCAATTAGATGGGGCACCAGCACATAATTCCGCTGCAGTTTATCTCCAATTATTTCGAATTTTTGAAGATCGCTGGATTGATCCCAATGGCCCCCGCGATCGCCTGATTTAACACCCCTAGACTTTTATTTATGGGGATTTATCAAAGGTAAAGTCCATGCTTCCCCAGTAAATAACCAACAAGATCTACTGGACAGGATATGAACAGCTTTTGCCGAATTAGAAAACGGACAAATTCAACGGGCCACAGCAACTGTACAAAGAAGAATTGAAATCTGTCTTCAAATGAACGCACAGCATATAGAACATTTGTTATAATTCAATTTTATTATTTTATTTATTTATTGTTGATTGTTAGATTGCTATAATTTTTAAGTTCACTAAAACAAGTTTAGAACAGTCTCGAACTTAGTAGATATGGTTAAAAATAATGTAAACAATTTATTACATTTTTTATAACTTTAACTTTTCCGAAACGAAAAAATTTCGTTTCAATCCTCTTCAATTTTCTCTTGTTCATTGGCGATAAAGGAGGATGTTTTTCATTAAAAACATGGCACGTTCTCTCCAATATTTTGTAACATTCTCCGCGAATATAAAATAAATTGAGAATATCAGCTTTTGAGTGTTATTTTATTTTAATTTAAAAGTTTCAAATCAGCTGTCATGTTGAATAGAAAAGCACAACAATTGTTTTTCCATGGCTTACTACGGGAAGACGTAACCATTTAGCAAATACATATGATTGTTTAATAAAAACCTGATTATTTCGAAAATGGTTACGAATAGGTATAGGGAATCTTACCAAATATTTTTACAAAAGAAAATATATCGGATTTATAATGAATAAGGCGTCAGATGATATATAACTTTTGTTGAAAGTTGCGACTATTTTTGGGCTTGTAGATGCCTTCAGAAAAGAGGAATTAGCAAAACTAACAACAGTTGACATTAAAGACACGGGAAATTTAATTGTGGTCAAAATTCAGGATTCAAGAAATTACCCTTCGCGCTCTTTTGTTATATCCGACGAAATTAACCATGGAAAGCATCTACTATTTTATACAAAATATACAGTTCGATAGAAAATGAAATTCTACATTTGATAGTGCATAAAGTTATAGGGTGTCCCATTTAAAAAAACGGACTTTAGCGGCTTTGAAAATGTGAATGTTTGCCGCTGAATTTAGGACACCCTGTATAAAAATAGACAGACTCAATAAAAAAAATAAAAATATGAGATTTTAAAATTTGGTACCCCGAAGGCTCATTTTCGGTTCAAGGTCAAATATTTTAAGAACGCTTGAACCTACGTATAGGACATGCTACATAAAATAGCATTAAAATTCTCCGTAGAATCCAAAAATATCATAAAATACAGGGTGTTCCATTTAAAATAAGCAAGTTGATACCAACTTCCGGTTAAACCGGAAGTGACAGGAAGTTGAAAATATTTCAAAAAAGAAGTACCCCTTGACCTTACCTAATCCCAAAATTTGAAATTTTTATCTAAATGGCATCATCAAAAACTTTTAATGAACGGGTTGCGTGAACAACCCTGTATATATAAACGAAAACCTTAGGTAAAGGGGAGATGCAGTTTATGTATATAAAAGGCCAAATAAAGGTGTGGAACCCTTTATGATTTTGTCAAGCTTTCGGGATCAATTTATCCCTTCTTCAGGAGTTTTCTAAAAATAATTTAAAAAACAAAACAAGTTAGAAACTAACTAGTAAGTATAATACGTTTAAACTCACCAATGTGGGTTTGCTATTGAAACAAAAACATACTCTGAAGATGACACACATTTAGTTGCACCAAATCATGTATATCTATATATATATATATATATATATATATATATATATATATATATATATATATATATATATATATATATATATATATATATATATATATATAATATATTACACATATTTATATATATATATATATATATATATATATATATATATATATATATATATATATGTATAGATGGGTGACAAAGGACATAGGGTACACACTCTAAGTTTTTTACCTTCTCAGATACCGCCTTGTATATCTATATATATATATATATATATATATATATATATTTATATATTTATATATATATATATATATATATATATATATATTATATATATATATATAATATAAACATATTATATATATATATATATATATATATATATATATATATATATATATATGTATAGATTACGTACGTTTAGTGACTTTTTAAAATGCATATTGGATAATTATATGCAGATAATTGGATTATACATATACGGTTAAACCGGAAGTGAGTATATTTTTTTTCATAGTGCTATTCTGTGCAAAATTCCCTTTCCAATGATGTATCACAAGTTATATTTTTCTTCCAAAATGGCGGCAATAAAACCGGTTTTCTGAAAAACGTTATATTCACCATATAACATATAAAACAAAAGACAGTGTCAAACTTCTGATGTGACCTGATTAAAATGGAACTTTTTAGGTTTTAGGGAAGCTTTTTAGGTGCACGAAAGCATATTATTATGTTTTTTTCAAAATATTACGCCTTTTCGAAAAAAAAACTAAAATGATTTCTGCAAAATTTTCAATTGGACCTTGTATGTACCTTTATTCATCTGTTGAATTTCACGTTTAATTACATTTCAGAGAATGTGCCACAAGTTATCCTTTTGTCGTTAATTTACAACAATATTTCGATTTTTCTTCCGAGCTATATAATTTTTTATCGGGCAAACTACTAGATCAATATTTACCATTTTTATTAGTTAAACTATGTTAGATTTATTTACCCATCATTTTTAGTAGACAGTAACTAAGTATTCTATTTATTCTCAACATCACAATTAAACTTAAATGACCAGGCCTAGGTTCAGCATTTTATGCCCATACCTGTATAAGCAGTGTTAGCGATTCTCATACTCTAATGTCTATATTCCAGTTTATAGAAATTTGTATAAAAACGTGACACTTGATTACTATAAGCATTTTAAAATAATTTTTAAGTTTAATTGTTTCTACGAGCTTTCAACGTAAATGCAGCTTAGATCGCATACATTGAGAAAAAGTAGTTGGCTATGGAAAACAAAATAGCATAATACGGCCATCATTACCTGGTTATTGGCAGTTGTAGTATGCGATAAAGCATACTACAACTGCAAGCAATTAAAGTATTTACATTAAACGATCGTAAGCAAACCATCTAGAAACAATTAAACTTAAAATTAATATAAGCGTAAATTGTTTTAAAATGCTCATTAATTAACTGTCACGTTTTTATAAAAATAGAATGGTCAGTTTACCTAATTCTATAAACTAGAACATTGAGTTTAGAGTATTAGAACCACTAACACTGCTTATAGGTATGTTGAATAAAATGGCCAACCTAGGCCTGGTCATTTAAGTTTAAATTATTTTTAAAACGATTTGGTAAATTGATAATTTACATTTTAAAAATAAAAGCACTGACTTGTCGAAATTATTTTCGATTAATGTTTTGATATGTCTTATTTTTAGGTATATTTTGCTTTGTCCATAAAATTGTTGAATTTTTCTGCGGCAATAAAGCATACTTTTGTTTGTTTGTTTGAAATGTTATAAACCAATCTGACACATGTTGAGAATAAATAGAATACTTAGTTATTGCCTCCTAAAAATTATGGG
The DNA here is from genome assembly GCA_030620095.1 of Kuschelorhynchus macadamiae. Classification (NCBI taxonomy): domain Eukaryota; kingdom Metazoa; phylum Arthropoda; class Insecta; order Coleoptera; family Curculionidae; genus Kuschelorhynchus; species Kuschelorhynchus macadamiae. Next base: position 1,493,641 of record JAUTXW010001028.1, read on the forward strand.
TAAATAAATCTAACATAGTTTAACTAAAAAAAATGGTAAATTTTGATCTAGTAGTTTCCCCAATAAAAAATTATGTAGCTCGGAGGAAAAATCGCAATATTGTTGTAATTTAACAACAACAGGATAACTTGTGGCACATTATTGGAAACATAATTTAACGTGAAATTAAACGGATAAATAAAATATACAAGGTCCAATTTAAATTTTGGCAGAAAATTTACATTAAAAGTATTCATTTTAATTTTTTTTATAAAAGGCGTAATATTTTGAAAAAACATAATAACATGCCTTCATGCTTTTTCTAACCTTAAAAGATTTATTTTAATCAGGTCACCTTAGAAGTTTGACACTGTCTTTTGTTTTATATATTATATGGCTTATTGCCGCCATTTTGGAAGAAAAATAAAACTTGTGATACACTATTGGAAAGGGAATTTTGCACAGAATACGACTATGAAAAAAAATATATAGGGTTCCCTTTAATATATTGAAGTTTTGGGCACTTCCGGTTAAACCGGATGTGATGTATAATCCAATTATCTGTCAAAATATTTTCAAAGTCTCAAAGCGATATCTAACGAGGTAAAAAAATTAGAGCGTGTACCCTATGTCCTGTGTCATCCGGTATATGTATATACATTTCAATTTCCTGTCACTTCCGGTTTAACCGGAAGTTGGTATCAACTTGCTTGTTTTAAATGGAACACCCTGTATAGGATGTCCTATATCTAGGTACAAGCGTTCTTAAGATACTTGACCTTGAACCAAAAATGAGCCTTCGGGGTACCAAATTTTAAAATCTCATTTTTTTGTAAGTTTTGAAGATATAACTCTTCATATTTTGCAGACGATCGGTAAATAATCTTAGGTTTCTATTTTTTTTGTTGAATTTGTCTATTTTTAACAGGGTGTCCTAAATTCAGCGGCAAACATTTACATTTTCAAAGCCGCTAAAGTCCGTTTTTTTAAATGGGACACCCTATAACTTTATGCAGTATCAAATGTAGAATTTAATTTTCTATCGAACTGTATTAAGGTTCCCTATTATTCGTAACCATTTTCGAAATAATCAGGTTTTCATCTTACACCTTCCCGTAGTAAGCCATGGAAAAACAATTGTTGTGCTTTTCTATTCAACATGACAGCTGAAAATAACACTCAAAAGCTGATATTCTCAATTTGTTTTATATTCGCGGAGAATGTTACAAAATATTCGAGAGAACGTGCCATGTTTTTAATGAAAAAATCCTTATTTATCGCCAATGAATAAGAGAAAATTGAAGAGGATTGAAACGAAATTTTTTCGTTTCGGAAAAGTTAAAGTTATAAAAAATGTAATAAATTGTTTACATTATTTTTAACCATATCTACTAAGCTCGAGACTGTTCTAAACTTGTTTTAGTGAACTTAAAAATTATAGCAATCTAACAATCAACAATAAATAAATAAAATAATAAAATTGAATTATAACAAATGTTCTATATGCTGTCCGTTCATTTGAAGACACATTTTAATTCTTCTTTGTACAGTTGCTGTGGCCCGTTGAATTTGTCCGTTTTCTAATTCGGCAAAAGCTGTTCGTATCCAGTCCAGTAAATCTTGTTGGTTATTTACTGGAGAAGCATAGACTTTACCTTTGATAAATCCCCATAAATAAAAGTCTAGGGGTGTTAAATCAGGCGATCGCGGGGGCCATCTCCAAGGGCCATTGGGACCAAACCAGCGATCTTCAAAAATTCGAGATAATTGGAGATAAACTGCAGCGGAATTATGTGCTGGTGCCCCATCTAATTGATACCAATAATTTTGCAGCTCACCAATAGGAATTTCTTCTATAAATTCAGAAACCGTCCCTCGTAGAATTTCCAAATACTTATCACTGTTTAAATTGTCTTCATAAATACAGTACCGCACCTGATTTAATACCCGCATTTAATACTGTACCGAAAACATTGAAGCTAAACCTCTCTTGAGAACGCGTTTCGCGTAAAGCGTGCGGATTTTCTGCTACCCAGAAATGTTCGTTTCTTCTATTTGTTATTCCTTCTCTAGAAAATTTCGCTTTATCGGTCCAAAATATTTTTGAAAGGAATTGAGGGTCCTCTTGAATTTTCAAAAAGATGAATTCGCAAAATTCTACTCGTCGGACGTCATCACCAGGTCTCAAGGCTTGCACGTTTTGGAAGGAATAAGGGTGCATATGACGTTCGCTCAAGATTCTTTGGACAGATGAAGAAGAAATTCCCAAATCGTTTTTTGCAGACGGTATTGAACTTTGCGGGATTGCGTGGAAATAACCTAATGTGTTTATTACGTTATCCTCGGCATTTGTCACTGGTTTCGGAATATTTTTTGTAATTTTAACCTTGCCAAAACGCAAAAAGTTCGTTTCAATCCTCTTGAATTTTGACTTGTTCATTGGCGGCAAATCAGGGTGGCGTTCATTAAACACACGACACGTTCTCTCGAAAATTTTATAACATTCTCCATGAATATAAAATAGATTGAGAATATCAGCGTTTGAGTATTCTTCCACTTCGATTTAGAAGATTTAGTTTATCACTGACAGCTTTCGATAAATAACGCATACTAATCATCTGTCATATTGGATATTGGATCTCAATTATTTTTCCATGGCTCACCATTGGAACATTTAAGCAAAACATACGATATTTTTATAAAACCCAATTATTTCGAAAATGGTTACGAATAGGTATAGGGAACCTTAATACAGTTCGATAGAAAACGAAATTCTACATTTCATAGTTCATAAAGTTATAGGGTGTCCCATTTAAAAAAACGGACTTTAGCGGCTTTGAAAATGTGAATGTTTGCCGCTGAATTTAGGACACCCTGTATAAAAATAGACAAATTCAATAAAAAAAATAGAAACCTAAGATTATTTACCGATCGTCTGCAAAATATGAAGATTATATCTTCAAAAGTTACAAAAATATGAGATTTTAAAATTTGGTACCCCGAAGGCTCATTTTCGGTTCAAGGTCAAATATCTTAAGAACGCTTGAACCTAGGTATAGGATATGCTACATAAAATGGCATTAAAATTCTCTCTAGAATCCAAAAATATCATAAAATACAAGGTGTTCCATTTAAAATAAGCAAGTTGATACCAACATCCGGTTAAACCGGAAGTGACAGAAAGTTGAAAATATTTCAAGAAAGAAGTACCCCTTGTCCTTACCTTAATCCCAAAATTTGAAATTTTTATCTAAATGGCATCATCAAAAACTTTTAATGAACGGGTTGCGTCAATAACCCTGTATATGTATCCTGAGGATGCAACAATAAAGTCAAGAACAAGATTTCTTCGTTCATTTTAAAAAATTTTATTTGGCCACCATTTTAAATTCGTACCACAACTTTTCCAGTGTATCTCTATAAATTGCCTAATTAATGCCTAATCAAAAGGGCGGGATTTTCCTCAAATCTGTCAAGTAGATAATAACAATTGTACACTGTCTTATGTCTGTATTTAATTTTTTCATTTTAGACCAAAAGCTGGAACTTCAAAGGAAACTTAATAAGAACGATCTTCGCTACCGATCATTTTCCGGTGACAGCGCTATTTTTGGACAATTTTATCATGAATATTTTTATGCAATCCTTATCACAATGGACTGTAATTTTACATTTTTCTTAAGAAATGTAAGTAGGGTTACTTACTACTAAACTACTAACTATATAAAATGTGTTATACTTTATCGCGTTTTAACAGGAAGTTATGGAATAAATTCAAATTTAAATTCAAATACATATTTCGACTGAATTATTTGCATAAAGTCAAAAGCAGTGTTATCGTGCGAGAACTTTTTAAGTTTGTTTTTCTTTTATTACCTGTAATCATATCCTCCCCATAAAATCCGGAAGATGAATTAGATAGACCTATGATATTTTTATATGAAAAAAGAGGATAAACATATAAATACCAGCAGTTGCAAAAATCCTTGAGCGATGTCACTTCAAAGTCAGATTGACAAGTCAGTGGCAAAATGAGTAATAGAAAACAATTTTCTAATAAAATATTACGAAAATGAAAATTCACCGGCCAATATCCAGGAGACAGTAGCAAAAGCTCTGGGAATCGGTATAAGGACTGTGCAGAAAATTGTGCATGAAAAAAAGCATAATTTACTACCGAAGAAGATTAAGAAATGTACACGAAAAAAGCCAAAGACAGAAGACTTAGGTGACAATGTAAAAATGAATGTTCGTAATGCAATTTACGATTTATACACATCAAAAACTAATATAAACCTTCAAGTTTTAAAAGAAGCTTTAAAAAATCGAGGCATATTGGAAATTGGACTAAAATCATTGTCAAAATTAATAAAAATGTTGGGTTTTCGATATAAAAAGTACTGTAATCGAAGAATTTTATGCGAGTTGCCACATATAACAAGTCAGCGTATCCAGTTTTTAAAGAAATACACGGAAAATGTTAATTCAAAATTTAGAGAAGTGGTATTTTTAGACGAGACTTGGATATTTTCTAATGGAAGTGGTTCGAAATCTTGGCAGGACGAGTCGGTAAGAAGTGTCAAGAGAAAAAAGAGATGCGGAACGGGAAAACGGTTTATCATTTTGCATACAGGTTCTTCAACAGGATTTCTTCCAGGTGCAAGTTTACTGTCTTCTTCAACATCCAAAAGTATGGACTACCATGATAATATGAACTGTAGACTGTTTGAAAAGTGGTTAAAAGAACAACTGATTCCAATTTTAGATGCTCCATCTTTAATCATTCTGGACAATGCATCTTATCATTCAAGAATCTTAAATAAACAACCTACTTCATCCTGGAAGAAAAGTGATATTTATGACTGGCTAATAAAACAAAAACAAAATCTTTTACCTAATATGCTGAAACTAGAACTTCTTTTAATGGCAAAATCTATTAAAAAACCAACAATATATGCCGCCATAACATTGCCAATTTAACGCAATAGAATTAATATGGGCTGGGGCAAAATCGTATTACGAAAAACACGTGAACGATGGTCTTACATCAGATGAAGTGCAAATTGTTTGGCAAGATTCATTAAATTATATTACCCCGGAGTACTGGAAGAAATCTGCAGAACATACGGAGAAATTAATATGGGATTGGTGGAATCGAGAACGAGTTCTAGATGTAGAAATAGCACCAATGATCATTGCGCCATTTGCGGACGACTCAGAAGATGAGGACTTTTTAAGTGATATTTTTTAGTCTATAATATTAAAAAGTTTCTGAAGGATTATATTAGTCTTTGACATGTGTAAATCATAAATTGCATTATGAATATCCATTTTTGCATTGTAACTTAAGTCTTTTGCCTTTAGATTTTTTCGTGTACATTTCTTAATCTTCTTCGGAAGTAAATTATGTTTTTTTTCATGCACAAGTTTCTGTACATTCCTTATACCGATTCTCAGAGCTTTTGCCACTGGCTCCTGGATATTAACCAGTGAATTTTAATTTAAAAATTTTTTTGTTAGATTTGACACCTTTTTTTTGCTTCTTTTTTAGTACATTTGTTATTTTGTAGGCAATAAATAAATAATTATAGAATACTTGTTGCAATTTTAAAGCGTGTTTAAAATAAGTAATTTTTTTTTTATTAATTATAAGACAAAATTTGATATATAAAAATCGGTAAAATCGCTTTACCAGAAACTCGGGGCTAACGATACAGGCTATATATATATATATATATATATATATATATATATATATATATATATATATTTATATATATATATATATATATATAGCCTGTGTTTTTTGCATGCATGGCCCTTAATTTTAGTATATAATTATATAATAATATTAAGTGGCTATCTTAATAATATTGCGTAATATAATAAAAAAAACTATTTTCTTTCTCCCTGTATATTTGTAAATCGCCCATCGAGGTTTAGTAGCTCGATAAAAGAATCACACAACATTTTGGTATTCACTGTGTTTTCTGATTTGATTTATAATGTTGGTGACCTTTGGACCCGCACGATAAGACCGCTTTCGACTATATACAAATGTGCTTATAAATGATCCAATTGCCATCAAATCAAATTTATTTACCATAATAATTTTGACAACTCACTTTGACTTTTGTAATAGGGCCGCATAGTCCAGGAAAACTACGCGTGTTTCTTGATCATCTGAATCAACAACATCCTAATATAAAATTTACAATGGAAATTGAATCAGAAGGCACGATTCCCTTTCTAGATGTTCTTGTATAAAGGGGATGGTTCCTTCGGACACTCTGTATATAGAAAAGCAACTCGTTCTAACAGAACCATGATTTCTTCAATGACATAAGCGTATACCAAATTTCCTTTTAAAAAATCGAGAAATGTACGATGTATATAAAAATAAACCAAATAAATATTTACGCGTAAACGCTCCCTGTGTATAGAACATTGTTTCCTATTTTTCTAGGAGAAATACATACAAATAATTTACACCCTGTATAAAAAAGAATCAAGAAATTATAAATATTTGATCAAAATTAAAATGTTCCACTTAAATATATGTACCCACTTACTAATATTTTTTTAAATTTCAGTCACTGAACACAACTCTATTAAGATATCCACATATCTGGATGGTATTTGGAGAACTTGAGACAATTAAAAAATTGAATTATTACATCCCTATAAGCAGCTTTTTCGTTATTCCAATAACGAACATACACAAAAATGATACGGAAATAATAACGATATACAAAATTAACAAAAATGACAACGACTATATTGAATATTCGATAGGGAATTGGTCTCGCATTAAGCACGTTTATAATTTCAGAAACATTAATCTGATTAATGACAGAAGTGATTTATTCGGAATGCCTTTGAGAGTCTCTTACATTGTAACTGACAATGGCACGCTGGAACATTTTACAGATTACAGGTAGTACTATCATCTATCTATATATTTAAAACACTAAGCCAGATTTTCAGCTCTACTTTTTGTACTGTTTTATTGCGTATTTTTTTCTATATAATCAATATGTTTTTCTTCAGTAACATTTCTGAACGATGTGGTGAATGCGTCCCATATTCTTAAAATTCCACTGAAAAGAACAAGGTCTGCCGGGCCTGCTACTTAATTAATTTACCTTTAAAATCTTTTTTCCTACAAGCGTGCGCGATTTAAAACTTGTTTTGTAGTTTTACAGTAAAATATACACTTTAATAACAAAACAGAAAATTGTAGATAAATTTCCTTTAAAAAAAAGCAAAAAGTTAATTTCAAAATGTATATTTGGACTACGATAATATTGTACCGTTTCCAAAGTGACCAAAATGGAAAATGCAATACCCGTTGTGTTGGAATTAATATCAAAGGAGAAATTCGCTTCAACATTGCAGCTTACATAGGGCGCAAAAATCTCTAGTTATACCCAGGCCCCAGCTTCAGGCGATCATCTGCCACTTTACTGGCCAATACTGGTAAAGGGATTACCAGTATCGAAAGCTTAGGAGGATGGAAATCCACAACTACTGGAGAAGGGTATTTAGAAAAATCCGTCATGCTGAAAAAAGACAAATTCTCAATGTTGCAAACGGTATTCCAGCAACAGTTTAGAAACATCCACATGGTCAAATAAATCACCGTTTCCCACCAACAGCACCAATATTACCTCGAAACCTTTTTCTTAGCTAACATCCGTAATCAATTCATATAATACAATAAATTATTCTTTCACTGTAAATATAAATAATTGTGACTTGACAAAAGCATTTGACTGCGTGAGTCGCGAAATATTGTTGAGGAAACACGAAGTTTATGGTTTTAGAGATGTATCTCTGAATTGGATTAGATCCTACCTGTAACAGAGCGTTTATATAGATGGAGCTTTATCTGATAATGTTACCGTTAACTGTGGTGTCCCACAGGGATCTGTCCTAGGACAGCTTTTGATCTTGCTCTATATACACGATTTCACTGCACTTGGCATTAAGGGCAAGTTCACTCTTTTTGCGGATGACATGAATTTGAGATGATTAAGTGATAACTGAAGACTTAAAGACAGTCAAGGCCTAGTTTCACATTAATCTACTGACTTTCAACGTTACAAACCAAACATATTAACAAGTCACTTAAATTTAATATTCATGTTGATGCACTTTTAAAAAACCAGTCTTCCAGTTGCTATGGATTAAGAACGACAGTTAATGAACTAGAAGCCTAGAATGGCATACTATGCTCTGGTTGAATCTCATTTGAGGTATGGAGTTTGCTTCTGGGATGGGTGCAGTGCTTACCTGTTCAACACGTTGTTTGTGTTGCAAAAAGGGCTTTACGTTTTATGTATAGCATACGAAGAAGGGACTCTTGTAAACTATATTTTATAAGAAAGATAATATTGACACTATAAACAATAAACATTTAGTAACTAACTGAAGAAGTATATAGCGCATGTCAGAGTCAAAATATTCCTTTACCAATCCCAGCAACTACTAAAATAAAAAACAGCCTTATATATAACGGGAAAATATTGGTCAATCATCTGCCTGCTAATATAAAAAAACATACGAACCTTTAAGGGATCAGGATCAGGATCAGGATCAGTTTTAATATATATATATATATATATATATATATATATATATATATATATATATATATATATATATATATCATCCGTTCACTACTGTCCACCAGTTTTGCTGATGTTTCGTCAAAATGACATTTGGCATTTTCGAAGCTTTCTTTCTCGTGTCCGAATAGAGACTGAAGTGTTGGTGACTGCGACGCAAAAACTGGAGAAATAAATTTCTGAAATTATGTAACCAGCTATAGAAAAAGCTGATTCATTTGTAAAAAACTCGGAGTATTTCACTCGAATTATTCGAGACATCGTTCTTGAAAAAGACGATATCATAGCAAGCCTAGATGTCAATTCGTTATATCCCAGTATTTCCATCGATGAAGCATTGGACAATATTGCTATGATTTCCAGGCACATATAATACAACTCTCGGAGCATTGCCTTAAAAATACTTATTTTTCATTCAAGGGGCAAATGTATAAACAAATGGATGGTGCTCCAACGGGGTCCTCGCCATCACCGACTACTGGCGAATTTATTTATGGTATACTTCGAAAAAGAAGCTCTTGAGAAAGCAAGTTTTAAGCCCAAATTACGGATTCGTTATGTGAATGACATATATAATATATACGGCAACATGGTCATGCAGAGCTTGAAACATTTCTGACTCACATATATTCAATCCACCCCAGAATATAATTTACTCTAATGTTAGAGGAGTTAGATCACCCAGCACAAAAACAACGAACAACAAAAATTATGAACTGGGAAAGCAACAAGTAGTCTTACCATATGTAAAAGGCACAACAGATAGAATCGGAAGAATTCTGAGGAAACACAACATACAAACAATACACAAGCCACAAACAACTATAGGTAAACTACTCGGAAACCCAAAAGATAAAATCAAACTGGAAAGCACAGCATTCCATGCCAGGAGTGTAAAAAGGTGTACGTGCACGTGTTATGCACTATCAAATGTTGAATTTAATTTTCTATCGAACTGTATTAAGGTTCTCTATACCTATTCGTAACCAATTTTGAAATAATCAGGTTTTTATTAAACTATCATATGTATTTGCTAAATGCTTACACCTTCCCGTAGTAAGCCATGGAAAAACAATTGTTGTGCTTTTCTATTCAACATGACAGCTGATTTGAAACCAGTGTTGCCGTTTTGTTACAATTGTAACATTTGTGTTACATTTTAGCCAAACTTGTTACACTGTTACATTAACTACTTAAATTGTTACATTTTACTATATTTCAAGCTAACCATCTTATTAAATTTGTATTTAAAATTTTACAACATTTTAGAACTAAATAAAAACATGATACAATAAAAAAGAAAAAATAAGATAGTGATTAGTGAAAGTAAAATTAGTTATGTAGGGTTTCTCTTTGACGAGGTTTTGATTTTGACCTTGGCGCTATCGGTGATATGCGGAACTAACTCATAGTGTATTCATATCCTTTACTAACTAATAACAGTAAACAGAGACGAGAATAAGCTCATTTTACATCACTAATGTCATATCGCAAAAACTTCCAAAGTTAACTGTCAATACTGTCATGTCAATGAAACCACTTTATCTCTGAATTTAGGTTAGGAAAACAAAAACAAATTTGAATTTGCTGCAATTTGCCTGATTTCTGATTTGCCTGTTTGGTGTTTGCCAGATTCCAGATTGCCAGAGACAGGTTGCAATGGACAGGTAGGAATTCTATTAGATTTATTCTAAAATATTACTTATTTTATGCCTAACAAAGAATAATATATTTACTAATATACAAATTTATTGTAGGTTTGTAATAAGGAAAAAGCAAATGGTAGAATCCCCTTATTCCCCTTGCAAGGCAACTTCCTCCATTTCTCCTGTAACACAGGTTCAAGTTAATCAAGTTGTTGATCTTGATCCTGTTATTCCTAGCCCCAGTACCAGCTTGTCAAATGAAACACAAACGCAGGAAAGTAATACGAGAACTAAAAAAAAAGTTAAGCGAAATTTTCGAAAAGAATGGACAATCACTTTCAAGTGGCTCGATGTGCGTGATAATGGGGATTTTTATTGTAAAGTATGCAATAATACTCTAAAAGGCGGAGTGCCTCATTTCAAAAACATCAGAATAATTCATTGCACAAAAGCAACTTGGAAAAAGCAAAAAACACTCCAAAAATAACGAACTTTACTAAAGCAGATGAACAAATCCAAAAATCAGTTAGAAGGGCAGAGCTTAAACTGGTAGCATTCATCAATGTGCATAATTTACCTTTCCTTCTTATGGACCATCTCATTTTATTATTAATATCTATTTTCCCTGATTCTGATGTTGCCAAAAAATTAAAATGTAACAGAACAAAGGCCACAAAATTAACCAAAGATTGCTTGGCTCAAGGGCAACTAAAATTTGTGTCTGCTATATTAACAAAACAATACTTTTCCCTAATAATTGATGAGACTACAGATATAAGTACACAAAAATCCCTTGTTCTAATAGCTAGATATTTTGATAAAATTAACCAAAGATGCAAAGACATTTTTATTGGTCTTTTAAGAGTACAAAACTGTACAGCCCAAGGAATATATGAAGCAATTTGTGAGTATTTTATAAAAATTGAGGTTCCTGTTCAAAATTTATTAGGCTTTGCTTCTGACAATGCTGCTGTGATGATGGGTAATATTGGAGGTGTGCAAGCTCTCTTCAAAAACATTCTACCAAATATTTTTGTGTTTGGCTGTGTATGTCACAGTTTTCACCTTTGTTCATCGGCAGCAGCAAAAAAGCTCCCACGGAGTGTAGAGGATTTTATCAGATCAATATATAAGTATTTCTCTCACAGCAGCAAACATCAGGAAAGCTTTCAGAAATTTCAAGCATTTTGTGACTTAAAGCCACACAAGATGCTTCACCCTGCTCAGACTAGGTGGCTGTCTTTACAGGTAATAAGGGTCTACACATTGATTTATGGTGCTCGGGCCCGAGATAATCGTTTAATTACTATCTTTCTTTGCTGGCCCCACTATAGTGTGAAAAGTGATTTATTTTTTGCACTGAATTTAACTTTGGTTATTTTCTCTTTTTCAGGCTGCTGTAGATAGGGCCTTAGAGCACTGGGATGCTCTTACTCTGTATTTTAGAGGGGAATGTTTTGAAGAGGACCTTAATTCAACGAAAAATATTTTGAACTGCCTAGAACACCCAACGTACAAAATGTATTTTTTTTTCTGTCTTACATTTTGGATTTAATAAACAAATTAAACCTAGAATTTCAAGCAGAAAAACCGAAAATTTTTAATTTAGCTAATAGGGTAAGTGATTTATTCCGTATCATACTACGAAACTACTTAAAAAAAGATTACATTGATAATACAGATTTTAATTTTATTGATTGTAAAAACCCTCGAAATTTTCTTCCAATGGAAAAAATATATTTTGGTGCTAAAACTGAAGGCTTAATGACAAATTCTATTATCGATAAAAATGAGCTTCATAACTTTAAATTAAGGGCATTAGATTTCTATATTGAACTGGCCTCTCAAATTAAAAATCGTTTTGACTTCTCCGACCCAATTTTGAATTTTTTAAAAATACTAAATCCAGAGGTGGCCTTATCAGGTGAAATAAGTAGTATTTCATTACAAGTTCAGACACATTTTCCCCAGCTTGTAGCTGACATAGAAAAATTGAATATTGAATGGAGAATGTTGGCAGATCTCTCAGAGTTAAAAAAAAATTGACACCTCTGACTTAGAATCATTCTGGTCCAATATATTTTTAAGGAAAAACAATATTGATGAATTAATGTTTCCATGTCTAACAAATTTAATGCAAAGTCTGTTATCTCTGCCCCATTCATCTGCTGCGGCAGAACGGAGATTCTCCCAAGTTACTTTACTTAAAACGAAACTTAGAAACCGCCTTGAGATCGACACTTTAGACACTATATTACATACCAAAGAGATGCTAAATGACCAATGCTGCTATAAATGGGAACCATCACCTAATCACCTTCTTTATTAAATCAAAAGATTAAATATTAGTTTCTAATAATTGCAATATTTTTTTATCTATTTATAACTATACTTATTTGTTAAAAATTCAATCGTTTGTAAAACTTGTAAATATGTTATTTATTAATATTAGTTGTTTTGCCCAAGTCTGATATTATTACCAAATACTTATATTTTGTTAACTCCTTTGTTTTGTTTATTATTAAATCCGAAGTCTGTAGGATAGTTTATAGTATAGTATACTATATTATTATTATTATGGTTTGTTTTGTTAACCATTTTTTATTAAGAAAGTTTTGCGTTATTTTTTTCTATCTATTTTATCATGTGTGTTAAATGCTACTTCATACATTTAGATCATACCAGACCTATATAAGAGTGTGAAAAAATGTATTTTAGGGTAATTGTTTTATTTAAAGTTCCTGACTACCAAATAGCCTATTTTAGAGCTGTAAAAATATATACGCATGTGATAATTGTGATATTATGTTCTAAATATATTATTAAATAAAATGTTTTTAAAACTGTGTTTTATTATCTATTTTGTTCATCTATTTGTTGCTAAAATCATCAGAGCTTACGTAGATGACCATTAAAAATGTGATAGTAGGAAACCAAAATATCTTGCTCTTGTTATTGCAAATAAAAAATGGCGTATAGGAGTGTAAAAACACTACGAAAAAAATGGCGGCTAAGTGTAAAACAGTACGAAAAAAATTGCGGCCAAGTGTAAAACAGTACGAATTATATTAATTATTAGTTTCGTTCCAACTGCTGGTAAAAGATCGTTTGCAAACTGTAATTTACAGCCAGTCAATTCAATTTTCAAATTTGCCACATTGTGTCAAATTTGAAAAATGAGTTGACTGATTGACTTACAGCCAGTCAATTCAATTTTCAAATTTGCCATATTGTGTCAAATTTAAAAAATGAGTTGACTGATTGACTTGATTGTAAATTACGGTTTGCAAACGATTTCTTACACTGGTTGGAACGAAACTATTATAATATTCATCGGAGATTTTACTACAAGGTAGGTTTGCAACACATGTTACAGTTTAGATGTAATGAGTGTTGCCTACTGCATGTCAGCGGACTTATTATAGTTTAAATTTTGCCACTTTGGACTTGGGAGCGCTGCGATCTTAAATTGAATTTCCAATACGAGAATACGAGTATTTCACTTTTTTTTTTCAGTGTTATTCCTCTAAACATATCTGTGTTATAAAATTCTTAAAAATACTTCTTTAAACAAGAAGTAAGGTATTTTATAAAGCATATATCATAAAATTCTTATATATTTAGTATTAATAAAAAAAGTTACATTTTATTGTAATTTGTTACATTTTAAGCGGTTTGCCTGTTACATGTATAAAACTTATTCTGGCAACACTGTTTGAAACTTTTAAATTAAAATAAAATAACACTCAAAAGCTGATATTCTCAATTTATTTTATATTTGCGGAGAATGTTACAAAATATTGGAGAGAACGTGCCATGTTTTTAATGAAAAACATCCTCATTTATCGCTAATGAACAAGAGAAAATTGAAGAGGATTGAAACGAAATTATTTCGTTTTTCGAAAAGTTAAAGTTATAAAAAATGTAATAAAATGTTTATATTATTTTTAACCATATCTACTAAGTTCGAGACTGTTCTAAACTTGTTTTAGTGAACTTAAAAATTATAGCAATCTAACAATCAACAATAAATAAATAAAATAATAAAATTGAATTATAACAAATGTTCTATATGCTGTCCGTTCATTTGAAGACACATTTCAATTCTCTTTGTACAGTTGCTGTGGCCCGTTAAATTTGTCCGTTTTCTAATTCGGCAAAAGCTGTTCGTATCCCGTCCAATAAATCTTGTTGGTTATTTACTGGGGAAGCATAGACTTTACCTTTGATAAATCCCCATAAATAAAAGTCTAAGGGTGTTAAATTAGGCGATCGCGGGAGCCATCTCCAAGGGCCATTGGAACCAACCCAGCGATCTTCAAAAATTCGAGATAATTGGAGATAAACTGCAGGGGAATTATGTGCTGGTGCCCCATCTAATTGATACCAATAATTTTGCAGCTCACCAATAGGAATTTCTTCTATAAATTCAGAAACCGTCCCTCGTAGAATTTCCAAATACTTATCACTGTTTAAATTGTCTTCATAAATACAGTACCGCACCTGATCATTTAATACAATACCGAAAACATTGAAGCTAAACCTCTCTTGAGAACGCGTTTCGCGTAAAGCGTGCGAATTTTCTCTGCCCAGAAATGTTCGTTTCTTCTATTTGTTATTCCTTCTCTAGAAAATTTCGCTTCATCGGTCCAAAATATTGTTGAAAGGAATTGAGGGTCCTCTTGAATTTTCAAAAACATGAATTCGCAAAATTCTACTCGTCGGACGTCATCACCAGGTCTCAAGGCTTGCACGTTTTGGAAGGAATAAGGGTGCATATGATGTTCGCTCAAGATTCTTTGGACAGATGAAGAAGAAATTCCCAAATCGTTTTCTGCAGACAGTATTGAACTTTGTGGGTTTGCGTGGAAATAAGCTAATGTGTTTATTACGTTATCCTCGGCATTTGTCACTGGTTTCGGAACATTTTTTGTAACTTTAATCTTGCCAAAACGCAAAAAGTTCGTTTCAATCCTCTTGAATTTTGACTTGTTCATTGGCGGCAAATCAGGGTGGCGTTCATTAAACACACGACACGTTCTCTCCAAAATTTTATAACATTCTCCATGAATATAAAATAGATTGAGAATATCAGCGTTTGAGTATTCTTCCACTTCGATTTAGAAGATTTAGTTTATCACTGACAGCTTTCGATAAATAACGCATACTAATCATCTGTCATATTGGATATTGGATCTCAATTGTTTTTCCATGGCTCACCATTGGAACATGTAAACATTTAAGCAAATACATACGATATTTTTATAAAACCCGATTATTTCGAAAATGGTTACGAATAGGTACAGGGAACCTTAATACAGTTCGATAGAAAATGAAATTCTACATTTGATAGTGCATAAAGTTATAGGGTGTCCCATTTAAAAAAACGGACTTTAGCGGCTTTGAAAATGTGAATATTTGCCGCTGAATTTAGGACACCCTGTATAAAAATAGACAAATTCAATAAAAAAAATAGAAACCTAAGATTATTTACCGATCGTCTGCAAAATATGAAGATTATATTTTCAAAACTTACAAAAATATGAGATTTTAAAATTTGATACCCCGAAGGCTCATTTTCGGTTCAAGGTCAAATATCTTAAAAACGCTTGAACCTAGGTATAGGACATGCTACATAAAATAGCATTAAAATTCTCCGTAGAATCCAAAAATATCATAAAATACAGGGCGTCGTATTTAAAATAAGCAAGTTGATACCAACTTCCGGTTAAACCGGAAGTGACAGGAAGTTGAAAATATTTCAAAAAAGAAGTACCCCTTGACCTTACTTAATCCCAAAATTTAAAATTTTTATCTAAATGGCATCATCAAAAACTTTTAATGAACGGGTTGCGTGAATAGCCCTGTATATATATATATATATATATATATATATATATATATACATATATATATATATATATATATATATATATATATATATATATATATATATATATATATATATATATATATATATATATATATATATATATATATATATATATATATATATATATATATATATATATATATATATATATATATATATATATATATATATATATATATATATATATATATATATATATATATATATATATATATATATATATATATATATATATATATATATATATATATATATATATATATATATATATATATATATATATATATATATATATATATATATATATATATATATATATATATATATATATATTGTATTTCCCATATTTTAGTAATAATTGTCAGTTTTTTTTATAATTTTTACCATTTGTAAGTATTGTAAGTTTTTTAAAATATTTGTAGTACACTTTTTTAGCTTTATCAATGAGATGTTTAACTTTTGTTAATGAAGCATGTTTAAATCTGACGTATCGGCTTTTGACATTATATTGTTTTCATCCTTTATTCAATAAATATCGTTTCTTTTTAATTATGCGTATTTATTTTGAAAATGCTTATAGGAAACATTTTGGTCCTAACACGTCCGAAAAGACACTTTCCCGCACTCAACTGCTTACGAACTGAAATCACAATGGGGATCTTTTCGCACTTGTTAGGATGGATAATAACTATTTTCTACGATCGTCAGAAAAGCTACTACTACAAATGACAGGCAAATATTACATTTAATCCAAAATATGCAAACATTGTTAAAATATGAAAATATTGCAGAAAAAATTTGCTAAATATGCATTTTGCATATAATCCGAGATTTAATTATAATTATAGTGGTAATATTATGAAGTTTATTTTTCCAGAGACAAACATTTGGATAATTTCACGAAAATTAATTATGTCCTATATGATTTCATTTGTGATTTGTTAAATGCGACCCAAGTCAGATTTATAACCGACGGTTGGGGTTTTAATCATGAGGGTTTTTTTACACGCGGAATGTTACAAGATTTGATTTATGACCAAGCAGATATTGCAGGTATGTATAATATTTTTACTCCATACCTGTAAGTTTTATTATAGCAATTATTCTAATTTATTCTACGTGAACTTTAATTAACCAAACATCCGTAAGTTTGCTAAGATCTTTAGATATCCCAATGTGAATTACTCTAATTTCCGGGACAACGTCAATAAATTTTGTGGGGTCGCTCTTTTGCCCCATAGAGCAATCAAGTAAGTACAATTAAAGACTAAACAAAAAAAGTCCTCCCTTTTGTCCAACAAGCAACATAAAACGAGTGTTAAAGAAAAAATGATGTGTGAATCGAGCAGACCACGAAAGCCAAAGGCTTAAGTACTAGGTACCGTGGTTGCTTTAAATATAAACGCGGAAAGTGTATTGATGCGAGATTTAATGACATGCAGTTTAGGAGAAGAGGCTAGGCTAGGCTTTTGCTAGTAAAACATTCCATAATCGGGACAATCTGGGAATAAAGGAGCGAGCAAAGTGGGAGGTCCTTGGTCTTTGCAGTTCGAAGGTGAAGGGATACATGTGGGTTGATACTCGTGTCTCTCTAGCAGGAATGACTAAGAAAGATTTAATGAATGATAATTCATCAGAACAGAATCCATGGTAGTAAAAGAGATACTGCAGACCGCCCATAATTCGACGTTGCTCTAGTGATGCAAACTACCTTGTGATGTTTGTATCTTTAATCAGGTGAATAGCTCGCTATGTACAGAGTCAAGTATATTAAGGAATGAAGGAGAGGCTGCTCCACATATATAAGAGCAATACTCAAAGCAGAATCTGATTTGCGAAGTGTAAGGATATACAATCCAATTTCTTGGCGGCTGTCGCAATTGAAATGATGTGATCATACAAGCGAATACCTTTCTGAAAAGTTATGACTACTCGGCCAAAGGAGCATCGGGCTTTAAGCATTTGATTATTCATTTGAACGGTCTGGGCATTGGAAGATAATTTGTGAGCTAATAAACATAATTGTATTTTAGTGGCGTTAAGCTGACAAGGTTCTTTGATCCACATTTTACGATTTTAATGAGGTCCCTCGTTAGAGATAAAATCATTACTCTACGTTTATCATCAATTTCAGTTTTAGAGACAGGTTTGGTAAATTGTATATTGGAGTAGAGTATACTATCGTCAGCATAGATCATTGATGTGCAGGAAGAATAGGGCAGGTGATAACTTTAAACCCTGTAGAACGCCTGCGTTGATCTGGTAAAAGTTAGATAAATGGGCGTCAACAACTCCAAAAATACTTCTGATGGAAAGAAAACGGTAATCCAAGTACAAACCCGAGGAAGACCATAGGCAGGAAGTTTGTTAAGAACTTGATGAAATGCTTTGCATATGTCGAGGACAATGATTTGGGCTTCTCCGTGGAATTCGATCGATTCATTCCAGTTGTGGGTTACAAAGGTAAGAAGATTGAGTGAATCAAATCGTATTTATTTAATCGTCGCCAGCAAGTCAACATATGTGGTTTAGTTTCCAGGAAGGTTCTAGTGACATCAAGTTTCCCGCAGAGTTCGCATGTTGGTCCTGTTTTCTTTCTGCTCTTTATAAATGATATAGTATCTTGTTTCGAATATTCTGAATTTCTTTTATATGTAGACTACTTAAAACTCTTTTCACCAGTCTCCTCAGACTCCAATCTTCTGCAGGCTGACATTAAAAGCTCGTCGAATGATACAGCACTAATTATCTCTCTTTTAACATCTCGAAATGTATAGTGCTCCGTATTTACAAACGTATTAATCCCATACCCTCCACTTACTTCATAGATAACGTGAGTTTTGAAGTTGCAAGCAATTGTGTGTCTCTATAACTCATTGGTTTGTAGCGTTCTCGAATATTGTTGTACAATATGGAGTCCATCGTACCAGTGTCACATCGACAGAATTGAAAGGATGCAAAATAGGTTTTCAAAATACCTCTTACATAAATTTCATTTCCCATATCAAGGTCTGTCATCTAATACTAGATCTCTTCTTTGCAGCCTTCAAACCCTTGAATTTAGAAAAAAGGAGGCACTTCTGGTCTTTTTGCAGAAATTAGTCAAAGGTGAAGTGCTGCTGAGATCAGTCCCGTTTTTAGTTCCTATTAGAACAAGACAATCACAGCTGTTTGTTGAAAGGTACCACCGAACAAATTATGGGTTAGTGCATTTTGTTGACCGACTAGTTTACAATTACAATCGTCAGTTCTCCGAATATGACATTTTCAGACTAAGCACTTTGCAGCTAAAAAGGCAGTTAACCGCATTGGTTTTTTAATGTTTTTAGCCCGCATTGATGTTCGTTTTTGTTTATATAGTTGCGTAATTTTATTATTATTCATGTATTATTTTACTTCAGAAATTGCAAATCTTTCTCCTTGTTGGTAATTTTGGTTTGCTGATCTGACATATTTTTCTTAGAGTTATTGACTTTATTATTTATTTATTTTGCGTACGTTTCTGAAGAGCCACTGATCTGATGCGTGCATCGGCTACGTCCTTACATTCTGTGGATCTTTGGCCGCGGAAGGCCCATTGCCTGTCGTAAATAAGTTTGCACCTTTGAACGTAATTTAAAAGATCATTATTGATATATTTCTACATTGCCTAGCTCATAATTGGGAGTAGGGATATGGTTCTATAGTTAAAGGGAAGAGTTTTGGATACCTTTTTGGAAACAGGCTGTACACGAGCAGATTTCAAGCTTTTAGGAAAAATGATCTTGTTATAGGACACTTGGAATAACCTGGTAAGGAAAAAGGCCAGTTCAAAACCGTATATTTTTAGGACTATGGCTGGAACACCATCAAGGCTAGAGGACTTTTTGGCTCTAAGCGTTTTGAGAATACATCGTACCTTTTTAACCCCAATGGTAATTTCGCGCATATTGTATGGCAAAGCTGGGGCGGAGTGAAGAGAGGAGGGATCAATGTAGAATTTGGGGCGAATTGTTTTGCAAATTGCTCCTGGTGGAACGGAGCTTTCCTACCAGGAGCAGAAATTTTATTTATTGTTTTTGGCAAGCGACCAAAAGGTTGGCTACCATTATGGCAAGAAAGAATTTTGCCTTTTATTATTATGAATATGGATTTTCTCTAGTCTGGCATTATCGAAACATTAAGTTAGGAAAATAAATTTATTATTAGGAGATTTTGAAATCTTAATAGAATGTAGTTTAAAGGTTTCTATAACTAATTGGATTATATTCGAGATTTGTGAACAAATTTAGGAAGGATCGCTAGAAGAGAAACAAATATCACTTCCAGGAAATGAAGTGTTGGACTCTCGCAACTCATCTCAATCAGAGGAATTAGAGTGTCAAATAGTAGGAGGTGGTATAGATTCTTCAACTTCCTATTGCATGGGTCAGAGGAACCCTCGGCATCGATTGCAGAGGCCTCTGCTGCTCTACCTTGGCGATCGAATTTAATAAACCCTAACCATTATTTATTATGGACGTCAAACTCTCCAAAGATAATGATTTCTTTCGAAATTTAGAGATTAGGAAATCTACTTTTACACAAAGAAATTCGAAGAGTTTGTTGAAGGGAGAGCAAGGCGCAACAAATAAATTTAAGCGCTAGTTTAAGCTACAGCACATCGGAACTGTTCGATTTAAAATTGGGAAACTTTGTACGGGAGCCACGGATATTGGTTAATGAGAGATAACATTTAGATGGTGGGACGCTATCATCATTTTTGATCGGCTTGGGTAAAGTAAGGAAGAAAAAATAAATTAAAGGAAAGAAAGAAACGGAAGGCATAAGAGAAAGTAAGCATTACTTATAACTCTGAAGTTCCGGGCACTTTGCTAACATCTCAAAATACGGGAAATGTGGAAGAATTCCAGGAAAATCCCGGGCATCTAATATCCCTAGTAGGGACTCGTAATGTCAGCGGGAATAAACGTGCGATTTGCAATAGGAATTCTGATTAAACACTGCCATCTAAAGAAACATCTATACAATGTGAAGCTAAGTGACATTTATCTACTCAGAAGTTGCGAACAAGAAGGCGATAATAATAAGCTGCTGGACCGAAGGGTTATTGCTAACCTGAGAGCACATTATTATTAACTTTGTTGTCATAGCTAGTTCTTAGACCTAACTAAATGCAGGGCATTTCACAACATTCGGAGACATTTATGCACCTTCTATCTACATGCCAGCACATTATACGTTATATTTATTTAGTAGTTATATAGTCATTATTACAGTATAGACGAAACTATACAAACAAACAAACAAAGGTATGCTTTATTGCCGCAGAAAAATTTTACAATTTTAAGGACAAAGCAAAATATACCTAAAATAAGACATATCAAAACATTAATCGAAAAGAATTTCGATAGGTCAATGCTTTTTAAAAATGTAAATTATCAATTTACCAAATCGTAAAACACACGTTAGAATATAACATAACATTGCCGCAAAACAGTTAATGAATCCTAATAACCTTATAAAAGTAAACAAACACACATGTACGAGGTGAATAATTTCGATGACATTGAAATCAAAATTGCAACTATGCGACCTTAAACTCTATGTTATTATAGTTATACAAATAATTGTGATGTTAAACAAAAGGTATAATGAACTAGTGTAGAATGTAGTATACAAAAAAGAATTAAATTTTGTTTTTAATCCAATACCTAACAAAAATAATTAAGTTTTAAGTGAATGTTCGACAGTTCTTTTCTCTATATGATGATTTTCAAAATTCTATGCTACGAGTTAGGACATGACTCACAAAAAATTTAAGTAAACAAGCGAATTTAGTGACAATTTAAAGAGACTTACTCGCTGTAAAAATCATTAGCCCTGTAAAATGGTCTCTCAATGAGGTATGCTTTGGTGTTTTTTTCGAAATTGTTCAAGCATAGGAATAGATTTTAAATGTACTGGCAGATTGTTGTAAAGTTTTATGGCGTTGTAAATAATTGATTTTTTTATTAATTCTGAGGAAGAAATGGGAAGATATATGTCATGCCTAGAGTTTCTGGTAGGGTATACATGTTGTGGCCTTTCTGGGAGGGTGTTTATATGTTTTCTCAGCAAATATACCGTTTCCAAAATAAATAATGCAGGAAATGTTAATATTTCATGTTTTTTGAAATAGTATTGGCAGTGAGCTCTATTATTTAGACCAAACAAATAACGAATGGCTCTCTTTTGAAGCATAAAAATACTACGAAATTGCTCGGTGGTACAGCAGCCCCAAAAGGGAAGGCCATAGCGGAGGTGGGATTCAAATAAAGAGAAATAAGTAAGTCTGGCAGAAGGAACGTCTAGTTCTTTTGAAACTGATCGAATGGCGAAGCAGGCGGTAGAAAGTTTTTTAGTTAAGGTGTCAATATGATTAGACCATTTTAGGTTGTTATTTATATTTAAACCCAGGAATTTAACCGACTCTACGTATTCAATATTGCTGTTATGTACCTGAAGTGGTTGTAAAGTTCCCTTATAAGATAACGCCACCGTTTTATCGACATTAAAACAAAGCATATTGGAATCGGACCAAGCCTTAATTATAACCAAGTCTTTGGAGATACTAGAGTGTAAAGACGTTGTATCAAAATCACTCCAAGTTATGCTTGTGTCGTCAGCAAAATGGGAAATTCTTCCATTAATTTTAAGGTTCGTGATATCATTCATGTATAACAAAAAAAGAATAGGTCCCAAGACTGAACCTTGAGGGACTCCACTTGTAATCAACTTACAATCAGAATCGGAACCACTAGCCCTTACAAGTTGTTGCCTTTTCCCAAGATAAGATTTGAATCAATTTAAAGAAGTACCACGAATTCCATAAAAATTTAGTTTGTTTATCAGAATTTCATGACTAACACAATCAAAAGCTTTCGCATAGTCACAAAAAACTGAGGCAGTTGGGTGGTTGTTATTGAGAGATAAGTAGACGCCTCTAAGCAACGTGAACATGGCGTCGCTGGTGCACTTGTTGGGTAGAAATCCGAACTGCTCCGGGGATATTATCTGATGCTTCAGGAGAAATGGCATAAGACGATTCTTCAGTAGCCTTTCGATGATTTTTGATAGCACTGGTAGTAGTGCAATTGGGCGATAATTGCAAGAGTTAGTTTTTTCGCCGCCTTTATGAAGTGGAATAATTATAGCTGTTTTAAGGCAATCAGGGAATACACCTTTTATAAAGGACTCATTTATTAATGTTGTAAGGGCCT
This sequence comes from Kuschelorhynchus macadamiae, assembly GCA_030620095.1. NCBI lineage: Eukaryota > Metazoa > Arthropoda > Insecta > Coleoptera > Curculionidae > Kuschelorhynchus > Kuschelorhynchus macadamiae. The sequence continues at coordinate 1,517,030 of JAUTXW010001028.1, forward strand.
CTATGACTGGGAGTGGCAAGTTCAGGAATATTCTAATTGATAGGCCATCAGTGCTACACGAAGAGCGAGCGCATATTTTTAGCAGAAATTCGTATTCCTTTCGTGGTCTACGATTTATGCCGCTTAGGTTTGATATTCTTAAGCGGGAAAGCCTTGTTAAAAGCACTTAAAATTTTATTTAAAAAAGTTCTGAAGTTTGTGTTGACATCAGATTCAAAATTCCAATCGGTGTTAAAGCAAATATTATGAAATACTGAGAAATTTGCGGCCGAGAAAATTCTGCCCCGATGGCGAGATCTTGGTAAGGGCCTAATAGATAAACTAAACCTGGAAATTATTGCCTCGTGATCGGAAAGACCTGAGTTATAGACCTGTGAATGCACCTCTGATGGAGAAAAATCAGACGCCATGTAATCGATGATAGAAGAAGAGTTTTTTGAAATTCTAGTTGGCGAGGATACATGCACTGAAAGACCGAAAGAGTCGAATATAGAAATTAGATATTTTTGGATGGCACAAATATTAGCATAGTCAATATTAAAGTCCCCGCATAGAATTTTTTTACCTTTAATCGGTAGACTGTCTAGCAAACTTACTAGGCTATTTAAAAATGATTGTACATCAGAGTTTGGTGATCTATAAATACAAATTACATAAAGATCAAGGTTTTGATTATATACCATAGAGAATTCAAAAGAGCTATCCGCTAACAAATGATCATATTTAGATACCGACATGAAATCTCCATTTAGGGATAGAATCAGTGTTCCCCCATGAGCTGAGTTTTTTCTGTCATATCTAGCTATTGTGGTATACCTCTCAATATAAAAGGGTTCGTTTAGATTCAGCCAGTGCTCAGTAATTGCAACAAGTTGGGGGAACTCCAATTCTTCCAGAAATAGGTACAACTCGTCAGTTTTATTTCTTAGAGAAGCAATATTAATTAGAACCATATTAAGACTAGTAACAACAGGAAGTTTATACGCCGCAGACAATAGCGAAGCTGTGATGGAAAACTCAACCAAGCTGCGAGCTTACAAGCCTGATATCGTTCTGCTCGACAAGCGTAAAAATCTGATGTTTGCCATCGAATTTGCAGTAGTGATGCACAAGATGAGATGAGAGAAAGACTTTTGTCATCTCGCCTCGTCGAGACTGCTCTTCTCTCGCTCGAAAGGCCTCTCTGTAGATTTTCTGGTATTTCCTGGAAATAAATAGTAAATTGGAAAGTTGTTGAAAATACATTGATGTTTTTAAATTGTTTTGCTTTTGTAAAAAAGTAAATATTCAGTTAAATTTGGCTTCAAAGTAAGAATATCGAATTCAATTTTCCAAAAATCGTAGATTTTTTATATTTTATCCGATAGGGTCGATTTTTTGGCAGGACCTGGAGGTATATTTGTGCTATTTGGAAATAGCAGAGAATAAAGTAATTTATGTTGCACGTAGGTATTTTTCTCAGGAAATATTTAAGCAACCGTTGGGCAGCTTCGCATATGTACCGGATTGTGTTTTTCCGTTTCCGTGATATTGCGACCGAAAGATAAAATATATAAAAAGTACATTATTACCAGGACGAATACAGAATTTTAAAAATGAATGACCCTTCTTTGCACTTTTGAAAGGTAAAACGTATTTATTGCCTGAGTGTAACATAGGGATGGCCAAAATTCTATAATGAATCGATTTGATTAACTAAAAACAAATCGATTCGATGCAATAATCGGGTAATTTGAAACGATTCGTGGCAAAAATCGAATTGATTCGAAAAATATTGAACCTATGTCCTCTAGGCTTGATCAATTGTGGTGTGGCAATAAATAAAATAGGTTTATTACTCTTAAAAGGTTTTATTATAATAAATGTACGTAATTAACATAAATAGTTATAAATAAAAATAGTGCTAACTAACAAAACTGATAATAATAATAAACCAAACTCAACCAACAATTAATTCATTCTTGACCCTTGACCTAGCCACTCTTCAATGCTAAGTGATCCCAAGAATAGTTGGCTAGAAACTCGGTTAGGCTTTAACCTATTTCTATCCTGTGTTAAATAATGGCCTTCCTGGGAAAATAACCTTTCGGATGGTACCTATGTAGCAACACATGGTAAATATTTAAATGCTAACTTTGATAAATTAGGATATATACATTGCACATTTTTCCAAAAATGAAGTGGATTTTCTGTTCTCTTTACAACAGGATGCTGCAAATAATGTTTAAGTTCCACAGGCAACTCATCATCAGTTACAATTGAGGGCTTAGAACTTTGAGTTGATATCAACCAGTCATGGCATGGCCATAAACTTTCAGTATCTGCTGAGGTTTAATTTTCAGTACTGATGGTTTTTAAGTTAGTGTCATCTGATTTTTCTTCCTCAATAGTAACTGCTTTTACTCTTGAAGAAATAAATTTAAACTTGAACTAAAATCCAGTGGGTTGTTAAAATGAATGTTTTTATATCTGGGGTCTAGAATAGTTGAGACTGCACACAGTTCTACGTTTGACTGTTTCGCTAAGCAAAATGAAACGATCTATCATATGAAATGTCGAATTCCATCGCGTTGATACCTATTGAATAAGTTTTAGGGTGGAATTTTCTAATCTTCCTTGAGTAACCTGTATCCGCCTAAGTTCATCTGAACCTGATACTGACTGCTTTGTAAATGTAACAATGCTTTTTATTTTTTAATGACGCTTGATTATGTCACCTGAGAGATCTATAGCTTTAGTTAGATTTAAAGTGAGGGCAAAGCAAGATAAGTGTTTCTCTTTGCCAGAAATGTCAGTTACAGCTTTACCGATATTACTACCGTTGTCATTTACCACTACATTTACTTTGTTTAGTTCGATATTACAATCTCTACAAATTTTCAAAATATTTTCTTGAATATAAGAGGCAGTGTGACTTTCAAACAGTTGAAAAACACCAATAATTATCGACTTAAGTTCATATTCAGACAAGTTTAAAAAATGTGCTGTTAGACCTAAATAACTTATAGTGGTTTGGGTTTCAGTCTAAATTCTCTGTAGTCAATACAAAACCAGGTACATTTTTAAACATATTTTTAGTAATGTTGCTTAAGTCTTCATATTTTTTGTTCATTAATCTAGTTATAGTTTGTCTAGAAGGTATTTTGTATAGGGGCTGTGTTGTTTTTAAAAAATATCTAAAGCCCTCTTTTTCAACAGTAGAAAAAGGTAATGCATCTTTTGCGATCATGTACAATAATCCATCAGTTATATTATTGTGCTTTTGCGCTCCCTGTTCAAAAGACATAATTCTACAACCTTGAACTGAAGTTACCTCCTCTTCCACTGATTGTTTTCTTGGAATAGTCTCTAATGTACTGCTGCTATTTTTACCACTAGATTCCGGGTTAGGAAAAAAAGTTTTAATTGTTTGCACTTAGATGTCGATGGCATTGCATCTATGTCTATGACTGTTTGTTTTAACTGCCTGAACCACAGTCAAAGCCTCGGTCAGATTTAAACAAAAATAAATAACAAATAATCAGTTTGATTCGGAAATTTATAATAAATGTACATTAACTTACAGAACTGTCTCTGAAGCTGTAGCTATTTTTATTCCATGTTTTGGCTTTAAGATTTGTTGTATTGCCTGAATACTTTACTGTGGTATTACAATGTCTGCATCGAGCAGATTTAATATTGTCACCATCATCACACAAAAAATCTTTCCAAACACTCTTGTTTTTGGAGGCATATTTTACTGAGCAGATACAATTAACAATATTTCGAGCTCACAAGGTATATTGTATATTTGCCACAAACTATTACTGTGTTAAAAGTTTTATGGTATTATGGTTAAGTAGACGTATTGTTTATCCATTCGATTTTTTGGGTAAAAGAATCGGGTAGTCGAAATGATTTATAATTCTAGAATCGATTCGATTCCCACGATGCATCGGTTTAAAAGGATCGATTCAATTCATAATCGAATCGATCCTGGCCATCCCTACTGTAACATCACTTACATCTTTCCTAAAACATTATATATTTTTATTAAAATAGGTTCTATTCTTTTTGCAGGTACGGTCTCTTTCACGCCACCATCCCGCCTAAAGTATTTTAGATATCTTTTCGCTCCGATCAAAGGATTTTCCGTTCATTTTGTATTTAGAGCACCCTCTTTGGCTTACTATACAAATTTATTCGCGTTACCATTTGATCCTATGGTGTGGATTACAATTATATTGGTGCTTGTACCATGCGGTGTCCTCATATACGTCATTTTCACGTGGGAGAATAGAGAACGAGCTCTTCGTCAACAGTTTATGGACAACAAGGAGAACGTGCCCAGTGTGCTGGATATTATTATGATGCAGGTATTTATTTTCTTTTATGATTTATAAACAACAATGTATGAGGCACCGCTACAAACCTTATAGGGAATGACTGTCAGTCGATTTTACTTGCTTTTAATGTATTTTAACATTTTTCTTTAGCACATATGTTTTGATTAAAATAAACACGTAAATACAGGGTGTCCCAAGTAAAGTAGAATACCTTATCACAAAAAGTTGTACGACGTACGAAAAAGTTAAATACGAAAATTTCTTGGTTTAGTTTAAATTTTTAAATTATGTATTTTCATGGATATAGGGCGTTTATATCGCTCGGTCAGAGCACCGTTTTTAAACTTAATATTATATTTTTAGTAAATAAATATTATTTTTAAATCAGATGAGGTATCAAAAAAAAAAAACAAGAATATATCGAATACTGATCAGCACATGCCGAATTTTGAACATGAGGTGGAGAATTTGGCCATACCAACTTAGGGGAAATATTGATTGAAAGCCACTTCGACTAAACCTTTACACGAGGTCTTTAAGCAATTTAAAAGAAAACAAAAAAATCATTTGTGTTGCTCTTAAAACAATACCACAGTAACAGTCACAGCGATCACCTACAGCTAACAGCTAGATGCGAGGTATACGAGGCCGCGCGTTATTTTCTCGCAATGAATACATCTACGGGGAACGATCAATAACTGTATTAGTTACTTTAGGCATTCATATTAATATTTAGAGTAGTAGATATCAAATGTTCTAATTCCAAGGAGATCTTTGCTCACATATACGTAGAAACTAGATTATCTCTAATAAAAATCAATGTTTTAAAAAAACTGAAATTATCCACAAGATTAAACTGGTCTGCATTTATTAAGCCAAACCTAGAGCAAGTGTCTTCCCCTTTTCTCAAGACCGTCTCCACACTCTAAGTATCATCTTCTCCAGAAATTATAATCTAATAAGAACTGAAAGGCCCTTGCGCCATGAATACTAGGAAATAAATGTCAGTACGCACGCAGCTTACAGTACAGATTATTTTTAACTCTATATAACTACCAAATAAATGCCTTAAATGGATTCATGGTAACTTTATAGACTCGTTTATAGGTGTCTTAATATGAGTCAAAAACACTGCAAGAGACATTAATCCAATGCAAGGGTTTTAACGCTCACCCACATAAAACCAAACCACTAAACTGTTAAACATTTATATTAAATCAGCTTTATACTAAAGCCCTATTGTTGCCATTAAATCCCTTTGTTAAACAGTTTGCTCCTAACAGCTTAAAACATTTTTGTTTTAATATTAACCTCCATATCATATTAAGTTCTTTAAATACAAATTAAAATGTTTTATAAAGCCTTCTTAAAACTTTTTTTGTGTGGATAAATACTGATTCTTGCAGGACAGTAAGGGAACCTACTATGCCATAGTACAAAAATGGATTTTCGTGAAAATAAGTGGTGAAATACGATTTAAATGGTTACTTTAAATATCAGAAGCAAGGTAAATATCTTAAAATAAGGAATAGACAACTTACAACCCCCAACAGGTCACCGTGCCCACAGCGTTTTCCTCCTCAAGTTACATCGGACCAGGGCGTGCGGTGAAATTTTAAGAAAGGGAAGCAATTTTTAGAAACTTACCTGTTTGTAATGTAATTCGATTCTTCGATCTTTTTTTGCAAATTCCTCAATGACGTCATCATAAAAACGTCGATGCTCCTGCCCCTTTGAATTTCTCACGAAATTTTTTATACGTTTTTGCGTTCTACTGATAAACTTCTGGCAGGTATTGTCAATACTAATTCACACAATTTCGACACTTCGGTGTCATCTTCCAGCTCCTTGTCTTTTAAAAATTGCATTAGTTCCTCAGCGTTATTATTTGCGCTAATGTCATCAATTTCGTCAATTACTTTTAGTTCAGATCGCAGTAACATTCGGTCGAAGAACCGGCCATAATGAAGAAGAAGAGATTTAAATGGCATGGAGAAGTCAAAATTGCAGAGCTCGAGGAATTTAAAATCATTTAAAGCGTTAAATCTATAATTTATTTGTTGCTGAAATTGATCGATTATTTCATAAAAGAGGCGTCTGTATGATGTTTGAACATCTCCCACCTTGTCTGTTCGAAGACGCTAGGCTTGTGGCTCTACATTTAACGTCATCGTTTTCTCCCAAAATAGGTCAAAGTCATCTCTCTTTTGGTTTAACATGGACTTAAAATCATCCACTTATTTTAAGCAAAAAGCAATATCATTTGTTTTAGTTTGTAATATATTAAAAACATTGTCCGAGAATGGAAATATTTCTGAAAATATGTTGAACAAATAATTAAAATTAAAATCTCGTTTCAAACAGTCCAAAAACCCCCTCGAACTATTTATTGCTTCTGAGTCCCACGTTTCATTATTTTCTATTATATTCTCAAATAGTTTAATCAGTGATTCACGATTTTCAGATACTGTTAACACAAGTCTTCCATTATAGTTCCACCTAGTAGGAACTACTTTGGGCAATTGTTTGTGGACAATGCCACTTAAAGTAACGAAAAACACTTTACACTCTTTAATGTGATTAATGGACTGGGATAAAACTAAATTTAATTTATGACCAAAACAATCGACAAACACAGCACTTGGGAAAGTTTCTCGAACTTTAGTTTGCAGACCCCCTAATTGTCCTGCCATCACTGCAGTTCCATCATAGCTTTAAGCAACTAATTTTTTCTGTCCATTAATTTTTTAGTAACGTTATAAACTACGGTATATAATGCATCTGCTGTACGACTTTCGGACACATTCTTAAAACCTAAAAATCGCTCTTGAATACTTTCGTCTGTTTTAACGTAGCGTATTACTATAGATAATTGTCTAAAATTAGCGATATCACTTGTTTCGTCCAGAACAATAGCAATGAACCGCGCCTCGTCAATCTCCTGCTTAATTCTTTTTAGAATAATGGTTGCAACAGCGGAAATTAAATCATTTTGGATTCGATTCGACGTTCCGCGAAAAAGGCTAGAGTGCTCTAAATGATTTTTTAAGCAATCATCATATTTAGCCATTAAACTAAGTAAATCTTGAAAATTTCCTCTATTTGAAGAAACCCTTGTTTCGTCATGACCTCTAAATCCCAATTCGTGCTGTCCCAGAAAACAAACAACATCGATAAGTCTTCTTAACATTTGCCCATTTTTATCGACTAGTTCATTGTGTTGGCGGTGACTAATTTCCGAATGTTTATTAAGTGCGTGTTCAATTCTGGTTTTGCCAAAGACTTTTTCTTTTATGACGGCCTGCAAATTGCGCTTTGGACACAACGTGTCTTTTTACAGCTTTATGGAAATTGTTTAAATCGGAAAAACCAGTTTTATTCCAGAGACCTTTTTCATTTTCAAAAATTAAACATGGTCAACAAAATAATTTACTTACAGATTCACACCCTGTTAGCTATTTAAATTGTTCGTATTGTTTTTCCGGATAAAAATGTCTAATACAGTTTTTCATTTTTGTGGTTAAATTTTTCATAGACAGTTTTAAAGATTATTTGAAGCTTATCAGCGAAGTTTAATGTTGAAAATCCCTTTATTATTAAGACACACACCACACACTCTTCTTACTAAATTTTCCAACCTATTCAACATTATTACCGACAGCCAAAGTTGAGGGTATTTGCATATCCACGTCCGTATTATTGTCTTCCATATCGCATTATGCACGACGCGACGTACGTATCACACAACACACGGATAGCCGTTCAAACAAAGAACCTACTCCAATGATAGCTTCCGCCACCACTTAAAGCACGCGACTGAAATGCAAAAATTGCAAACAGCCGGTGGAAAGTTCAATAAACTCTGGCTCGATTCACAGGAAATCAAGCATACAGGACTTGGCTGCAGAGAAGCTAGCGGCCCGCATAGGTTCTATTCGATATTCTATTGTGGCTGGGTGGGAATCAAGGCCGCATTTATTATGGGCTTGATAATTAAGATAATATTTTAGCATTTTTAATATAAACTAAATTAATGGTTACCTATTTCAAAAATTACATTCTAGAAGATGTTTTGTAATTTTTTTTGGGGAAGCACTGCTTCCCTTGCTTCCATGGACTGCACGCTCCTGCATCGGACATTTAAGAGACGAAGCATTTCCCCGTTAAGACTGAGGCGTAAGAAAATTGATTTTTTTATTTTTCAAATAAACTATCTCTAATTTTGGCGATAGGTAAATAAACAAAAAAATATTGATATTTAAAATAACTCAAATTGAACACAATCGGTTCATGCTAGGCTAGGCAGGAGTCATTTATAGTTTTGAAGGCTGAATGTAAATATTTAGAGCAAAACTAGTAATGGTATACTATTAACATACAAAATTTGAGAAAAATCGTTATTATGCCCATTTTACCGGAATTAAGTTCTTGGCCAAATTTCAGAAATAAAAATTAAAAATAAACAACTTTTTAAAAGTTCTTTAAACATACCTTGTTGGATCTTGAGGAATTCGAAAAGATGGCACATTCCCTATTATGTTACCGTCACATTCACCAACACTGCAGTAAGAATAATGACTAATTTGAGAAGCCATTTCCAAATGTCCAAAAAATTACATTTAAACGCACTTTTGTTCCAAATTCTATATTTTTGCTCACCGCGTACAACAGTCGGTAAACACGTAGGTTTAAAATCTTAAGACACCGCGTAAACCACTGCAAAGTGATCTGCCGACTGACCGCTAGAAGCGGCAGTTCGTGGATGCGCGAGGCGCGTCGGCAATATGGAAATTTATTGCGGAATAGCCAAGTGCCTGGACTATTTAGGATATATAGACTCTGCCACAATCTTGCGACAGTCAATATTGCAATGCTGCTTATTATGTTAGGGACAAAAATATTGTACAATCTTCACGTATGCAGTATCTAATTTAAAAAATCATGTTTCAGATAGCCATAGTATGCCAAATGGACTTTTTTCCTGAGCCAAAAAGTGCTTCTGGAAAGATTCTCATATTTGTGGTTCTCATGACATTCACCTTCATCTACACAGCATTTGCAGCCAGAATTGTTTTATTAATCCAATCAAACACTAATAAAATCGAAAATATGGAACATTTATATACTGCAAATTTTGAATTTGGAGTTGAAAATCAACTTTATAACTTGTATTATTTCAAGGTAAGTAAACATTACAACAAGACCTTGAATCCCATACGGATTCCGCCAATCAAAACACATATTGTTCATTGCGTTTCCTATTCGTCCGTCGTTTATTTCGGAGGAGTATAAACAAGTTTTGTTGAATCATCACTGTGAGTTTGTGGATGTGTGTTCGAATCCCCGTTCAGGCGATGATTTTTTTTTAGTTTTTCCTTTAACAAAATTTATAATTTTAAAAACCGGATTGCGTTTGGTTAGCCCTGATTAGGCATATTTTTTAACGTGATGTAAAAAATGTATCTGTATTAAAACAAGGATTTTTTTTTAACAAAACCTATATTGTTACGTGAATTTGTCCTGTTAGACTAGAATAGCTCAAGTTTATCGATAAAAACATCATTAAAGCCATAAACCATCATTAAACTCATAGGTAATCTCAGTGGCGGCTCTTCCATAAGGTCATTTGATCAATGACCCCCAAAAATATTTCAAAAAATAAATTATTCGTTTGACCTTCCCTCCTAATAGTTGTAATACAACGCGAACCTTGGAAAAGTTAAATACGCTACATAATTAGCCGCGCGCGGCGATTTGAATGATCTCGTTGAGTTCCTTAGGCATAATACAAATACGCTATACTAAGCTAGGCTGGGCAGTCCGAATTGTCCTGATTACCTTAGAGCTTGAGCAAGTGGAATATGAAATCGCGATTTGTGTCGTCAGCCGGTGTCTTCTCATAATCGATCGGTCGGAAAGTTATTCCATTTTGACACGGTCTAATCCCAAGAACCATGATTTCTTAATTGACCACAGCCGTGAAAGCTTTCGTTCTGTGTTAGCTAACCTCTACGGGGAGGAAATCAAGAAGGATGCCAAAACTTTTGGCGATCTCAGGAACAACAAGAAAAAGCTACTTTGCCAACTAGCTAGTACCAAAATCTCTACAGATGAAATACCACATAAGATCAAAAAGTGCAAGGAACATCTACAAACGAGCCAGTATGGCATTGGTAAGCGAAAGGATACAAGCTACTCGACGTGATTTGGATATAAACGCTCGTAATTATTAAATATTCATTTAATCATTCAAAATTAGCTTTTATACTTGAATATCAAACATTTAGAACTCTCAATAACATTACCAATGCGCAAGCAGAAAGGATACATCAAGCAGTTACAATTAAGCAACAGAAAAAGTTCGAAAGACTGCTAGACAGCCGAAGACAACTAAAACTGCCACAGGACACCGTTATAAATTTATCTTCCAAAATCCTTACTGAAGCAGAAAAATCCGCCCTATCTAAAGGTCAAAACTTCGTCATTACACCAAAAGACATACCCGTAGAAGATATAGTGTCATCCGTTGAAACGACAATTAGAAGACTTTCAGCAGAAGAAGCTGACGCAATGAGGTATGAAACTGCGAAGATCATCAAAAATTCTAACCTGCCTAAGTCGAATCTATTAGCTGCAGAAAGAACGGCATTAAAAACATTAAACAACAATATAGACATTTTAGTCCTTCCAGCGGACAAGGGAAATGCCACTGTCGTCATGGACAAAACAGATTACGTGAAGAAAATACAACTACTTATGGACGACAACATCTACAGAGTGATCCAAACAGACCCGACCAACAATATTTTAGGTACGCTTATTTTTAAATTTATTATTGACCTTCCAATATAATTCACCACGAGCTGCCACTGGGTAATTTCACTTGCTAAAAAAAATTGGCAAATTTCCTTTACCGAAACTTCCCTTGATGTGATTCTTTCCTTTTGTTAGAAATAGTGAACTGTGACCCAATTCACTTCGGTGCATAGACATTTACAACCGAACTTTACACCCAGATTGTCCAGCTTTAAAATGGAAATTTAGAAAAACGTTTGGACCTGTCGATTTTCCAATTGAGGGGGAACTATTTTTCAGCTTTTTTCATCCACATGGCTGGAGGGAGAACAGTTAACCCCTGACATTTGAATAGGAGAGAGGGGTCGTGCTATCCCTTTTTTAAAGGTCTCATCGAGTTATGCTTTATATCCCCATAATTTCGCCTTATTGTTTTAAACCACAACGAAATGACAGCTTGTTAAAATTTATTAGAGATTTGATATGTCTGGTCTGGATACAAGTTGGACTTAGAAAGTCAGACGAAGACCTCTTGGACACGTCGATTTCTGATTCGAGGGGAAACAACTTGTCTGCATTTTCATCCCCGTAACCTCAAACTCCTAACGGGGGAAGCCAAGCACGTAGCTAGGGAAGGGTCCTGGAAGTTTGGACCCCCCGAAACTTTCAAAATATGTTGAAATAGGCATGCTTTTTACAAATTTTCCTGAAGTTTGATCGTTTGGACCTCCCCCCCCTCCGAAATAATTTTGTGGCTACGTGCCTGGGGGAAGCACAACCCTTGATTTTGAATAGGGGTGAGGAGTGTTTCGATACATTTTAAAGACCTCATCGAATACAATCTGATCTAAATTTTCATCGATAACGAAATTAATTCTAACATGAGGAGGCATTGTGGAATTTACCTCAACATTGGCATTTGAAAAGTATTTATTTCCTGCTTGGTCCGAGTCTTGGGCAAGATTAATCAGAGAATCATCATGGTCATCACTTTCTTACTGATATTCAAAGTCGTCAGGACCAACGCTTCGACCAGGTGGAACTACAAGACGTTCCTTTCTGCCTGTTTTTCGGTCCTGAGTCGCATTTCCATTTCGCAATTCTTTCAGAAATGTAGTAGACCTGTTTCTATTTAACGGAAAGTACTTTTCGTCGAATGGCTAGTTAGTATTTTTTGCCTTGATTTTTATTTTTTCAAAAACGCCCTCTAATGCGTCTTTAGGAACCTAAAAACGGCAACATCCAACGGTTGCGTTAAAAGGATTGAGTTTGCGGGCAAAAATGAAAATGATATGTCATTTTCCACGCATATTTGAATTACATGCGATGACAGATTGTCTCCTATGAGTACTTTCCTCCCTTCAAAACGTCTGACATAGGGTACAACTATCTTCTTCTATCTCTTTCCAAGGATGTAGATAATGACGTCTGATCACCTGTATCGATCATCGTATTTCTAAAGTGGTTAAAAAAAGTACCGATGAAGGGCCGACTTTAAAATTTTCTATTTATAGACTGCCTTTCTCAATGCTTCTTTCTGTTTAGGGTATTTTTTAAAAAATTTTGAAAAAAAAAATACCTTATACTTTTTATACAGCTGAACAAAAATAATTTGTCTCTTTCAAGCACTAGTGCGAAATGTAAATTACTTTTCGCACTAGTGCCGCAAAAACTAATTTTCCCCACTAACATGCGTGCGGAAAGTGCTTACTTTTCCACGCTCATAAACATGTCAATAATTAATACAAACTATAAATACAGGTTAAAATATAAAATAGACGTGTCAAAAGTATAAAAGTATAGATGAAATAAAAGATGATTCAATTAAAATGTTCTTTCAAAAAGTCCGACACATTAGGTTGTCTTATCTCTTAGTGTTAATGTAATTTTTATTAATAGGGCCCAACCGATCGCGCAGACGAGTACTGGAGGAAACAAATTTATGAAAAGAAAATTAAAAAACCAACTGGAGACAGATTTCTTAATGCGACAGAAGGGTTAAATATGGTGCGTGATTCGTACTTTGCTTTCCATGTTGAGCGAACCGTAGCCAATTATCTAGTAGGTAAAACTTTTTCAAATGATCAGAAATGTTCTTTAAAGTTTGTGGATACTATATATAAAGCAGGCATTCCGTATTTACCAGCACCACGAAATTCGTCATATCTTAAACTTTTCCTAGTAAGGTGAGTGGTATTTATAAGAATTTTTTATAAATTGTGTTGGAATTGATTACAGTGAAAAATAGTATATTATTATTCCGCGAGCATGGGTTCCGCAGTGTTACTCAGTCTCAAAGAAATTGGAAAACGCTGTATAAGCGTCATTAACCATCTTTATTAGTATGTTATGATTAGAAAGGATAAGTTAGTTAAATAATATGTTTAATACATTTTGAATTCGTTTATACTATAAATATAAAAATGCACCAGTGTTTCCTTAGTTTAAATTAGGAGTTTGTCTGGAATCTCTGTATTTAGAGTTACAACTATTTTATATGTGGAAAACATAATATTTCAAATTGATTTCACGTACATATGCATATATTGATTACTTACATTACACAAATTCTGCAAATAGGCATAGTAAATACATAGTATTCACGAAAAATACGGGTCTTGTAAACAATTAAACCCACGGAATTTGATAATTTTTTAATATAAAATAGAAAGTTTACCTTCATCTAACTGAAGAAGAAGAATAAGAAAGAAAGATAAAAGAAAATAAAAGAAATGGATGAACCACTTTTTCTATTAAAAAAAACCAAACAGAAATTCGATGTTTTCACAGTATTCCAATGCGCCATATTCCTTAATATGACAATTTGAAGAAAGGCTATTATGCATTGTTGCCAAACTTACATTATTGTATTGTATTAAATTTTTCATGTTTGTCTCCCGACAGTAACGCATTTGGATCCCTGTGCCCATCCCAAATATTAAACTTTCGCCAGTGATGCACTTCGCTGTCGTCCGCCTTTTATATTTGGGCTTTAATGATGATGCCTACGGCGCCTAACCTGGTGCTAGTCCGGTACCAATCTACCTAGTGCGGTCAACACTAATCAACAGGTGGGTGCATCACTGGCGGAAGCCTAACATTCGCCAGTGATGCTCTGCGCTGTTGTTCGCCTTTTAGAGCTTTAACGATGATACCTACGCCGCCTAACCTGGTGCTAACCCGGTACCAATCCACCTAGTGCCTTCGCGCTCCTGTTGGTACCGATCCACATCCCACAAATACATTTTGTTTTTTTCTTATAATTTATATAGATCATATATAAAATAAACTTGGCAACGTATCATCCCCAGCACACTGGATTTTAGAGATGTTATGGAACAGCATTTTTTGGTAACAGTTACGATCTGTTCCTGTTCCATGCGCGTACCTGTTCCAAATACCTGTTACTGTTCCAAACTAATCCGAATTAAAATATTTCGATGTACGCGCCTGATGCGTGCGTTTGGACCGCTTCGAACAGTTGGACTCGGACCTGCAGCGACTTGTTTGTTTGAATGAAAATGTGAAACAGTTTAGTAGAATTATTTCATGTTGGTTTTGATTATCAGCCCACTGCAGTTTAGTCGTACTCGACGGCGAGAGTTTATTTAATACTAAAGCGTATAAATATTAATTAGTAATTAGTTATTTAAGTCAACTTAAAAAATGAGTAAACGAACCAGCGTAGTTTGGAATTTTTTTTCCGTAGTGGATGCATTAAAATGTGTTGCAAAATGCAATTTATGTTTGACGCTTATGTCTTTCAAGGCATCCGTATCGAATTTAAAAAAACATTTGCAAAGGAGGCACCCCAGTGTGCAAATAGTTCAGGAGCCAAAGAATAATGTAGAAATTCAAAATGAGGCAGGTCCTGCAATTGAAAGTTATTGTAAAAATGATAATAATCCATTATCTCAGGTTCAGGTATGGTATTATTTAAAAATATTATTTTAAAATAACAGTGTCTGATTTTTTTCCACGCGTTTATTAGTTTAACTTCTCTGTGTGCTTCTTCATTTACCTGGTTTTAACATTCTATAATTCGCAGTGGCGCACCGAGCGGGATGTTATGAAGGTTAAAACCCCACCCAGATCCTGAACCTAAAGTCGAAATATACGGTTTCGAAGCCCAAATTAATAGTAAAATTCTCCCCTGCGTGGAAAAACCCCCTCAGAACTAATTTCTCGGTCCGCTACTGATAATTCGCAATAGGTACCTATATATTTCACCGACCTGCACGTTAAAAATTCACCTTTAATTACTCAATAGTGACAATTTTTAACTTGATATCCTATTTTTCAGAATTGTTAAGCATTTTGTCATTTTTGCAGATTATCAGATTCGGCTGAAAATCGGTTTTTGGGGGAATTTAATATTGCTAATTACAAATTTTAGTCATCATTAAAAATGGCGACATTAACATGGCGGACCAATTTGATTTGACTGAACATCGGCAACTAGGGGAATATTTAAATAGTGCTAATAACTTATGATCTTTGAGCTAACTATCTGAAAAAAATGCTACGCCGACATGGCGATCGAAGTTTGTCATTAAAATCCGACTTAACATCAGTATTCAGAGTGCTATTTATGATGTTTAGTCAACATTAAAACATTTAAGACAGCGTTGCCAACTTTCAAATTTTATAATTTAATAGTATTTCAAAGAAGTTTTTTAACTTTAATTAAGTGAAATGAGAAATTAAGAACACGATTTGAGTAAGTTTTTATAATGTATCAAAATATATTCTGTTCCTAAGGTATATACTAATATATGAGTTGCATTAAAAAACACAAAAGATGAAGTGCCTTCAGTATTTTTCATTACATGGGGAAACCACGCTTTTTATTGTATAATAAATTTATATATCAGTGACCTAATCTAATTATATTTTTTTATCTGTGCTTAAGTATATTTTTCTACTTTTTGTTAACTTTTTTTTCTAATTTAATATTTAATTCATTTTCTTGTTATGTTCTATTTCATTTTAATTGCATTAAAGGCGCCTTCAGGGTTTAAAATTTATTATTGCGGCCCGCATTTTTTGTATTTTTATTTCTCCCTAATTTAAAAGCATTTGTTTTACAATTGATTATTTATTATTATTGGTTATAGATATTGGCTTAGTGATGGTTTTTGTTCTTAAATTGCTATCATACGTTTGTTTGTCAATACAAACTTGAAATAACTCTTTTTTAGGAAAATCGTGAGTCTACTGCTTCAACATCTACAAGTACAACTTCCTTTAAGCAGTCTAAGCCCAAATCGCAAACAAATATGTTCGCTTATGTTCCAAAAAAAGTGTCTGCCTCATCTAAAAAAATAATTGACTCTAAGCTGCTAAAACTATTTTATAAAGATTTCCAGCCTTTTAGTGTCGTTGAGGACAAAGGTTTTAAGGAATTCGTAACGGCATTAAATCCCTCTTACGAACTTCCATCAAGACAGGTTATATCAAAAACCCATATTCCAAGTTTGTATGAGCAATGCTTTGCTCAGTGTAAGGAAATTGCGAAAAACATTGTTGCCGCTTCGCTGACAACAGATTGTTGGACTTCGGTCAATAATGATAGCTATATGGGTACTACAATTCATATTATAGACGAATATTTCAAATTACAAACAATGTTGCTGGAATGTGCAACTTTAAATGAGGCCCATACAAGTGTCACGTTAGCAGAAAAGTTAAAAGCAATTGCGAAAGAGTGGGGAATTGAAAGAAAAATTATTTTGGCTATCTCTGACAATGCATCGAATATTAAAAGTGCAATATCAAACCAAACACACTGGAAATTTTTTGGGTGCTATGCACATACCCTTAATCTGATAGTCCGGGATGCGCTAAAATCAGATCAGCTTATCACAGATTTGTTAGAAAAAGTAAAAACAACGGTTGCTCATTTTAAAAGAAGTTACAAAGCAACTGCAAAATTAAATTCCTATCAAGAAAATACTGGCGTTTCAGTACCCAAGAAGCTTATCCAAGATGTGGTGACCCGGTGGAACTCCACATTTTATATGATAAAGCGGTTCATAGAGCTAGAGGAAGCCATCCGAAGTACGGTGGCTTTATTGGACACGGTATTGCCACAACTAACTTTGGAAGAATGACAATTACTAAAAGATCTTAAAACTGTCTTAGAACCTTTTGAAGATGCTACTCGTGGGCAAAAATATCTTGTAGCTTCAATGGTCATCGTCATAACAAATGAGCTGCAAAACGTATGTAAGGAGCTTTTAAATCGGCATATGACACCCATTGCCAATATTGTAATAAAAAAATTACAAAGCGGTATTAAGGAGCGAATGGTAAACTATGAATATAGCAATACTCTTGCAATGGCAACCTTCCTAGACCCTAGGTTTAAAACGCTAGTATTTTTAAACAATGATGCTATTGAAAGAGTTAAGAAAAATGTTATATCTGACCTATCAGATATAATTTCAAATAAGGAGAAAGGCAACGAAACAGATTCGGAAAATAAATTAGGCGATAAAGAAGACACAGAAAATCCAAGTCTACAAAAGGAAGAAAAACTGTCATTATGGAATACCCTAGACCAAATTGTATCTCGAGAAGGCACCAAGAACTCAAATACAAGTTCAACAGCAAAAGCTATTATCGAAATACAAAGGTACACGGATGATTGCATATTGGACAGAAAAAAAGATCGATTAGAGTGGTGGAATGATCACAAATATATATATCCGAATCTCTGTGACTTGGTAAGGAAAAAATTGTGTGCGGTTGCTACATATCGGTTCCTTGTGAAAGTTTATTTTCGAAAGCAGGTGAACTTTTGAGTGACCGTCGTAGCCGCCTTGGGTCAAACAAAGTGCAGAAAATGTTATTTTTAAACTATAACAGCAATTTTTGCAAATTTTAATTTACGGTTTAAAAAATATGTAAATACTGTTTATGCTGTATTACCTATATCATATCGCGTATAGTTTCGCAATTAATCAAATTGTATCTACTTATAAACTGACTTAAAAGTATCAAAAAATATATTAGTAATTTTTAAAACATTAATTCATCATCTGGGAAAACATCAGGACGCCAAATATAAAAGAAACATTAAATAAATATCTTATTATTATTATTATTATCATTATTATTATTATTATATAAAAGTCAAATAAATTAATGGACTTGTATTTTGAATGTCTTTAATTTTTTTATATTCAGAGTCCTTATGATTCCCTAGGTGATAAAAGATTAAAATACACTATTATTTTTGCTGCTTTTACTACCGTAGGCAATTTAGCTTACATGTTTAGATACATTAATATTTTTTAAGTCAGTTAATAGTTTGAGATACATATTTTGATTTTCGAAAACGACAGACAAATTTCCTTATGAAACTATATCGCCAGTTCTTTATATTTATTTATATGTCTGTTATTTCTTTTGAAGAAAAGAATATGATTTTTGTTTTTTTTTTCACATTACTACTATTATTACTATTACGCTTACTTTTATGTCATCAATATTTTGTTATGTTTCACCCTTTGCGAAAAAGTTTTTTAATATATGTATAACAGTTCAAAGAATTCGTAGTCCTTTTTTTCTTTTTATAAAAGAGTAGCGTATAAAAGTATATTTTACTGTTTCAGTTTTTTCTTAATTTAGCGCAAAAATCCAAAAATGACCAAACGAAAACACAAACAATGCGTAAGTATATCAATATCAATGATACAGTCAAATACATTATACACAGTACAATTCTTATACGCATAAATATATATTTTTAATCTAGTCTCTCTGTTCCCAAAATCCCAAGCAGCCGGCATCGTTTCCATTCATAACGTAATCGTGCCGCTGGACTTGGACTAGACAGACAGCACAAATACCACAGACCGACTGATACCGCGATCCGCGACCGCGTTTAAAAAAGCATACTCGTGGTAACAGCCGTAACAGGTACGGCGTAATTTGTGTAACAGGTACGTGGAACAGGCAACGCAAACCTGTTCCAACGGAACAGCTCCAGTTCCACTGTAACATCTCTACTGGATTTCCGTCCAACAGACGATACTCCCGCTCTCCATTTAGCAGCTGTAATTATGTTTAAAAACGTTTAACAATGTCTAATATAATAATTATTTCTAACTTTTGGTTAGAAATAATTAATATTATTATTAAGATTATTATATAATCAGTCTTTTGCGTAGTTCATAAATTAAGTTTGTGAAAAATATGTTTTTAGCGATACGCCAAAAACAAGTTCAGTGCTACCTTCCGAAACCTTAGTTTTTTTATAATTTGAAAAAGTACCTCATCCATAAATTTTTGTGCATAGGAATTATTAAAAAAAGGTAATCTTTCAAATGTATATTTTAAATTTGTTAAATTCCATGGGTAAAATTCTTTACAAGAGCCGAAAAATACATTTATATTTATTAATAAACCTTAAATATTTTAATTTGTGCTTCTTATAATCAATCATCTTCCATTACCGAAGTTTGTTCGTATTAATTACATTTTGCTAAGCCCATAATTCCTATCCAACAATCAATATAAAACATGGAACATATTGTTCTGAGATTCTTGGAAGACCTAAAACAAACACTTCACTAGCAATAATTTGTTTTATTGTAAAAGTTAAACGCAGAAAACAGCAAAAGACATAACTTAACTTTGCCAACTAATTTCGACTACTTGTGACTCCATCTATTAGATTAATATTTAATTATTAAATGCGGTTTTTCATACCTCAATCCTAAACTCTAGAAATGGTTTAACGTTAGGCAACCAGTATTACAAACAATGGCAGAAGTGTTATCTAGCTACTAGGAACTACAGAACAGTCAACAACTAATTCAACACACGTAACTAGGCATCGGAACTAAATGGACCCGTGAACGAATCCATTGGAACATGTCCACGAGCGGACTGGATCCGAATGGACCGAAACCATCACCAGACCCGGACCGCCCATGTCTACTCTAGCATGTAAAACGTTCTTTAGCAACAGCAACACTGGCCGAAATATTTTGATGTCCCTGACCCTACATCAGGGTCGGGGAATTACCAACAAGTGATCACAATGATCTCTTAAGTTAAACTGTTTGGAAAATTCTAGAGATTATTGCTACAACATTGTAGACGCGAAAACATTTACCTTACAGCACCCTTTTTTACTACCTCTAAAAATACAATAAAAAAACAGGCTATTTTTTAATAACAGTTATACTTGTCAGAAGCTTAATTTTTCTAAACTTTAATTATTGCTGTTATTTGGATGAATAATTCAATATACTGTTTTTCATTTGTAATTATTATAAAATGGAATTTTGCCCAAAAAATAAAAAGAATCCTAATATAGTTTTATCTTTTTCAGTTTTAGAAGGCTTTCTGAAACGGGAATACACGACAGGGAACATCGATTGTGTTTCACTAAAAAACCATCGTGTGAAGGCAGAGGCAACGTTTTTGTGAGTGTCGGTTTAATCGAGTTGTACTTTGCGTTTTCGATATTTATTTGTGGATTCTGTTTAAGTATGGGGATACTGATTATTGAGAAATTGACATATAATTATCTTAAAATTCGCTGTGCTTTGTAACTTCTTTAGAATACTTTAGCAACACCCTTTAGGTAGGTAATAAAGAAATTAACATTTATAGAGCACCATTTGTAACCTATGTTTGTATTCCAGGAAAACTTTGGATAAAAATATAAGAATATTACTGGCATATGAGCATTAATAGTATTCAGGGAGTCTAATATCATGAGTACTGGTATAACGTTTGGCAGTTGCATGTGTACCAAGAAATTATTTTATTTTAGGTATTTTCTATTTCATTTGCGGGTGGCGTTATAAATAAATAAATAAATGCTTTATTGTCAAAAAAATTTTACAATTTTGTGGACAAAGCTGTTGTAAAAAAATAGTTTACAGACATCAAAATTAGCAAACAAAACAAAACAAAAACACATCATAAATATTATAGAAAAATAATATTTAAATCAAGAATTTAGAATATTAATATTATAGAATCCTAAAAGAAGTACATTAGAAATGTACTTTGTCAGTCGTACTATGTTATAAACATTTTCATAAATATAATGTAAAAAAATAAAAAAGCAAAGTAAAAAATAAAAAAGTACGAAACAATTAAAAAAAAATACATATACAAAATTCGGTAAAAATGGTTGGTAATGGCAACTATCACACTAGGGGTTCATAAGGATAAAATTATGTGTTGTAAAACTCGTTCACGGTGTAGAAGGCTCTTTCCAGTAAGAATGATTTCAAAGCCTTGCGAAATGAAGTCAGAGATATTATGGATTTGATGTTAAATGGCAGGTGATTATGCATTTTTTTTGCATTGTAGATTACTGATCTTTTAATTAACTCTGAGTGTGGGGTAGGAAGATAGAGATCGTGCTCAGTATTTCTGAGAGGGTAGTTGTGAGAAGGTCTCTCTAATAGAGCAGGTGCGTGCTTACGAATTAAGCAAACCGATTCCAAAATGAGTAAGCAAGGAAGGGTTAGTATTTTATATCTTTTAAAGAAATCTCGGCAGTGAGTTCTACTGTTAAGTCTCAGTAGGTAACGAACAGCTCTTTTTTGTAGTATAAAAATTCGATCAAACTGAATCGTACAACATGTACCCCAGAATGGAATAGCATATCTGAGGTGCGACTCAACAAGAGCAAAATAAACAGTTCTAGAGGTAGAAAAGCTAAGCTCCTCGGAAACAGATCTTAACGCAAAGCAAGCAGCAGCGTGTTTTTATAAGACAAGACTTTCGTTTTAGAGATGTTCAAACATAGGAGATTAGAATTGCACCAGGATTTAATGGTGATTAGGTCATTAGATACAATCCTATGTAGGTCCGTGACATCTGGGTGGCTCCACGTAAAGCTGGTATCGTCCGCAAAGAGACATATTTTTCCACTAATGTTTAAATTAGCCATGTCGTTTATGAACAGAAGAAACAAGATAGGGCCTAGTACCGAGCCTTGAGGCACTCCACATTCCATTGGCCTACAAGAAGACATCCTGTTGTCAACTTTCACAACTTGGTTTCTGTTGCTAAGATATGACTTAAACCAATTGAGAGGAGCCCCTCTAAATCCATAGTACTGCAGCTTGTTAGTTAATATATTATGATTCACACAATCGAAAGCTTTGGAAAAATCACAGAAAATTGTTGCCGTAGCGTGATGGTTGTTTAGGCTGGAGTAAACTCTATTAAGAAGGGAAAACATGGAATCGCTTGTGCATTTGTTACTTAAAAATCCAAATTGATGTTTTGTAAGTATTTCATATCTAGACAGAAATGATAAAAGCCTTTTTTTAACCAGTCTTTCGATGATCTTAGATAGCGTAGGGAGAAGTGCAATTGGGCGATAGTTCGAAGCTTCTTCTGAAACACCTCCTTTGTGAAGAGGTATGATTATTGCAGTTTTAAGGCAGCTTGGAAAAGTACCATTTTGGAAAGACATATTTATCAAAGTAGTCAGATGCTCTAGTGTGCATTCCGGCAGACTTGAATACATTTTTAAAGTAAGCCCATCAGTTCCCGAAGAAGATTTATTTTTGATATCATTAATTGTACTACGAAGTTCTGATAAAACTACTGGTGAAAAGAAGAAACTGTGGAGGTTTACCCTATGATTAGAGAGATATGAAATTGGGTCATTAGATTGAGATACGGATTTAGTCAAATCTTTGGCTACATTTACAAAATAATTGTTTAGGTCCTCAGGAGAGGTAAGGATAGTGCTGGATAAAGGAGTTTTGTTTCTTAAATCATTTACGATAGACCAGGTTTCTTTAGCTACATTTTTGGCGTTAGAAAGTCTATTATTGTAATAAATATCTTTGGCGGCTTTAATAGGTTTATGATAAATTTTTCTGTATGATTTTACATAATTATGAAAAAAGACACTGTCCGAAAATTTCTTTAAATGAGATAGTGACCGCATGTTCTTAGAAGATATACGTAAACCTTTAGTGGACCAGGGTTTACTTCTTTTATTTTTGATAGGCCTAAGAGGAAAAGATTCAGAAGCTATATTAGTTAGAGTTTTTATAAAACGAGAAAATTCAGTGTCGACATCATAAGTGTGAGAGTCCCAGTCAGTTATTTGACATAGGTGTTTGAAATTAATGAAATTTCTAACCGAAAAAATACGGCCTACTTGTCTAGAGGAATTTTTGGCTTTGGATGTAATTGAAAATTTTGTGAAAATTGCTTCATGATCGGAGAAACCTGGACTTAAGACATTAACGTTAAGGGATTGAACTTTTAAGTAACACTATATCGAATTTTACCTTATTTTGGATATCTTCAAACGAAATCTGCGAATACTTGAAATCTTATTTAAAACAATACCTGCTTTGAGTAATGCTGATATATTTCATTGCTGGAAATTTAGTTGTGATGTGCGGTTAAAACCGGCTGGCAAAACACTTTTTTCTGTTTAGCAATCATAAAGACGTCTTTTCGATACGCAAAGAAGGATCACACTGGCTCTCTTTTTTTTTAGTATCATTAAAAATTAAAACTACTTGCCATATGATTGTTGAACCTCTTACCTATGTTGTTAATCTTTCATTAAGAACAGGAGTGTTTCTGGCCAGGTTTAAAATTGCATGGTAAAACTTCTACATAAAAAAGGTGAATATTCGAAAATTGAAAATTACAGGCCTATAAGGCTTCTGTCAGGCTTTTCCAAAAATTTGAAAAATGTATGAGTGTTAGAATAAATATCAACATGCCTACACCAAAGGTAGATCTACACAAACTGCAATATTTCAATTTGTTACAAATATAGTTGAACCATTCAGTAGCGGCTCGTGAGTATATTGAAGGGTGAGGCTACATGAGGTTAATTTTGTTTAAATGTGAATAAATTTCCACGTCACCCATGAGGTATTATTCCGCGACGCGTTGACCTTTTTTTTTAATGGAGGTCATCGCCAATAGCCCTACTAAACCATTAAAAACTAAAAAAATAAACTCTAAAAAAAGTAAATAAAAAGTAAACAAAACAAGTAAAATATGTACACCTATCACTAAAATATATTGCGATAATAAAAACATAATTTAGTTTATTAAAACTTAAAATAAATAGTTGTATGAAATAAGATAAAAAAACTACTTTTTGTACATTAAATCTATACGTCTGTCTTTTAAGGTTGCAAATTTATCTATAATTTGGTCGTAAAAGTTTTGGTCTTCACTAAGTTCTGACAGTAATTCGTGCTCTATTGACATCATTGCTAAACCCGAAAGCCGTTCTTGTATCATTGTGTTTCTTAGGTAGGTTTTGATCCGTTTAAGACATGAAAAATTTCGTTCGGCCGATACACTTGTTGCGGGAATAGTTAAAACTAAATTAAAAAGCTTATATGCTTCCGCAAAAATTGCTTTAAAATCTTTAAATAACAAAGCTAGACTTTTTTCGACATCTAAATTTGAAAATTGTTCATCCCTATACAATACAGAAAGCTCATTCTTTAATCTATCTCTGTCAAAAATGTTTGGATAATTTTTTAATAAATTATTTAATAAGTCGTCTGGAAAGCATTTAACATATTCCGAATATTTTGTGCAATCGACTAAAGCAAAGAAATTTAAATTATTTAAATTTTCAAACCGCGGCCCTAATTGAAGAATTATACAATCTATTATTTCGAAATATAATATTTTATATTTAGTAAAAATATCAAAGTCGCTAGAACATTGCCCTCGACGTGTGTTAGTTGGCAGAATAGTGGCTTTTTTAGCAATATTGAAAAGTTCTTTGAAATGGTCCTCGTTTCTAAAGTCAATAATTCGTTGCTTGGCAAGGTTTATTTGCGAAATGCAGTAATTTATATCTAAATGCTTTAACTGTAATATTTGAAACAGTACATCAGTGCAACTAAAAATTTGTTTATAAATATGCGTTAAAAGGCAAAATTCGAAATCATTAAAATGCTTTAGAAATCCTTTTGCACCATTAATAGATTCTGTTCCAGAACTTAAGTCATTAATAATAGTTTCAAATACTATAATTAAATTGTCCCATTCATTAGCCACTAAGTTTAAAATTTTAGACCGTGTATACCATCGCGTTTCTACAGCTCGCGGAATTCTTTTACCTACTATCTGATTAAGCACAAAAGACCGTTTTGGTGATTGGTGGAAATAATTTGGTATTCCTAATAAAGTGGCAAAAAATATACGACTTTGGGTAATCAGTTTTGTTCCCTGTTGTAAAACTAGATTTAATCTGTGGGCGCAACAATGAGTAAACATAGCTAAAGGAGCAATAGATCTAACTTTTGTTTGAAGCCCATTTATTTCACCTGCCATAACACTAGCCCCATCGTAACACTGCGCGACCAATTTATTTTTAAAGTCATAAGGCTCTAAGCTGTTTTGTATTAAATGAAAAAGGCTCTCTGCTGTTCTATTATCGCTTACGTCAAAAAATCCTAAAAATCTTTCTTTTAAAGATCCGTTGGTCACATACCTAACTGTTATCGAACACTGTGATTTTTCTGTTATATCAGTACTATCATCCGCAATTACGCCAAAAAAACAACAACCGGTGTCATTGATTTCTTTTTTTATATATTCTTGAATATAGTCATGTATGCAACCAATTAGTTCATTTTGTATAGTCTTAGATTGTCCCGTAAAAATATTACTAAATTTAGCACAATGTTCAGTAAGTTCGGTATTTCTTTTTATTAAGCATGCAAATATTTCCTTAAAATTGCCACGGTTAAAAGAATCTGTTGTTTCATTATGACCTCGAAATGCCAAGTCCTGTTTACCCAAAGTAATAGTAACATCAATTAAATAATTTAATAATAAACGGTTTTTTCGAACATTTTCATTATAAACAATTTTATTAAGACTTGCATTTTCTTGTAGTGCATCCGCAATAGTCGCCCTATTTTGCTCCAGTCTTGTAAGTGCTACCGAATTTTTAATATGCTCTCTTGAACTTTCATGCGATTTTACTGCTCGTGAAAAATTTTTTAAATCCGAATATCCGCCCCCTGAACTCCAATTATTTTTGACGCAACCTAATAAAATACAAGGCCAACAATATAAGCTTTCTTTATAAATACTTCCGCATAGCCACCTATAAGTTTCGTACCAAGATATTTGAAAAGTTCTTGAATATTTTTTACCTTGCCTCTTATCGTTAAATATTGCTAAAATTTTCGGCGTCGGACGGCTACCTAATATCTGTTTCTTTTCAGTTTCGCTTCTTCTTAAAAAAGGCGTTTCAATTAATGAAGCAATAATGTCGTGAATAGGATTCATTTCAAAAGCAAAAAACAAATACAAAAAATGGAACGGTCCAACTTACCAAATCAAAACAAAACAAAAACTTACTCACGCGTATTTATTCACCTTAAAAGACAGAACGCCCTCAATCAGCGATTATCGCAATCTATTTCCTATTTCTTTCTCAGCCGCACGCACCACGTAAAAAGAAGCCGTTGGAATATTTCGCTAGTCATGTGATTTAAATAACCAATAAAAGCATATCCAAGCTACAGATTTATCGCCTCAAGAATGCAATAGAAAACGCGTGCATCGGCAATCGCCATCCCGCTCTGTCGTAATCAGGTGACTCGCCGGCATCGGCACCGGCCGTTGATAAATAGGTCAGAAGTCGAAACTTTTCAAGCTAAAATCATTCCGCCTCATTCGAGAGCACTTTCTTTAGGAATGGGTTTGCACGGATTGCACGGTCGGTTTTTTGATGTGGTCAGAATTTATTTTCTAAAATATTTATTATGGGATTATATTTTGTTTTTTTTTTAATGTTATTATGTTGTAAAACTGTTAAAAAGTATATTTCTAATTGGTAATAGATAAAAAGTTATATAAAAAAATTCTTTTTTCCTTTATTTTGGGGGTGAGGCGCGGCCTCAGAGGCCTACCCTGACGAGCCGCCACTGCATTCACACTCTTTACATCAATAGCCACAATCTCAAAATCTTTTTCTTTAGAAAGGCTGTCAATATTGCTTAGTTTTTTATAATTAATATCTATATCACTCTTTACATAAATAATAACACCACCACCAACAGAGTCTTTACGACAAAAATAGTTAGCCATTGTATAGCTTTCAAGGTTACAACTATGAATAGATTGTTCGTTGAGCCAATGTTCACATAAGCATAAGAAGTCAAAGTTGTTGCCCTCTTTTGGGTTGTTTTGATTGGGAATTAGAAATAAATCCACTTATTTGAAAGTAGATAAAATGAGTTTTATTTTTCACACACACGATAACATGGCTGTTGCATCTGTATGCCAAACAAAACTAAAAATGCAATGTTGCTAGATTGAGCACAAAGTAGTAGGAGCTAAGAAAAACTTTTCAAAACAATACATTACCCAATACTCCCACTTTTTGTAAAGTTTTCAAACAAAAGAATCAAATAAACAATAACTAAGTAAATCTTACTGTCTACTTATTTCAACTACCTATATACTTATCTTTAACACAAATCTTATTACGTAAATTTTCAAAAACATTTTTACAGAGAGCTTTAGTAAAAATATCAGCTTCTTGAAAAACAGTGTTTATGTATTTAGGCAAGATCAGACTATCAAATTTCTCACGAATAAAGTGAAATTTTACGTCAATATGTTTTGACCTCTGGTGGAACTCAGAGTTTTTCACAAGTTTGATCGCACTTTAATTGTCTATATATAAAGTCATAGGTAGCACTAACATGTCTTTTTCATGAATGTCTCTGAGAAGTTGATGCAGCCACAAACTTTCTTTTACAGCAGTAGAAGCAGCCACATACTCCGCCTCAGTTGTAGATAGAGAAACAGTGCTTTGTTTTCTGCTTGACCAGGTAACAGGTCCTCCTGATAGTTTGAACAAATATCCACTTGTCGATTTTCGCGTAGCACGATCGCATGCATAATCCGAGTCGCAAAAACCATGTAGAGCACTGTCAGAAGCATCTTGTTGTAGATATAATATTCCATAATCTGCGGTTCCAATTAAATATCGTATGACACGCTTAATTCCTTTTTATGGCACATATGCGCTGATACGCCGCTGTCCATAAGCCAGTGGTCATCTCACGTCATACTAATGGACATGGATTCATCTCCTTCGACATTGAAGGCAGATTCTTGCACTCCGGTAAATGCTGAGTAAGAATTCATTTTCCTGTCACCTCCGCCATTTCTTCTGCTGTTTTTGAAACGGTTGAGATTTTCACGCGATTGAAATCTATCCGTCTCATTCGAATTTTGCTTATTTTCATTAGCGTCGTCTCTCTTCTCCCTGCAGTTTCTCATAATGTGCCCTCTCTTTTTACACATGTAACAGATGACATTTGAGCGCGTTCCATTCTTCTCTTTCGAATTCTTTACCGACAGCGTTGCCATTGCAACTTCGGATTCTTCGTAGGCGGTAAGATTATTTTCCTCATCGAGAAGTCTTGACGTCAGATTGGCAATGTTCTGTTTTGAGTCATCCAATGAGAGCCATTCTTGTCGAAAATTTCGAAACTTGGGAGGCAAGGTGCTAATTATTTTCATCATGATTACGGCTTCAGTTATTTGCTCGCCAGCTTCCTTGACAGGCTTCGCAAGGCTTTCTACTTTTGCAATATGCTGTGCAATGGAGTCGTTTGCATCCATTTTATATTGGTGAAACCTTTCGTGCACTATCATCTTATTGGTTTCGCTCTTCTGTAGATATATGGAGTCGAGTTTATATTTCTTTACTTCTTTCGCAATTTTCAATCAGCGTTATCTGATTAAACTCCATCGATGCAGTCAGGATATACATAGCCTGCGCATCCTTTTTGAGCCATATTTCTTGCTCATCGGCGTTGTTTTCTGGCATCTTTTTTGACCCATCAGCGATGCCCCAGAGCCCTTTTGCCTTCAGAGCACATTTTATTTGGAACTTCCATTGCATGTAGTTCTCACCCTCAAATTTTCGCGCAACAACATCTCTATTTTCCGCCATCTTATCCCATACACGACAAACAATGTACCGATCGACCGACTTTAATCACTAAAAAACTAGTACTCCGACACACGACTGTACTGTCTTTTCAATCCCGCCCATAACCTTTTGGGTTGTTTTGATTGGAAATTAGAAATAAAGCCACTTATTTGAAAGTAGATAAAATGAGTTTTATTTTTCACACACACGATAATATGCCTGTCGCATCCGTATGCCAAACAAAACACTAGCGTCTATTTCTTGTGCTCTACAAATGAACTCAGCATTGACCTGTCAAATTTTATCGCAGCGGGACAATAGGCGTTAATTTTATAGGTACCCTGTGTCTTTAAGTAACGTTTACGTTCACTTTCTTTCACTTGTGACACATAATATCCTGAGCGATTACAAACAAAATAATCGGTTTTGCACTTTTGAGAATTTTTATGGTTCTCTTTGATGAAACTGGTATTTGTACTTGCTTCCAATTTATTTTTCCACGCGTAAAATTCATCATTTGATTTAAATTCGAAGATACTTGATTTGATAGAGATTTCATGGATTTCCCTAAAATGTTTTAAAATCTCATCTTTGGAAGGGAACGACTCAGTACATACAGAACATTTTTTATTTTTCCTTTGAGTATTACCACTGACTATGGTATTCTGAATGAGTGGTGTGTTGATGAATGTACTAGAGGTATTACCACTACCTGAAGGAAAAGTCTCAACGTGGCTCTTCAGATGACTGTTAAAATTAGTTTTATGGTTAAAATTTTTCCCACACTGACAATTGAAATTATATTTGGAGGCATTTTTGTACAAGTTGGGGGCTATTTCATCCGCTGCATCTCTGTGAACATTTTTTTCATGTCGCCTTAAACTTGATACATTTGCAAATATTTTGCCGCATCCATAACACTGATTAGGCATTTTGATTTTTGATTAATTTTGCATTACAATTACAAAACTCATAATTCATAATAAACAACCGTAAAAAGAAATTAAACAGCTGACGCTGACAGCTGTCGTAATTACTTCACCAGGTGGCGCCACACAATCAAGTTCATTTGTAGAGCACAAGAAATAGACGCTTGTAAACAAAACTAAAAATGCAATGTTGCTAGATTGAGCACAAAGAAGTAGGAGCTAAGAAAAACTTTTCAAAACAATACATTACCCAATACCTTCTAACTGCAGTTCCAGCTCGTCTAATTTATTTTTAAGACTTCGTATGTTCAGAAACAATGTTTTTAATGCACTTCCTTGTTTACATACAGGGCCCCTGTTGTTTTTTGTATTTACAAATTTTGACTATACTGATTTTATTTTTTGAAATCATATCGCTTCCCTCCCACTCCTTTCGGCCAAAAAAGGTTACTATACATTTCATCCTTTTTTTCAAATGGTGCAACAACTTGAAAGCATTTGTTTTTTGAGGGATCAGTTGGTAGTTCTTTAATACTGATTTCTTTTCCTTCAAATATCTTTAATATTAATATATTAGAGAGTACGAGCTCTACTCGAGATTTTTCTGACATAGTTACATCATACGGCTTACATTTCCTAATTGGTGAAGCTACTAGGATCTCCAAAGTAGTAGTAGTAGTATTCATATTCATATTCTTTATTCCTGTTACGATTACAAATGCAATATACACAAGTCATCTAGATAAATTTAATTTTTTTTTTAAATATTGAACATTAAAAAATATATAATAAAAAACATATTAATACTAATACAATTAACAATGAAACATTCATACAATTAAAATGCAAATATTACAAGATATTAAAATCAAAGGACGGGTACTCATTAAAAGAATAAAAACAGTTTTGTGTTAAACATTTCTTGGCAGTTCTTTTAAAATTTAAAAAAGTTAAAGTTTTAATCTCCATGGGGAGAACATTAAAACATTTTATTGCCCAATAGTTCGGACCTCCCTGACATCTCTTTAATCGCCAGTAGATAAGCACAACATCACTGCGATGCCTTGTCTCATACTGATGTGTGAGTTACAAACACGTCTGAGTGTTTCTTAACATATAATAGATTCTCAAGTATGTACAAGGAAGGAACAGTAAGTATTTCACAACTTCGAAAAGCCCCTCTGCAGTCCTCTCTATAGTCCAATCCACTCAGCACCCTAACTGCCTTTCGCTGCAAACCAAATAGTCGAGATGAATTAGCTGCATGCCCCCAAGCAAGTATCGCATATGAAAGATGAGAGTGGAAGGTTGCATAATAAGCTGTTCTTAGTACACTATAAGAGACTCTATGAGCCAAACTTCGAAGCAGATACAGGCTCCTGGACAGTGCGAGGGCAACAGTGCTGATGTGAACATCCCACCTCAAGCGAGGATCAATATGGACCCCACGAAATTTTGCGTCCAAGATATTGGAGTTCGCATCTCCCAGATCTCTCATAGAAAACACCATTATCGATGTCTTTTCTTTATTCAACACCAGCCTGTTGCTATTAAACCAACGTTCAGCCCTCTCCCGTGCCACCATGGAATCCGCCATTGAAGCCTCGATTGTATCAGCACATACAGTCACAGTTGTGTCATCAGCAAAAAGAGTAAATTTGGGTTTCTGATCCACAAGTGGAAGATCATTAATGTATATCAAGAATAGTACTGGGCCCAAAATGGAGCCCTGAGGTACCCCTATAGTTAATTGACGCTTTGCCGATGCCACCCCCGAATACTGCACAGCCTGACACCTTCTCTCCAAATATGACTGAATCAGTCCAACACTATTAGGGCAAAAGCCATATGCCTTCAGCTTCCGTAGGAGGATCCCATGGTCCACACAGTCAAAGGCCTTACTAAGGTCACAAAATAATACTGTGCTGTATTGCATATTGTGGAATGCATCTGTGATATCCGAAACTAAGTCAAGAATACCCAGAACTGTGCTTTTGCCCTCTCTAAAACCAAATTGACTTTTGCTAAATAAATAGTTGTTTTCAAAATAAAAGCTGATTTGTTTTGTCATGCATTTTTCAACAATCTTTGAAATAATAGGAAGCAAAGATATAGGTCGATAATTTACAGGCAAGTCATGATCACCCTTTTTAAATAGTAGAATCACCACAGCATTTTTAAGAACATCTGGAAAGGTGCCTTCATGAAGGCGTTGGTTAATTAATTTCGTAAGTGGTATCAGAATCAAATTTTTTACAGTTTTAATAAGCTTTACATTTAAACCAAACACATCACGGCTATTCTTATTCTTAATATTATCTATAACTTCTCGAACATCATTAAAACTGACTTCGTGAAAGAAAAAGTTACTTGATACTATTTGGTTTTTTAAATTATCCAATGGGTCCATTTATGATAATGGAATTCCACTTACAAGTTTATGAGCTATGTTCACAAAATAGTTATTAAAATCATCGTCACTAAGACTACTCGGCTGAATATTGCTTGCAACATTATCCCTATTGTTATTTATAATTCGCCACATCTGTTTACAGCTGTTATTTGAGGAACGAATCAAATTATCATTAGCAGCTATCTTAGCAGGTTCAAATGCTCCCTCATATCCCTTAACCTATCCGAGAACCAGTTAATGTTATTTGATTGGTCAGAATGAACCACGTATTGTCTTTCCGGGAATGACTCTAAATAGGCCTGCTCCAGAATGTTCATAAATTTATTAAACTTTTCATTAATACTTACGGTGTTATCTGTAGTAAAATTCCATGTGACCACAGAAATTGCATTATAAAATATGAACAAACCTTTCTGTGTGACCGGTCTACACACTTTTTTTGTGTGTAATAAATTGTTATCCTTTACATGAACTGAAAAGTGAACAGTCTGCCCTTGGTGATCAGAAATATCAAGCTCAACAACATAGTAGTTGTTTGGATAATTGTTTGACCAACTGTCTAGAAAGTTGTGCTGCTTCCTTACTGGATTGTCACATGTCTGATCATAGGGCAATAATCAACCAGTTTTATACCCTAGAAAATCCCTCTAGACGTACCACAACTGAAATTATTCAGTTTAGACCTTTCTGTGACCATAACGTAAGTAGTTGTGTATCAATGTTAAATAGTATAGGCTGGGAAGAACTAGATGAATTTAGTAACGTAAATGATATGTTTCACTACTTTCTAAACAAGCTGTTAAATATCATAAATACATGTTTTCCAAAAAAAAACAAAAACAGTTCACAAAAATAATAAATAAAAAAATGGTTTAATTCAAATCTGAAAGACTGTAGACATAATCTTAATTTTTTAATTAGATATAATAATTGTAATGAGGATGTTAATCTATCAAATGAAATAAAACTAGAAAAGAAGTACTATAAAAATAAAATTATAATCGAACAGAAAAAATTTTACTCTAATAAAATTGAAATATCGGTCAACAAACCAAAAAGTATCTGGAAGAACCTTCATCTAAGAAAAGATCGCTTCATGATACTCACCTCACCCCGGAGGAATTTAATGATTATTTTGTCAATATTTCTAAAAATATTTTGCAGAGTTTATTTATTTATTTATTTATTGAACACCCAACAGTAATAACCAATAACAGGGTATAATATTAAATTTAAATAATAATTTTAAAAATAAATCTTAATCGGTAAACTTTGAAAGAATGACAATATATTATAAATTGATACGAAGCCACATACACAACCTAAATTTTGATACTAATTACTTTCTGAATCCTATACAACAAATAAGTACAGTTATAATAGTTCCATACAATAAGATGTAACAAGTGCTTTAAATTTAGAGGGCTTCAATATAGTATAGTCACCAATGCCATGTATTTTGTTGAAGCAGTAAAATTGGAGATGTATATTTAATGTTGGTGCTTGCGGTGGGAAGGTAGAACAAATCAGTGCTTCTACTAGTAATTCTAGGAACATAAAATGGCAGTTTACTCAAAAGCTCACTACAATCAATGTTATTATTTAACATTTTATATAAGAACATACAACACATATAAAATCTTCTGGATTTTAATGTCATTACATTTAATCTAGAACAAAGGTATTGGTTATCAATTCCCCGTGTGGGATACACACCATCCATTATTAAACACAAAAACTTTAAAAACCTACACTGGATTCTCTCAATATCACATATATACCTGTCATAATAAGGTTCCCATATTATGCTAGCATACTACAGTTTGTTTCGAACTAGGGCAAAGTATAGTGACTTTAAGCATGAAATGTTCGTGAAGTGTTTACAATTTCTCATCAAAAATCTCAACATGCGGGATACCTCAGATGTCACTTTGGTGATGTGTTCTGTAAATGTAAGTTTAGAGTCGATCGTAAGACCTAAATCTTTTACTGAATTGCACCTGGATATTAGAGAACCATTGATGTTGTAAAAAAAGTTGATATGATTTCTTTTTCGGGTTACAGTTAAAACCTTACATTTAGATATATTCAGGCCCAGGTCGTTTTTCTCACACCATCTCTGCAACTTGTCAATGTTACTCTGCAAACGAAGTGAATCCTCACAGCTCTTTATTGAGGAATACAATTTTAAATCGTCCGCAAACAGTAAACTATGAACATCCAATACATTGCACACATCATTAATGAAAAGGAGAAAAAGGTAAGGTCCAAGGTTAGTACCCTGGGGTACCCCAGAAGTCACCCTAAATCCTCTAGATCTATGGCCACAAACTTCAACATACTGATATCGATCAGTTAAATATGAACTGAAAAAAGAAATGAGAGTTTCAGAGAAACCAAACCATGACATTTTATGGAGAATTACAGAATGATTGATCTTGTCAAATGCCTTTGAAAAATCGGTAAAGACAATGTCTACTTGAGATTTAGGACAGCTCAGCTTTTTTGACAAATATTCTACAAAGCAACCCAAATTAGTAATTGTTGACCGTCCCCTCATAAATCCATGCTGATTGCTTGATATTAAATGCCTTGTAAGTGGATACAGGTAACTATGGAGTAACATCTCTAGCAGTTTTGAGAAGCCACAGGTCTATAATTACTCACATCAGATCGATCACCTGATTTAAATATGGGACAAGTTTGAGAGATCGTCCAGCGATCTGGAAATTGCGATGAAGACAGACTTAAATTGAATATTATTGACAAAGGTGTTGCCAACACACTTATACAATCTTTGATGAAAAAACTAGGAATTTGATCTGGACCACATGACAGTTTGGGCTTTAGTTTCCTTGAAATTTTTATAACATCCTCTGCTGAGAATCTATAATTGTTGAAAAATTTTGACGAGAAGGATCATTTATCCCAAAAGTATCTATTGGTATATTATACACACTAGAGAAGAATTTATCAAAAGCTGACGCAATCTTTTTTGGAGTATCAAATGTTTCTCCATTAGGGTTCACAACATCTGGTATACCTGATGTTTTCTTTTTAGAATTGATGAAATTCCAGAATCTACTGGGGTCATCCAGCAGATTATCCTGAATTGTATTCAAATAATCACTATATGCATTATTTATTTGTATTTTTGTGAGTGATCTTAATTCTTTATATTGTGCTAAGTGAGCAAGGCTGCCAGTTTTTTTTATATTTATGAAAAAACTTATCTTTTTGTTTAACATTTTTAATTATATCTTTATTATACCATACCGGGTACTTACGTTTAAAATTAGTATAAAGTGGTACTGCTTTTTTAAAAACCTCAGAAATATTATCTAAAGCCTTCCAATCGATCTTAGACACTTCATTATATAAAAGAGGATATGTCCCATATTTAAATCAGGTGATCGATCTGATGTGAGTAATTATAGACCTGTGGCTTCTCAAAACTGCTAGAGATGTTACTCCATAGTTACCTGTATCCACTTACAAAGTATTTAATATCAAGCAATCAGCATGGATTTATGAGGGGACGGTCAACAATTATTAATTTGGGTTGCTTTGTAGAATATTTGTCAAAAAAGCTGAGCTGTCCTAAATCTCCTGAGCTGTCCTAAATCTCAGGTAGACGTTGTCTTTACCGATTTTTCAAAGGCATTTGACAAGATCAATCATTCTGTAATTCTCCATAAAATGTCATGGTTTGGTTCCTCTGAAACTCTCATTTCTTTTTTCAGTTCATATTTAACTGATCGATATCAATATGTTGAATTTCGTGGCCATAGATCTAGATGATTTAGGATGACTTCTGGGGTACCCCAGGGTACTAACCTTGGACCTTACCTTTTTCTCCTTTTCATTAATGATGTGTGCGATGTATTGGATGTTCATAGTTTACTGTTTGCGGACGATTTAAAATCGTATTCCTCAATAAAGAGCTGTGATAGTATTCACTTCGTTTGCAGAGTAACATTGACAAGTTGCAGAGATGGTGTGAGAAAAACGACCTGGGCCTGAATATAACTAAATGTAAGGTTTTAACTGTAACCCGAAAAAGAAATCATATCAACTTTTTTTACAACATCAATGGTTCTCTAATATCCAGGTGCAATTTAGTAAAAGATTTAGGTCTTACGATCGACTCTAAACTTACATTTACAGAACACATCACCAAAGTGACATCTGAGGCATCCCGCATGTTGGGATTTTTGATGAGAAATTGTAGAGACTTCACGAACATTTCATGCTTAAAGTCATTGGACTTTGCCCTAGTTCGAAACAAACTGGAGTATGCTAGCATAATATGGGAACCTTATTATGACAGGTATATATGTGATATTGAGAGAATCCAGCGTAGGTTTTTAAAGTTTTTGTGTTTAAAAATGGATGGTGTGTATCCCACATGGGGAATTGATAACCAATACCTTTGTTCTAGATTAAATGTAATGACATTAAAATCCAGCAGATTTTATATGTGTTGTATGTTCTTATATAAAATGTTAAATAATAACATTGATTGTAGTGAGCTTTTGAGTAAACTGCCATTTTATGTTCCTAGAATCACTAGTAGAAGAACCGATTTGTTCTACCTTCCCACGGCAAGCACCAACATTAAATATACATCTCCAATATTTAAAATATGTTACTGCTTCAACAAAATACATGGCATTGGTGACTATACTATATTAAGGCCCTCTAAATTTAAAGCACTTGTTACATCTTATTGTATGGAACTATTATAACTGTACTTATTTGTTGTATAGGATTCAGAAAGTAATTAGTATCAAAATTTAGGTTGTGTATGTGGCTTTGTATCAATTTATGCTATATTTTCATTCTATCAAAGTGTACCACTTAAGATTTATTTTTAAAATTATTTATTATACCCTGTTATTGGTTGTTACTGTTGAGTGTTCAATAAATAAATAAATAAATAAAATAAATAAATAAATATATGAATTTTAATTATTAATTTTAATTATACAGGCAGACATTTTCTCGGGCTGCACTATTGACAATGCTAAATCTTTGTAAAATGATATTGAACAAATAAAGAATATTGTATTGTATCTTTACACTACATTTTTGCTCGTCCTATTTTGCCAGGTGAAATTTTTTGATGACCCTATATTTGTATTGATTTAAAAATCAATAAAAGAATTCGAATTTGAAAAATTAAGGATAACAGCGCCCTACAGCCTTAATCTGCTTTCAAAAAAACCCCAAAATAATGTAATATTTTTCCTCTTTAATACAAAATCCTTGCATCCTATTATATTTAACATATTGAGAAACCAATTAATAATTATGTTGTCTGCACAGTTCAGTACACTCAAAAAAAAGCACTTTAAAATAATCCTGTTTTAATTATTCATGCTTTGATTTCTTTTCATCCTCTTTCATATGCAGGAACACAATGGAGAACACAAACACTCCCAACATCATCGAGAAAGCTCCCGTATAATAAGGATATGCGCAGTCAATAAACCGCTCATACTGAGTGTGTTCAAGGGGTCTCACAGATACCTACAAATAAAAAAAAAGTTAATCATAACAATACAAGGTGAAAATGAAAGGATTACAAATATTTTAACATGTAAAAAATTTGTTTAGTTAGTTATATTATCCAGGGCCCAGGAGCACAGCGCCACAGTAGGAAGCAGCCCTATTAAAGAATCCCTAAATCGGTTCCAGAAAAACTAGAATGGGTGAAAATTTCCTGTGTTATTTACTGATGGAGTCCTCGTCAAAGGAGTATCTTAATTTTAACAAAAATTAGAAAATGTAAATAATAATCATGGTTTGGTTGCTTCGAAAATGTTTAGACTGGGACTTCATACTGATTTAGTTAAACTTTTTATGTTCTATCTCAGTGGTGGATCCCAGTTTGTTGAATTTAATGGATTCAGATCTAATGAGTTTAGTGTTCCAAGCAGTGCCCCTCAGGGCAGCAACCTTGCTCCTCTTATATTTGCCATATTTATAAATGATATCACCTTGAATATTTCGTCCCATTGCTTGTTGTTTGCTGATGACCTTAAAATATTTAGAGTCATAAAAGACTTTCAGGATCGCCTTAAGTTGCAAGAGGACATTGAAACCCTATCAACCTGGTGTGTAACTAACAAACTTCCACTAAATGTCAGTAAATGTAAGTCTATGTCAATATCCATTCTTCACCACGAAATTAACTTCAATTATAGATTGGCAAATAGCGCTCTTCCTAAAGTTGATCATGTGCGCGATTTAGGAGTGATAATAGATAAAAGACTTAATTTCAATAGGCATATTGATGATGTTGTACAATCATCTTTAAAGACCTTGGGGTTTATCTTCAGAGCAACTAAGGATTTTAAAAATGCTGAGAGTTTGATTACCCTATTTAACTCATTGATCAAGTCAAGACTTCAATATGCAGCTCTGGTATGGTATCCTTATTACACCTCCCACCTGGACAGGCTTGAATATGTTCAGCGCAGATTTCTCAAATACTTAAGCTTTAAACAGGATGGCGCCTACCCCCCTCGGGGATGTGATCATCAATTACTACTTACAAGATTTAACTTTCATTCTCTAAATCAAAGTGCTATTTTATCTAGCCAACTCTTTATTTATAAACTGTGTAATAATATGGTGGACTCGACCGATCTATTGAGCAATCTTGATTTTTTTGTTCCTCCTAGAAACACGCGCTCACACCTTAAATTTTATCTTGAAAACCGTCCTACTCTCATTGCCAGAAATGCACCTTTATATCGAGCCTGTTCATGGTTTAACATACTATTGTATGAAAATTGTATGAAAATTTATTTTAAGTCATGTACATCTGGTTAGATTATTTGTGGTATATCTGTACCAGCCACTGTAGTCATAGGCTGATATCAATGTTAAGTTTCTTTTTGTTTTTAATGCCTAAATTGTCTTTTTTTTATTGGGATTTCCTGTTAGACAATAAAATATTTGAATTTGAATATAAGTCATGGATTTTATGACCACGGGCACTGCCATGGGGGAGGGTAGCAGCAGAGACTTATCTTACTCCTCCCGGGTAAAACATAGATTAACAAAAATCTGGTGTAAGTTATTGTTACATTAACTAATACAAAAAAAAGAGGACTTCTTTTATTCATCCATTAATAACAGCTTCTTTTGTTGCCCTAATATAATAGGGATGACCCATACTTAAAGTACACCACATAGATCTAAAACATCGACGAAAGGACATACAGAGTTGTAGCCAACTGCGAGTGATCATTGCACCGTTTCTATAGTTACTCATAGACTCAGATTCGTGTGCCAAACTTTATATATATTAGAGGTGACGCTGAATCTGCTTGTTCACTGAGATCACTCAGATCACTGACACTCTCTAGCCTCTGTGGTTTTTTTGGAATGATGTAAATAACAGCTCACAGCTAAACTTGGTTAATTCAGTTTGAAATATGAAGCAGAACCGGAAAGAGCTGTTCCTTTTCTATGTATTTAGGTATTTGCGATTGAAAACAATAAAATTATTGTTTTCAAAAACATGTATATTGTTATTTTCAGATGAAACAAAATAATTTTGAAATAAAAGAAAAAAACAATTCTAGCGTCATTAGCCTTACAGTATTAACTTACACTACTACATCAGCTATAACTAAAAGGTAATAAAACATTAAATATTATAATGTAAATACAAAAATCACAAAATAAATAAAATACTGATATAACACATATTTACCTATAACAATTTAGCGTGTAAAAGCTGCTGAACTTTTATTGTTAAATATGAATATAAATAAATTGTCAGTACTATAGGCATAATGGTATAACAATCCATAATTGATAGCTGCTGAATGACAAATAATTAAATAAAATGAATCAGTAAATTCATGTAATCACGTGAAAATAAGAAAAAAATGAACAGTCAATAAGAATATTAAATTGGCAATCCAGAACTGACAAAAGAAGCCAAGGAAGACCACCAACACGCTGAAGTGATGACATTAAAAGAGCCAGCGGTTACTGGATTAGACAAGCTCAAGACAGAGCTAATTGGATGAGCTTAATGGAGGCCTATGTTCAGCAGTGGTCTCAAAGGGCTGGAGCATGATGATTATATACTTTTTTGGATAAAAATATTTATGACCTAACATGAAACATTCTTAATATATTTTTAATAAATTCTCTGGTTCATAGAATAAATTATTTATATATTTTTTAATGTTTAACTACCTGTGTAGTACTATATAATCTTGTGTATCCAATTCTGTCATAGTCCACTTTGAACTGGTACACCCCATACACATCTGGAATCTTAAACTTGGCTTCATATATTCCATTGGAATTAGTCTTCAATGTAGTACGCACAAATGGATCAATTCTAACAAATTCGAGTTGAACATCACTGGCTGTGAATGGCTTCCACTTACCATTATCATATATTTCAATTCCAATTTTATACACCTACAACATATTACATTTCACTATATTACATATATATGATTATATATATATATATATATATATATATATATATATATATATATATATATATATATATATATATATATATATATATACATATATATATATATATATACATATATATATATATATATATATATATATATATATATATATATATATATATATATATATATATATATATATATATATATATATATATATATATATATATACTGGGTTATTCACGCAACCCATTCATTAAAAGTTTTTGATGATGCCATTTAGATAAAAATTTCAAAATTTTGGGATTAAGGTAAGGTCAAGGGGGCACTTCTTTTTTGAAATATTTTCAACTTCCTGTCACTTCCGGTTTAACCGGAAGTTGGTATCAACTTGCTTATTTTAATTCAAATTCAAATTCAAAAGTATTTATTGTCTAACAGGAACAATCCCAATACAAAGACAATTATAAATTAAATTAGTACATAATAGAAACTATTTAAGTATGTAATGCAAGATAAAATTTAAATTTTATACACATAAATAATTTATAAGATTCAAGTTGATGGTACACATATTTACACTAAGAAAGAAATGACAATTAATATATAACAAAATAGAATTAGAGTGCATTGACACTCGAGAGTATGCTTTTCTTAAAACTACTTAGATTTAAGTTAAACATATCAGTTTCATTAACTAAAGTTATTGAATTAAAGTACAAACAGGCTCTATACAGAGGCGCCTTTTTTGCAAGGTTAGTACGACCTAAGGGTTGATAAAATATTTGGTGTCTACGAGTGTTAGCTTGAGGTACCAAGAAACAAAGCTGAGACAACAGTTCAGAGGAATCAATCATGTTGTTACATAATTTATAAAGGAATTGCAGACTTGCACAAATAGTGGTATTCCTAAGAGATAAAAATTGGAATCGATGAAGAAGTAGATCATGATCAAAACCTCTTTCAGGATAGACACCATCCCCTTTGAAGGCCAGGTACTTGAGGAATTTACGCTGGACACATTCAAGCCTATTAACATGGACATTGTAGGTAGGAAACCACACAATGGCCGCGTAAAGTAGCCTGGACTTAACCAGGGAATTGTAGATAGCAATGCGACTAGACAACTGTGAGAATTCCGATGTACTCCTCATCAAAAATCCCAAGGACTTCAGAGCCGATCGGACAGTCTCATCTATATGCAGACTGAAAGAAAGTCGCTTGTCAACTGTAACGCCCAAGTCACGAACCGAATCACAATCGGGAAGCAATGCGTTACCAAGAGTGTAGTTATGGTGGAACTCATGATGAATTATAGAGATCGTCATTTTCTTACATTTTTGGATATTTAGGGGAAGATTGTTTAATATGCACCAACTATGAACCCTATCAAGGTCTTGCTGAATTACCATGCAGTCATCCTGATTACAGACAGTACGAAAGAGCTTCATGTCGTCGGCAAAAAGTAGACAGCCGCCGGCAAGATCCTCAGTGATGTCATTAATAAAAATGGAAAATATAAAAGGAGCCAGGTTACTGCCCTGAGGCCCCTCAGTATCCCAAGTATCCTTGCGATAGACTTGGTAGTTGTTGTTGAACAATTCACAGTCATGCACTCCGTCCTGGATCCAGGTCTCGGTTACCGCAACCAGATGATACTCAGCCTCAGATACAGCTTTGAAGAACTCGTGGGATTTGGTGTTCAAGCCTCGAACATTCTGGTACAGAATGGAAATGTCCCCATTAGACAATTCATTTAGTTTAAATGCTGACCTTTAGTGGATATGATCTTGGGTAAGCCGTTGCTGTTCTTTCAGTCTGCATATAGGTGGTGCCCCCACTCGTGGCGATATATTCATTTGATTTAAAGCCATTGTAGTCTACAAACTGGATCCTATTTGCCAGATAGGAGATAAAAAAATTGACCAGATTTTCATGAAACCCCATTTTGAGCAGTTTTTGTGCTATGAG
The DNA here is from genome assembly GCA_030620095.1 of Kuschelorhynchus macadamiae. Lineage (NCBI taxonomy): Eukaryota > Metazoa > Arthropoda > Insecta > Coleoptera > Curculionidae > Kuschelorhynchus > Kuschelorhynchus macadamiae. Next base: position 1,559,872 of record JAUTXW010001028.1, read on the forward strand.
ACCGTGATCCAACTTATCAAAAGCCTTCGAAAAATCCGTATATATGACGTCTAGCTGTTGTCTTTGATTAATGGCTTGGTAGGCTGTTTGAAGAAATGACGTCAGGTTCGTGACAGTTGATCTTGAATGGAAAAAGCCATGCTGGTTTGGGGAGATAAGATATTTGACTTGATGGAAAAGTTTTTCATGGATACAGACTTCAAAGGCTTTAGAAAAGTTGGATAAGATGGAAATAGGACGGTAATTCTCAACACATCCCCGATCACCTGTTTTGAGTACTGGACAAATTTTGGCATATTTCCAACGATCAGGGAAAATGCTGGTGCGAATTGATAAGTTAAATAAAATAGACAATGGTGTAACCAGAACTGAGGCACAGTCACGTAAAATAAATGATGGAACTTTATCGGGCCCTGAAGTTTCTCTGTTTTTTAGTTTTTTTAAACCAGATAGGATGTCGTTGTTACTGAGGGTAAGTAATGATATATTTTGGGACCCTGCATCAGCATGAGAAATGGGCAAATGCGTTTACTATGCCGTTTGGAGATTCAATGATAGAACCATTGTAGGTGACAGATCCTGGGATACGAGATCTGTTGCGCCTTTGTCGAATAAAGTTCCAGAACTTTTTTGGGTCGCGTCCAATAGAATTTTCACTGGTACTAATGAAGACTCTATATGCCATATCAATCTTTACTTTTATTGAAGTTCTTATCCTTTTAAAAGCAGAATAATCACTCAAAAAGTTTGTACTCTTCCATCTTTTATGCAGCCTTGTCTTAGATTTAATATCATTAATTATATCCCTTGTATACCAAGGCGGGTAAGAATAATTAAATTTACGGGGAGCAAACAAAGGGACTGATTGGTCAAGAATGGAATAAATTCTATTATAGAAGAGGTCTACCGCGTTATTAATATCTGAAACTCCATTAAGAAAATCCCAGTCGGTTTCCCAAACAAGTTGGTAGAGTAGTGGAAAGTTGGCTTTGCGGAAGTTGTAGTCTCTATTGAGGGAATCGTTTGGAAAGTCGATACAATTATCCTCCAAGATACAGTTAGATACAATATTTAGCGTAGGATGGTAACTATCCTCTGGTACAAGCGATATGTCATTTTTTACAACGGTGCAAAGAAAGTTTGAAAGAACCAGATCAAGTATGCCATTGTAATAGTTTGTGACATTATTGAATTGAGTTAAATCAAGATATGAAAGAAAATCTTTTAATAAACTTAACTTTTGGTTCTGACCATGATCTGCTTGGCAATATTGAATGTTAAAATCACCTAGTAATAATATCTTATTATTTTGAATAAAGTCTAGAGTAGATAAATAATCAAATAATGTTTGGTAAACTTCTAGAGAAGAATTGGGTTGAATGTAAATTACAAAAATGTATACATTGGTAGAATTCATAACCAGCCTACAACCCAGAACATCGACCTCGGGAATGAGTTCTTCCAGCTGAGTTAGGTTAACTTTAGTTGAGAGAATATCCCGTCGAATCCCCAGAAGTGTACCGCCACCTTTGGATACATTCATGGCCTGGAGGTTTCTATCCTTGCGATAGACTTGGTAGTTGTTGTTGAACAATTCACAGTCATGCACTCCGTCCTGGATCCAGGTCTCGGTTACCGCAACCAGATGATACTCAGCCTCAGATACAGCTTTGAAGAACTCGTGGGATTTGGTGTTCAAGCCTCGAACATTCTGGTACAGAATGGAAATGTCCCCATTAGACAATTCATTTAGTTTAAATGCTGACCTTTAGTGGATATGATCTTGGGTAAGCCGTTGCTGTACACCATCTTTATATCTGATTCTCCAGCTTGTAATCGCTCATTCAGTTCGTTTTTGACCTTGCGGTGAAGCTGCAACTGCTGAAAAGTTTTGTCGTCACTAACTGACAAGTGGTTCAAGTTGGGGTTTGATTTAAGTTTTTTGGAATTCCTTTTAATAGCAATGGCTGAATCGGCTGAATTGCATATTACCCTGACTGGCCTACGTTTGTCATCGGTTCGTTTACCCAGTCTAATGACCTCGATACTGCCTTCAGCTATATTAATGTCAGGCGCACAACATTCGATAACCTCTAAAGCTGTTGTCTTGGTCAGATGTAAGTCTGTTTCAGGGCAATTAAAGATCATAAAGTTCTTTTTTCTGTTTTCTCTATCATTATATTCTCTAAAATACTCTTCAAAGTTAGTGTTACTTGCAGCAGAGTTTACACTTGTCACGGCTGCATTTTTATTTCCAAGATCATTTTCAAGTAAAGTTACAGTTTTTGATAGGAGATTGTTGTTGCTCTTTAACAGCTCATTCTTTTCCTCAACTTCGACTAATAGCTTTTTCAAATATAGAATTTCAACGTGAAGTACATCTGCACTTGACCCAATATGTTTCAAGGGATCACTTTGATTAGGTGTAGCCTGCTCAAGATTGGTTGTTGCTTTTACCTTTAATTTTGATAAATTTGATTCTTTACATTCAGGACACCACAAGATACTAGCGCGATTCTGCAGTAGAACAGCTCGAATCTCTGTAACAGTTTTGACTCCAGAACAGTTCCGACAGACTGAGCGTGCACAGAAGCCACATGGATAGCCAAACAACTGTTGCTTATCCTCCTTGGCCACGCATAAAGTGTTACACATATAACAATGCATCACATCAGCCTGACTCATTTTACTTTCCAAATGATAAGGCTCAAAGAAAATAAATTTATAATTTCAGTCGAAGAAGGGCCAGTTACGACCTTGAATTATAATAGTTCGAGGACGCTTAATCACCTCGTCAATTTGGCAACGTCGGAACCAGGTCTTTCAATTACCCAGTGGTAACCATGCTTGGCAACGCTGTTGGAAACTGTGAGAGTTGACAATGACAGTGTTGACGGTTGACAGGAAAATCACATGTGATGATTTGGAGGTTATGGTTGCCCTTGAAAATGAAAACTTTACAAAAGATTTACTTCAAAAATATCCAAAACTAGGGCTTGCAAACACTTTCAAAAGTATTCCGAACCTTATAAAACACATTTAGCACGAATTACTGGAACAACTCACAATTTAACAATAAAAAGAATACACAAGTAAACACATCAAACTTTTAACAACCGAATTGCGATGTTTTTTGTTTCACATCAATTTTAAATGGAACACCCTGTATTTTATGAAATTTTTGGATTCTACAGAGAATTTTAATTCTATTTTATGTAGCATGTCCTATACCTAGGTTCAAGCATTCTTAAGATATTTGACCTTGAACCGAAAATGAGCCTTCGGGGTACCAAATTTTAAAATCTCATATTTTTGTAAGTTTTGAAGATATAATCTTCATACTTTGCAACCGATCGGTAAATAATCTTAGGTTTCTATTTTTTTTTATTGAATTTGTCTATTTTTATACAGGGTGTCCTAAATTCAGCGGAAAACATTCACATTTTTAAAGCCGCTAAAGTCCGTTTTTTAAAATGGGACACCCTGTAACTTTATGCACTATCAAATGTAAAATTTAATTTTCTATCGAAATGTATTAAGGTTCCCTATACCTATTCGTAACCATTTTCGAAATAATTGGGTTTTATAAAAATATCGTATGTATTTGCTTAAATGTTTACATGTTCCAACAGTGAGCCATGGAAAAACAATTGAGATCCAATATCCAATATGACAGATGATTAGTATGTGTTATTTATCGAAAGCTGTCAGTGATAAACTAAATCTTCTAAATTGAAATGGAAGAATATTCAAACGATAATATTCTCAATCTATTTTATATTCATGGAGAATGTTATAAAATTTTGGAAAGAACGTGTCGTGTGTTTAATGAACGCGACCCTGATTTGCCGCCAATGAACAAGTCAAAATTCAAGAGGATTGAAACGAACTTTTTGCGTTTTGGCAAGGTTAAAGTTACAAAAAATGTTCCGAAACCAGTGACAAATGCCGAGGATAACGTAACAAACACATTAGCTTATTTCCACGCAAACCCGCAAAGTTCAATACCGTCTGCAGAAAACGATTTGGGAATTTCTTCTTCATCTGCCCAAAGAATCTTGAGCGAACATCATATGCACCCTTATTCCTTCCAAAACGTGCAAGCCTTGACACTTGGTGATGACGTCCGACGAGTAGAATTTTGCAAATTCATGTTTCAACTCAATTCAACGGGCCACAGCAACTGTACAAAGCAGAACTGAAATGTGTCTTCAAATGAACGGACAGCATATAGAACATTTGTTATAATTCAATGTTATTATTTTATTTATTTATTGTTGATTGTTAGATTGCCATAATTTTTAAGTTCACTAAAATAAGTTTAGAACAGTCTCGAACTTAGTAGATATGGTTAAAAATAATGTAAACAATTTATTAAATTTTTTATAACTTTACTTTTCCGAAACGAAAACATTTCTTTCAATCCTCTTCAATTTTCTCTTGTTCGTTTGCGATAAATGAGGATGTTTTTCATTAAAGACATGGCACGTTCTCTCCAATATTTTGTAACATTCTCCGCGAATATAAAATCAATTGAGAATATCAGCTTTTGAGTGTTATTTTATTTTAATTTAAAAGTTTCAAATCAGCTGTCACGTTGAAGAGAAAAGAACAACAATTGTTTTTCCATGGTTGACTACGGTTGAATAGTGCATAAAGTTATAGGGTGTCCCATTTAAAAAAACGAACTTTAGCGGCTTTGAAAATGTGAATGTTTGCCGCTGAATTTAGGACACCCTGTATAAAAATAGACAAATTCAATAAAAAAAATAGAAACCTAAGATTATTTACTGATCGTCTGCAAAATATGAAGAATATATCTTCAAAACTTACAAAAATATGAGATTTTAAAATTTGGTACCCCGAAGGCTCATTTTTGGTTCAAGGTCAAGTATCTTAAGAACGCTTGAACCTAGGTATAGGACATGCTACATAAAATAGCATTAAAATTCTGCGTAGAATCCAAAAAATATCATAAAATACAGGGTGTTCCATTTAAAATAAGCAAGTTGATACCAATTTCCGGTTAAACCGGAAGTGACAGGAAGTTGAAAATATTTCAAAAAAGAACTACCCTTTGACCTTACCTTAATCCCAAAATTTGAAATTTTTATCTAAATGGCATCATC
>JAUTXW010001028.1:1570000-1677500 GCA_030620095.1 Kuschelorhynchus macadamiae
ACACATTACTGAAATCTCGAAGAGATCTTAAAATAAAGCCTAATAGTTTCATTGTCTTATTTCATTACATTACCTATATGTGGAGCAAATGTAAATTGGGAATCTAATAGCACTCCCAAGTTTTTCACAGTATCGAGTCTTTTCCAAGATGCCATTGTTCAGGGTACAATCATAAATATGTGCAGTTTTTAAACAATGGAAACTTACGATCCTACATTTACAAACATTCAAAGCTAACTGATTCACAAGACACCAGTCCATAAACCTATTTTGATCTTCCTGAATTTGGTCACAGTCAAGATGTGAGTGAATTGTTTTAAAAATCATTACAATCATCAGCATATAATCAAAAATTGCTGTTGTAAATAACATTTTTTAAGTCATTTATAAAACATATAAATAAAAACGGCGACAAATGACCACCTTGTGTTACACTGGAATGCACTATAATCTCATCAGATGAAGTATTTTTTAACCTCACAACGTGACAATTTCCAGTGAGGTAGCTACATAACCAGGCAAATAAGGAACCTCCCACACCCATAGCCTCCAATTTCCTTACAACAATTCAATTTTTTACTCTATAAAATGCTTTAGAGAAATCAGTATATATTGCATCAACCTGCAGGCGTCTCTCCATGGACTCCAACACAACATGCTGCAGTTCAAAGAGATTCGTCAAGGTTGGTTTTTCAGTTAAACGACAAAATTTTTTTATGTGCTATATTTTTAGTGATAATAAGTTCTTTCAGCCTTTCATCATGCCATTTAGGAAACCTTGGACTCTTTCATCTAAACTTAGGTACAAACATATCAATAACATATATATTCATTACAATTGAATCTTACTCAAGGCTGCTATGCAGTCAGAATTATTCACGGTGAGTTGGGAGAATCATCAGCAACATCTGTCTATTTTTCACTAATTGAAAGTCATTTGAGGTATGGAATTACTTTCTGCAGATCTTGTAGTCAATATCTCTTCACCTCAATTTTTTATTCTCTAGCTCTACGCTACATCTGTAAAGCTAATGCCAGAGAGCATTGCAAATCCTTATTTATGAGTCACGGTATATTAACATTGCCCTGTTTGTTTATTCTAGAGGCTGTCTGTCCTATTTTTAAAAAGGCTGTAAATCCATACAACACGAGACAAACTAACCATCTACCACTGCCTCTACCAAGAATTGCTCCTACCAAGAACTCTCTTACATATGAAAGTATTAAAATATTTAACCATTTGCCATAAAACATTTGGGATTCTGCGTCATATATTTCATTCAAGAGATTGGTGTCAGTCTACCTTAAAAGTAAGGCATATTATAGTCTAGCTGAATATCTTATCGATCGCATATAGATTTACCTAGGATATGTTTTTGTTTTTTGCATATTGTTTTTTATATTACTTATTGATTAATTTATTTTTGTTGTCCTGTTTGTTTTCTCTCATAGTGTTTTTTATTCATATATTTCTTGTTTGTCTTTGTATGTTTTATTTATTGATGTTATGTATAATGTAAAGTACTATTTTAATTTGACTGAATTTTTGTCTGTCTAATTTTACTGTCAATATTTTAGTTATAATAGCTTTGTTAACAAATACTTTGTATTTAAACAATAAAGGATGTTTGACTAACATAATAAATAGCATCATAAAGTTTGCTAATGGCTACATTAATATCACCAACATTTAGTGCTCCAGTTAAATTGTGATAAATATAAGTTAATAAATGCTAAATTAAAATTATAATAATAATAGTCTGATACATTAAAATAATAATAATAATAGTCATATTTATAAAATCGAGTTCTTCCCACCAAATTATTTAAGTGACAGAAAGCATATTTTTCAAGAAAGCTTGTAGTGTTATATATTTCTACTAGTAGTAAGGCGAATTTAAAAAAAAGACCTCTCACCTGTAAAAAAAAATTAAGGTCCAATTATTAAATTTTTAAATATCAAAATTGTGAAAACTATTTAAAAATTGTTAACAAACATAACAGTGTCCTAGTCAGCCTTAGAAATCAGAAGCCCTTTTGAACATCTTTCTCAATAAGCATCTTCAAGATTCTTCACAAATATCTAACAGTGCTTTTTTTACATGAAAGTAATAATTAATAAAAATTACCTGTGCTTTTTCAACTGCTGAAGTAAAATATTCATCTGAGAAGAAAGACAGAGATCCACTAAATACAATTCTTGCATTGTTTCTAGCTTGAAGACCAGCGATGAGAATAGCATCTTTTCCTATGGCATGAGGGTACTAAAATTATCAACATAACAATATTAAAAGCATACTACCTTGTGATTTCAGAGATGCAGAGAGCACTTTAATCGTATCTCAAAAAAAAGGTAGTTAAATCAATGTAATCTAGTAAAATGATAATCTACTATGTAAATTCCTCATACATCTCTGTATCATGTTAAACAAAAAATTTAAATTAGTAATTAATTGCAATTGCAATTTGTTGTAAATCAAGAAAAACATATTTTAAGTTATATGTACCTCTTTAATAGGCTGATCTGGTTGATAACTATAAGCAGTGCTATCGGCAGTTAGAAGAGGCAAAACCAGGGGATTTTCAGAATCAACCAAAATGCCAGTGCCTTCGTACAGAAGAGGAGCGATACCTGTTTTGGGTCCAACTATAACTGGTGCATCAACAAGATTTTCTGATGGTACCACTAACTTTGTGTGTTGTCCTTCATCAGAAATTTCATAGTTCAAGTGGTCAATGACAAAAGCACCTTCTTCATCAACCTAAATACCAAAACCAGTTACATTAACTTCAAATAATGAATATAACATTTAACTTTCTGAATCGATTAAAAAAGTTACCTCGAAACCGACTTCAGAAGCCAATTCTCTTAATACATCTCCAGTTACTTCACTGCCCGCAACCAGCACATTTCCACCATTATCAATAAATTGGGTTATGGTATCCACATTTAAATTTCCCCCAAATTCAACAACAGAGGGGGCAAAAATAATGAGATTTTCATATAAGTACTCCCCATACCTTGACAAGACTAGTGACGAGTCATCAGCAATTTTGAATGTTAATGTATATCCTCTATCTAAAATATAATAACATCTAACTTAATTACTTAAAATGCAAGGGGTATATAAATCAGTTGGAGAAAAATAAAAAAAATTACTTATCAAAGAGGTGTGTAGATATTTCATAGCACAGTGACATATATAGAAATTGCTTTTGGAACAAAAAAAAAGTTAGTACTTTATTTTTGTTATCGATAAAACTGGCTCTAAAGAGAGCCATTCCAAACAAAAAGACACTTTATACTATTTTTATCATTTCAGCTTTAATAAAAGCAGTTCTGCTAGGGTATTTAAGCCCCCCCTAATATGCCACGGCTATAACATTGACTTTAGGCTTAATTTGCTAAGAGGTTACTGAACGAACAATAAAATGAACTAGAAGTGTTAGTTACCTGTGATATTTCATTTCTACCACTCAGATCAAGAACAATATATTACCATTCCCTTTTTTTTTGTTTATTACTGGACTGAGTTAAACGACCACAGTTCTGTACTTTTTACCACTTTTCTTTTTTGATATGGGGGTGCCACTTTAAATAAAGGAGTCTAAAGTGCCTGGGTAATAATTGCAGTGGTGCTAAACAATATTCTATTCTTACCTTGTAAAGATCTGAAGAAAATTGAATGAGTTTCTTTTATTACTTGATTTTCTAATAACACAAGGGTAGTTCCCTGTGATTTGACGGTAACAAAAAGTGTAAAAACTAGAAATAATAAACTTTTCATTGTAAATGAGGAAAGCACTCTTTACACGTCACTAATACCGGTTCGCCCAATGATTCAAGGTAAGATTTAGTGATTAGCTAACAGCCACGAGCCGAGATTAAAAAAAATCAACAAATAGAGAAGAAGAACACTTCACTTCTTCTTTTAAGATAGTTGGCCTCAGCTACCAGGACTATTCAGACGCTTTAGTTGGTTGTCGATTTTTTTTAGAAATTAAAGCAGAAATCCACCATAACGGGAGTCCCATAATCCCTGCTCTGGACTAAAATGTAAAACAAACTAAAACATAATTGGAAAGGAAATCCAAAATACAATAGTACTTTGCTTCAAAGTTTTAAAGAACGTGCGGTCAGATAAGCGGATACAAATTTAACAACTCCAGGATCAACATAACAAAATATTGGATATATTTACTGGCTTATGTTTAATATATCACCTATTTGACATAATTATTCTTAAATTCATAAATTCTTTTAGATTAATTCTATTCAAATGAATGGGTATGAGGCAATGTCCACTTTTAATCTTTTAATTTTACAAAAAGTAGTAATTTCTTCAGACTCGGAAAGTAATATATTTATATGAGTAGATTTCATAAAGCCAAAACAAACTCCAGGAGCCTGATATTGCACTTTCCTTTTTCTAGTTTGGATAATATGTGTTGACGCCCATTGCGCACATTTGCTAATAAACACTTCACTTCACATGTACTGCTTAGAGGCGATTTGCAGGTTTTTCTTCCGTGTATTTCGATATAGTCGGATTCTAAGCCTTATCCATGTGACAATCCCCAAATCACTTAATTATTATTTCCTTTGAAAATGATGGTAGTTTTTAATTGAGTGTGAGAGATTTTTGTAGGAATGAGAAAAACTACTGTAAATTTTTACTTACACTCACCATCGTCGAATTTGATGATTTTTAGAATACCGGCAGATTTTTAGATGTTGATAACGAATCCGAAGTCACTTTTTTTTGGTAACGTTTCGTTTCCGAGATATTTGTCACCAATTTTTAAAATTTTGAATGAGCTCGGAGAGATTCAGGCTGGCTTTTATACCCGACTTGTGCTCGCCTAATCCCAAGAACCATGATTTCTTAATTAACCAAAGCCGTGAAAGCTTCCGTTCTATGTTAGCTAACCTCTATGAGGAGAAAATCAAGAAGAGGATGCCAAAACTTTTGGCGATCTCCGGAACAGCAAGAAAAAGTTACTCTGCTAGTTGGCCTTTCTCGTTAGATTCCGAAGTGAGGATGTAGTACCTAAATCACTACAGGTGAAACATCATGTTACTTCTAGAATTGCTAAGAATATTTATAAGCGTGCCAGTAATGCATTAGTTAGAGAAATGGTTAAGGCAATACGCCGTGATTTAGATGCAAATGCCCGTAAATTTCTAGAAATCCACCTGAAATTAGCTTTTAGACTTGAACCATATTCACAACTTTGACAACATCACCTATGCACAAGCAGAAAAAATCCATCAAGAAGTTACACTTAAGCAACCAAAGAAGTTTGAAGCACTCCTCAACAGAAAAAAATCCAGTGAAACTTCCGCAGAATACAGTTATCAATTTGTCATCGAAGTCGTTAACCGAAGCAGAACATTCCATCCTTTCCAAAGGCCAAAATTTTGCAATAGCACTGAGTAGCATTCCCGCAGAAGACATAGTATCCTCTCTTGAAGCAGCAATCAGAAGATTACCAGTAGAATAAGCTAATGAAGTCAGATGAGACAGCGAAGATCATTAAAAACTCAAAACCACCGAAGCTGAATCTCTCTGCAGCTGAAAAAATAGCAATGAAGATGAAAACATTCTGGTTCTTCCAGCAGATAAAGGCAATGTTATAGTCGTCATGGATAGAACGGAGTACGTGGAGAAGATAGCTCAACTTTTAAACAACAACACCTATAAGGTTATGCAGACAGACCCTACAAGTAGAATAGAAAGACGCATCAGGAATCTGATTAACGCATCCAGTCTACCACCAGCGGAGAAGAAATCATTAAAACCAAGCAGCTCCAAAATTCCCAGGTTCTACGGTCTTCCCAAGATACACAAGAACAAAGTACCTCTTCGACCGATCATCAGTGCAATAGACTTGCCAACATACAAACTAGGTAAATATCTTTCAAACTTTCTTAATCCATTTACTTGAGAAACAGATTCTTTATAAAAAACTCTGCACATTTCGAGGAAAAACTTAAGGAAATCCGGTTGGATCCCGAAGATATTTTGGTTAGTTCCGATATAGAATCACTATACACAAATGCTCCTGTCAACGACTCAATTTCCATGATATCAGACATATTGGATCATAATAATCTTGATAAGAACCTAATAGACCTAGTGGAAGCTTGTCTTACATCTACTTATTTCATTTTTCAAGGAACTTTTTACAAACAAACTTCAGGGGCAGCTATGGGATCTGCCCTATCACCTGTGGTAGCGAATATCTTTATGGAAGCCTTTAAAGATATTGCTCTAACATCCGCTCCACTAAAACCAAAACACTGGTTCAGATATGTAAATGATACTTTTGTAGTATGGCCTCATGTACATGATAATCTTCTCATATTTCTGGATCATCTCAATCAAACACATCATAATATCAAGTTCACAATAGAAATTGAATCTAATGAGACAATTCCCTCTCTAGATGTATATGTTCAAAAGAAGAAAAATGGTACATTAGGACATTCAGTGTACAGAAAACCGACACATACAAATAGATACTTAAATGCAAATTTCTGGGTCAACGGATCTGGGTCAGTTTAAAGACCCGGATCTCGGATCTCTTTAAATTCATTAAAATAGGCGGGCCATATGCGTCATATTAGGCATTGGATAGGTATGAATGCGTATCTTCATCCATCTGAAAACTTTGTAAGCATGCAACATCGATTTTATAGACAGCACTGTCCGAACATTTTTTTAGTTTTTCGCGACGAGTAAAATGAGCGGCGACCTCACCAGTCTAGTTTTTGTTTACAAACTTGTATGCGATTTACAAGGATGCGTTTTAAGTGAAATAATAATTTTTAAGGATATTATTCTTTTAACTTACAAGGCTTAAGAGTCTTGCCATAGTGGTTTTGAAGGTGAAGTTTTTTTATGTTTCCATTTTTATCTATTTATTTAGCTACTAATTTGTTAATTTCTGAAAAAGATTTTTATTAACTATCATCCTATTATCATCACTAATTATAAGATCATCTGAACTTCAATATATACATCGCATAAAAAAGTAAAGATTTAAATCTATTATCTAATCCACACAACATAAATCTAAGTTTTAAAAAACTGATGTAATATGATGTTTTTAAGATGATTTACGAAGTCAACAAGTTAATCAATCCCAAATTAAATTTTTACACGAGATTCTGGCTATACAGAAATTCATCGACCCATCCACCCCATTATCCTGCTCTTCTTATCAATCAGACCGTTTCGAAAATCGGGTTATACCGGTCGTCTCTCAGTCATCTCAGATCCGTATCTGTCGTGAACGACACATCTGTATTTTAGGTACGGATTACCGTCAGCTTAAACACACATTACGTCCGCGGAAAATGGCCATTGATAGTCAAGATGCCTTTGGAAAAGCAATGAACTTTTTAGTTTAGTTCATTCAGGAAAAGCTGTAACATAGTTACCTTGATAGGTTGCCAATAATGACTTCACAAAATCTAACGCGGTATGTATCCTTTATCGGCAGGGCCTCTCTAGATAAATATGCGCGTATTCAGAAAACGTAACAGAGCGCCCTACGCAACTCATTTGAATTATAGGAGTAAAGCCAAAGCAAAAGCCAATTTATAATTTATTTCTTATATTTTCAGTTCTATTAGAGACAATTTGTCAGCTCAATGAAGGGTATTTAGATGTTGTCGGGTTAAAAAACCTCCTCACAGTTTCCTTTGCTTCCTACTGGTGAGATGCGCAGTTTTTTTTTAAAGTAACCTCAGTGTCTCTTTTTTTCTTACTCTCACCTCTAATTATATCTGCTACTCTATTGTATACAAATTGAAACATAAAAAAACTTTAAGTTCAAGTTCAAAACCACTATAGCAAGATCCTAAAACCTTGTAAGTTAATAAGTAAATAGTAACAGTAAAAATATCAAAAGTACTAAAAGTATATATCCGTCCACGGCTACTTTTATTTCTAAAAACAGCATAAAATGGGCATTGAAGAATAAAATGAAGCATGAACGTATTAAACGTAACGGGAAAACATATATATCTTTGGAAATTGGCAGGGGCGAACAGTCCATGGAAGCAAGGGAAGCAGTGCTTCCCCAAAAAAAATTACAAAACATCTTCTAAAATGTAATTTTTGAAATAGGAAACCATTAATTTAGTTTATATTAAAAATGTTAAAATATTATCTTAATTATCAAGCCCATAATAACTCCGACCCAGCCACAATAGAATATCGAATTGAACCTATGCGGGCCGCTAACTTCTCTGCAGTCAAGTCCTGTATGCTTGATTTCCTGTGAATCGAGCCAGAGGTTATTGAACTTTCCCCCGGCTGTTTGCAATTTTTGCATTTCAGCCGCGTGCTTTAAGTGGTGTGTGTGGAAGCTATCTTTGGAGCAGATTATTTGTTTGAACGGCTATTCGTGTGTTGTGTGATACGTACGTCGCGTCGTGCATGGTGCGATATGGAAGACAATAATACGGACGTGGATATGCAAATACCGTCAACTTCGGCTGCCGGTAATAACGCTGAAAATGTTCGAGAATTTAGTAAGAAGAGTGTGTGTGAATGTGAGGTGTGTGTCTTAATAACAAAGGGATTTTCAACATTAAACTTTGCTGATAAGCTTCAAATAATTTTCAAAGGAAGAGCAAAATCGCCTATGAAAAATTTAACCACAAAAATGAAAAATTGTATTAGACATTTTTATCCGGAAAAATATAAGTAAATTATTTTGTTGGCCATGTTTACTTTTTGAAAATGAAAAAGGTCTCTGGAATAAAACTAGTTTTTCCGATTTAAACAATTTCCATAAAGCTGTAAAAAGACACATTATGTCCAAAGTGCATTTACAGGCCGTCATAAAAGAAAAAGTCTTCGGCAAAACCAGAATTGAACACGCCCTTAATAAACAGTTGGAAATTAGTCACCGCCAACACAATGAACTAGCCGATAAACATAGGCAAATATTAGGAAGACTTATTGATGTTGTTTGTTTTCTCGGACAGCACGAATTGGGATTTATAGGTCATGACGAAATAAGGGCTTCTTCAAATAGAGGAAATTTTCAAGATTTACTTAGTTTAATGGCTAAATATGATGCTTGCTTAAAAATCATTTAGAGCAGTCTAGCGTTTTTCGCGGAACGTCGAATCGAATCCAAAATGATATAATTTTCGCTGTTGCAACCATTATTCTAAAAAGAATTAAGCAGGAGAATGGCGTGGCGCGGTTCATTGCTATTGTTCTGGACGAAACAACTGATATCACTAATTTTAGCCAATTATCTATAGTAATAGGCTATGTTAAAACAGACGGAGGTATTCAAGAGCGATTATTAGGTTTTAAGAATGTGCCCGAAAATCGTACAGCAGATGCATTATATACCGTAGTTTATAACGTTACTAAAGAAATTAATGGAGACAAAAAATGTGTTGCTTAAAACTATGACGGAGCTGCAATGAGGGTAGGACAATGACAATTAGGGGGTCTGCAAGCTTAAGTTCGAGCAACGTTCCTAAGTGCTGTGTTTGTCCATTTTTTTGCTCATAAATTAAATTTGGTTTTATCCCAGTCCATCAATCACATTAAAGAGTGTAAAGTATTTTTCGTTACATTAAGTGGCATGGCTGCTTTTTTTCCAAGTCAACAAAATGTACACAAGCTTTGGACTCCATTGTCCACAAACGATTGCCTAAAGTAGCTCCTACTAGGTGGAACTATAATGGAAGACTTGTGTTAATAGTATCTGAAAATCGTGAATCACTGATTGAACTATTTGAGAATATAATAGAAAATAATAAAATGTGAGACTCAGAAGCAATAAATAGTTCGAGGGGATTTTTGGACTGTTTGACACGAGATTTTAATTTTAATTATTTGTTGAACATATTTTCAGAAATATTTTCATTCTCGGACAATGTTTGTAATATATTACAAACTAAAACAAATGATATTGCTTTTTGCCTAAAAAATGTTGTCCAAAAAGTCCATGTTAAGCCAAAAAAGAGATGACTTTGACCTATTTTGGGAGAAAACGATGACGTTAAATGTAGGGCCACAAGCCAAGCGTCTTCGAACAGACAAGGTGGGAGATGTTCAAACATCATACAGACGCCTCTTTTACGAAATAATCCATCAAATTTAGCAATAAATAAACTATAGATTTAACGGTTTAAATAATTTTAAATTCCTCGAGCTCTGCAATTTTGATGCATTTAAAGGAAAAACTTTTCCAGAAGATGCATTTAAATCTCTTCTTCTTCATTATGGCCAGTACTTCGACCGAGTGTTACTGCGATCTGAACTAAAAATGATATACGAAACTGATGACATTATCGCAAAAAATAACGCTAAGGAACTATGGAATTTTTAAAAGACAAGGAGCTGGAAGATGCCTACACCGAAGTGTCGAAATTGTGTTAATTTTTCAACACTTAAACATATAAAAAATTTCGTGAGAAATTCAATGGTGCAGGAGAGACTTTCACATACATCGCTGTTGTCCATTGAAAATAAACTTCTCCAAAATATGTCGGAGCATCGACGTTTTTATGATGACGTCATTGACGCCATCACGCCCCTGGAAATTGGGAACTTATTATATTTTTACACTTAATCTCCCAATGGTGAGGAAGAAAAATATTAAATATTGAAAAAAAAATTAATGATTATTTCACATTTCCATGTAAATCACGTACAACTTGAGAAGAGCAACCAGATTATTCTTCTTGGGTACAACTTTGTAAACAAAAAACCTGGACTAGGGCGCCACTGATTTGACTCGCCGCGAAAAAAATAAAAAAATGTTCGGATAATAATGTATATAAATCGTTGGTTGCATGCTTACAAAGTTCTCAGATTTTTTTTAAATTTTGTATCATTAGTCACGGGTTTTACTTTAGGTTAGACTCTGACGATAGAGGCGTTTCTAGATGTCTCTTGGAAGAAAAAAAGGTTCTTACTTTTTGTTGTGAGCAATCTAATGTCTTTATTCATTTTTTTAAGTACAATAAATGCATAAACATAGCTGGGGTCCACCGCCCCCCGTAGCGACGCCCTTGAATTTTGTTCTATTAGATGAAAATTAACTAGACTTTTTCATATTTACACAGAATGAAAAAATTAAAAGAATTCTGTAATTTTGTTGAACAAGAATATGTTAAGATCTTATTGGACATTTATTTTTGAGATGTAATCATTAATGTCCACGCTAAACAGAATTCTACAAATATATTACCCATTAAAGTCGTTTTTTATTGCCCACAATTAGCACATATAATCATATATGGGCTAAAATGCTGTGATATTGGCTAATATCCCTGGTTAATCAGCTAAAATTGCTAGCCAAAATAACAGTTCTATTACAGTATAAATTAGGAAATATGGCTAAAGTGGGGAATAATAATTTGGCCATAATAGAGTAAAAATGGCCAATTGGCAATTATACGACCCCTCTCTTTTTATTTTATGATTGTGTTTATTAGCTACCTTTTGACTTTAAAATCGAGCTTTTTTAGCTGAATTCTGACTTGTTTTTTAGCCGAAATTTAAGTAACATTTTTTTCCGAAATTTACCTAAATAATTTCTCATTTTTTGCCTTCTCTTCATTTATATAATAAATCATCAATTGTTTCAAATTATGTAGAAATAGTATTGACAGAGCCAATCAGTCTAAGAATTTATGAGCCAAGAGGAAATGCAAAGATAACACATCATGGTTTGACGGTTGGTAGAGACAAAAAACACTTGCGAAGGAACTTTTACTGTTAAAAGAATCTAAGATAGGCATGTAAAACACTCGCCCCTTCTTGAAACTTAAAATTTATATATATATATATATATATATATATATATATATATATATATATATATATATATATATATATATGGCAAGTATTCTGTAGCTGTCTTCTGTGACTTATCTAACGCCTTTGACTGCGTGGGTCACAGAATTCTGCTGCAAAAACTCCATCACTATGGTTTCCGTGGTGTGGCCCATTCTTGGTTCGAGTCGTATCTGATAGGGCGTTGGCAGCGTGTGGTTTTGAGTGGCAATTGTTCTTTGTCAGGATCCTTGAACTGGGGAGTTCCGCAGGGGTCAGTTCTGAGCCCTCTTCTCTTTCTATTGTACATAAATGACCTTGCCAGATTGGATGTCCGGGGTAAATTCACAATGTTTGCGGATGACACTACCATTCTCTGGCACGATGCAGACACTAACTCCCTGTCTGCCTCAGTCTCATCTGACTTGAGAAGGGTGAAGGAGTGGTGTGACTCTAACCTGTTGTCACTGAACGTTAACAAAACTAGCATGATCTGCTTTAAATATGATCTAGAGAACATAACAATTGGTAGTGCATCTCTTGTCAGGCAGCCGAATTCCAAATTCTTGGGCCTCATCATTGATAGCGGTCTAAAGTTTGATAGCCACATAGTCACACTTGGTGGAAAATTGTCGTGCGGCTGCTTTGCAGTAAAAGTCGTAGTCCAGGAGTTGGGTTCTAATTTGGCTAAAACTGTTTATTCGATATGGCATTGCTTTTTGGGGCTCGGCAAATAAACATCTGCTTGACATGTTGTTCGTGATTCAAAAGAGAGCAATTCGATATCTGTGTCATGCTTGGCCACTAGACACATGTAGGCCCCTGTTTGTTCGTCTGCGGATTCTTGCTCTTCTATGTTTGTATATTCTAGAAACTGTATGTCTTATATATATTAATAGAGATCAGTACATTGTTGCGGACCAGAGGTACGTGACCCGTCGGCAAATGAATTTACGTCTACCTATCCCATCATTCAACTTAATAAAAAAATCGGTAATATATGAAGGTATAAGGCTTTATAATCACCTGCCAGATGTTGTAAAAGGTTCGCCTACACTTAAAGTGTTTAAAAAACGTGTTCGTCTATTGCTAATTGACAAAGCTTATTACCAATTGGATGAATATTATGGAGATGAGTTATAGTTTGCTGATGGTTTATGTTACATTCTTGGTTGACTATTTTGTTGACTTAATACTGTTTATTTCATTTTTGTGTTTTTTTTTGCTATTCAACTAAATGATACTTTTTTAGGTCATTTCATGTACGTATGTGTATGTTCATATGTATATGTATGTATGTATGTGTATATGTATTTACGGTACTTTTTTTATTACTTATTATTGCTAGTGCTAATATGTATATATATATATATATATATATATATATATATATATATATATATATATATATATATATATATATATATATATATATATATATATATATATATATATATATATATATATATATACAGGGTTATGATAAATTAAGGAATAAATTCTTTATCTTGGAAATTAAAAAATTAATAGAAAAACTCTCGAACCCTTCGATTTAGATTTATTTTTACGTAAATTTAGAAATTATTTTAAACTATACCACTCACAAAAGTTGTACAACTGTCATCTTTGATTTTTTCAATAGAACGCCTTATTTTTTTCTGCTGATTTGAATTCTCTATGAAACTCTAGACATTTTTGGTATAACATAACCTATACTGAAAATCAACACTTATCGAAATATGTTTATCTAAATAAAACATAAAACACATATTAGGAAATTAAATAAGATAACTACTTTATTGAATTTTGAAAATGTCCACCATTTACAGCTCTACAATGCCCTAGACGATGGAAAAACTCTTGTTGCACATTAGTAACTGTATCACATTGAATATTTCTTATAACAGTTCGAATACGATCCTTAAGAATTTCAATAGTATGTGGCTTATTTTTATACACATCGTTTTTCACATACCCCCACAGAAAAAAGTCTAACGGGCTTAAGTCCGGCGATCTTGCCGGCCACTCTATTGTCCCACGTCGCCCAATCCATCGTCTCGGAAAGGTTTCATTTAAGTATCTCCTGACATCAGCTGCAAAATGGGGTGGTGCCCCATCCTGTTGATACCATAACAGTTCACTGGGAAGATCCGGATCGTTTACATTAGGATGTAGGGTAGCTAATGCTGGTATAAGATTCTCTTCCAAAAATTGAAGATACATTTGATACGTTAGTGAGGAATCAAAGAAATATGGACCTATAACTTTATTGCCTACAATACCTGCCATACATTAACACTTTGACGATACTGTGCATGACTTTCCCTGTACCAGTTAGGATTTTCTTGTGCTCAGTGTCTAAAATTTTGTTTATTTACTTCTCCATTGAGACAAAATGTTGCCTCATCTGTGAAACAAATTCTTTTGACAAATAATAGATCATGATTACACATGCTGGTCATAATTTCGCAAAACTCGTTTCTGCGATCTGAATCATCATTTATTAATTCTTGAACGAATTTCACTTCATAGGGATAAAAATTTTCTTTTTTCAAAAATTTGGAAACTGTTGTTTGATGTATATCATTATCATAGGCTGCGTCAGTAGTTGAGGAATGTGGATTATCTTGAAAAGTTAAGAGAACGTCTAGTTTCTTTTCATCTGAGATCCTAGGGCGACCTTTTCCAAAGCGGTCCGTAACACTACCAGTATCCGTCCATTTCCTTTCTATTTTGCTCACTGCAGACTGAGTAATAGGTTGCCTATGAGGATATCTGTTGTTAAACAGCTGACAAACTTCTTTTTGTGTCCTAGTCTTATCACCAGTACCAAGCATTATTAGAATTTCAATTCTTTCTTTCTCTGTTAAACGCATAGTCAATATTTGAAATCAAAATGGCAGATCGTAAATAAATTATATGACTTGTCAACACAGTGACAGTGACTAAGTAGTGTGAGTGAAGTAATTATTATTTTTCTTTGGGATTACGCGACAGACATAGGTAGGGTATACAAATGTCCGATAGGTTATTAAATACACAGGTTTTATTTAGATAAGAATATTTCGATAACTGTTGATTTTCAATATAGGTTATGTTATACCAAAAATGTCTAGAATTTCATAGAGAATTCAAATCAGCAGAAAAAAATAAGGCGTTCTATTGAAAAAATCAAAGATGACAGTTGTAGTAGTTGTTGTGAGTGACCCTGTATAGTTTAAATTTGTTTTTTTTATTTTTTAGTTTGGAAATGTATTTTAATAAGAAAATTGATTAAACGGTTCATGACGTAAAAAAAAATCTCCATGAAAATACGTATTTATAGGTAGAAAGAATACGTTTGTTTAAAGTGGTCAAGTAATGGCTGCTAGGAAATTACCTATAGTTTAATTTTAATTTCAATCATGGCGGATCATAAAAAGCTTTCGGCTATTTTTTAAGCAAATATTCCTTGAAATTGGCCATTTTGTAAGCAAATATTTACCAAATGGCGATAATTTTCAAATGTAGACAAAATGTAGTAACATTTACTAAAAATTTGCCAATAAAAATGTCTACTTGGTCTGCCTTTAGTACTCTCTAAAAACTGGCTAATTCAAGACCCATCAGGAGCTATCGTAACAAAATTAAACGACAAAACGACGATTACCCCAAGACGGCGCGCGGCGTTTTTCTAGAATATGTGGTGGAATATTTAATCTTTTTTTTAGACATTTTGTATGATAAATAATTTATATTTCGTTTTTCTAAATATATCTTCAGTTTGGTTAAGTATAGTTTTATAGGTTATAAACGTAAATTTGAAAATGTGGCATATTTTGGCAATATTATAGCAAAAATAAGCGAAATAAAATACCCAATTTTAGTTTAATTTTGAAACAAAAATATGATAACAAAAGCCATATTTTTTCCTTTCAATTTTTGTTGTAAAAATACTTGCTAAAATAAGTTTGGTTGGCATTTGGGAAAAATACCTGCTTATTGATTATATTCTGACCTCGATTTCTATTGATTAAAAATGCCATATTCTGGCATTTTAAACAGCTATGCTTACTACAATTTAACTTCAATATTTACTAGAATATACCTGGTTATGTTATTACAATATTACAAAAAAAAGTTGGAGGTTTAATTATCCCATAAAAGATATTTTTTGGCCAAGTAATTATGCTATAGCCTGTCTATATTAAAAACTGCTACTTTTGGAGCCAAAAAATCTAATTTGAAGCAAGCTCTCACAGCTGGAAAACAAACCAAGAATCATTTGCCAAAATTTGACAAATCTCTGGTTCTTATGTGTCTTTTATGGCTAACTGTTAGACAAAAAAGCTCATCAGCTAATTTTTGTTACTTGGGCCGTAGAAGGCAGTTCCTAATTTGTTGATCCTTATTAGGGCCGATAGTGTTGATGCTACTTAACATTATTTTCATTTTTTTGCAACAAAAACACAACGCCCTCTAGTGATCACTAACAAAGTGATTACGATGGTTTATGGCTCCAAGAGTCGAAAAAAAAGTTGAATAAAATCGATTCATCCAAAACAGAGATATCTACATTTGAATGTAAAAATGTTTGACATTCCCCCACCACTTTATTTTTGACAATAGACAAAAATACCCAAAAGCAAAAAAGTGTGTAATTGATTGAAGAATGCATTGCTTATATTTTCAATATACCTCAATTATGGAAATTTAAGAGGAAATTGGCATTTTCACTTTTGTGTTGCTGTTACGCCTTCTAGCGGCCAACTTTCGGACTTGAATATAATTTACAGCGATTTCTCTTGCATGATTTATCTACAAATATTTTTTCCTTAAGTTCTGTCATTAAAATACAGCCCACGTCCTCTATTATTGGACCATGCTGTACAATTGCGTATATTTTTCAAAAAATCCAAATCCTTCAGTGCCCTCTTCCAGTGGCGTATTTAAGGGGAGGGGGCAAATAACCCAAGTAAAATATTTGAATGCAAAAATATATTCTATAAAACATTACAACGATTTTATTTACAATTACGTTATTTAGGTATTATTTATTTTCATGTACTTCCTGTACAAAAAGTGACAACCGATGATTTTTTCATGATTATAATATTTTCCTCTTACTAGAGAAGTAAAAATTACACGTCTATTTTAAAAGGTATGTTTATATTGGTTTGACACAAGCACACTTATTAATCGGTCAGTAATGTTTATAAAATATACAACAGTAATAAATACAATACTAGCTGACTATACTGATTCGTTTCGAAATTTGTCTAGTTAGCTAGTCATGCTAAATAGTTCAGTAGGTAATAATTTACTAATGATAGTGTTTGTTAATTTTTGCAAATAATATATACGAAATGTTAAAATATATTCTCTTCCTTATTACGCTTATTCCAACTTTGTCTAAATGTGAAGATGTGTTTTATAATGTTAACAACAAAAAGGTTCTACATAAAGTCAGTGATAAATTTTTGAGTATAACCATTGATCCGGCGGTGCTATCAGCTGGAGTAAATTTGAGGTACGTATTAACTCAAACAACGATTTCAATTTATAAAGGTCAGTAAACTCCTGGACAGATGAAACGGAAAATCAAAATTTTTAGTGGATTTTACAAAGTGAATATTTTCATAATGAGAAGAGATATTAAAATGTGGTTTTTCCCAGATCTGTTGCAAATCTTACTGGAAACAGACCGCTTCACGCAAACATTTTGCTTATAATAAGAACTCTCTTGCACAGGGTGTAAAGCCAGACCGTGCCAAATATTTAACATTTATAACCAACTACAAAACACTTTGATCCAAGAGTAGTGGAATGGCGCACACTCTCGGCTGGGACGTTGTTTCGTGTTTAAAGTTTTTTTCTTATTTCTACAAATAACCGAGACAATATCTGTTTCGTCATGTATGGCATTCAATTTAAAAAATACTACTTTTTTGCATCACTGATCATCATTTTGGGCACTTTTTCGCGACATGTGCTACTTTTTTGTGAAATTAGAGATGGCTCCAGCAGAATTTTCATAGCCCTTCGGTTTTTGAGATACCGGGCGTTTTTGAAAATTTTCAGGCACCTCTCGTCCCCAGCCCCAGCTATCTGATGATCCTATAAAAAAGGCGAAAAGTGTTCCTTATATGACTTTTTTCGTAGAATTTAGTGCCGTTTTAAGAATAAGTATACAGGATCAAGTCAAAAAGTTATAGACACTAGTTTATTTTTTTAAATGGGACACCACGTGATATTATTCTTTATAATTATTAGGAATAATGTGGGATTTCCAAAACTATATATACGTATGCAGATATTTTTAAAAACAAGCTAAAATTTTCATTTGTGTCCAATTAGTAGGCAGCAGGCTTTGGCTAAATGTATTAAAAACAAAGTTCATGTAATTATTATATTAAAAATGTAATACTTTCAAACTTAATTCAAAAGATCTTTTTAACAATTTAATGTAATAATAATTGTAGGCAACCTTCATTTCATTCACTAATTCATAGAGTAAAAGGTTTGGATCTTTTCTGACTATTCTCAACTCGTAATTATTTATTACGGCATTTTAACTTAGTTATGATAGCACAGTGGCGGTTCGTGGATTTAATAACGGGTGAAATGTCAGAAATAACAATACTTATGAACCCAAGGTTTTCTTTTGTTATTGTTATTTAATTTGTCCTTTTATGTTGTTGTGGTTACCTATTTTGTTCGTATTTATTTGTTTTCCATATGTATATGGTTTATATTTAAAAAAACTTGTTTAAAAATAAAAAATAATAACTCTGTAGTATCGAATAATTATATTTCCTAAGACAAAAACAAACATTGTTTTTTAGACTAATTTAAAAAAATTCAGTTAGTGTTGTTTGTTAGCCTTGTTATACTTTATTAATTTTTGTATTCTATGAGCGGCCATACTGTAATAAAAAAAATGATCTCTTTCAGCCTTGAAGAAGACGACAACTAAATCGTCGAAACGTCGGCCAATTTTTAAAAAACTGGGGTTTGGTTTATGTCCCTAGCCCGCTAAACACCATCTTGAATCTTGAAATCACTACTTTCACACGCCATGCATAATACTTAATGTTTTTGCAAAATTTTAGACCAATTAGATAAATAGTTTTATAATAATCATTTTTTTAGTATTTTACTAGGCCGTCATTTTTTACCAAAATGTTACCAGGTCAGGACCTTTAATTATTGACCAAAACTTAAAGTTAATCGGGTAAGTAGTTTTTTAGGAATTGAGAAAACATCTCGAAGGGTGATTTTTTCACGATGACAATACTTCCCTTTTACGAGGGAAGTAAAAATGTAAATCTAGTTTTGGCGTGACCATTGTGAACGATGTATGTGACTCCAAGCGTTACCATGGCAACATCCACGCGCTCCTTAAATACAAACAATTGCAAAACAGGGGAAGTTAATTTAATTTTATTGTGAACACATTAATTAAAATAAAATTTAGTTTCCGGTTATGATTACAATATTTCCTCGGAAAATACTCAAACAAAATATAACGCGTGCAAAAAAAAATTTTTCAGAAACTTCGAAAATGGTTTAGCACGTATTTTCTTTAAATAAAAGAATTCGTGCGCATGGACAATGGTCAAAATTGGCAATTGCGCTTTTACTAAGAAACATTTTTTCGATTTTTTCGGGAAACATTGTTTATTATTACTGAAATTTTTTTTTTCATTTTACATTTATAATATGACAAGAGTTCTTCAAAATGAGGAGGAGAAACATTTTTAATTATGGCCCCTAATTTTCTTATCATCTTACCAAAATTTTAATAAAATATTCTTAGGAGTTTTTCACATATCGGCTTGTAACACTTTAAAATCCTCATCACGTATGGTATGTTTGAAGGGTTATATTTCATTCAATTCATTTGTTATTATATCTTTTAGTGATGTTTCCCTTACACTTGCCAAACACATAAGCCCGGCTTACATAAGGCTTGCGGGTCCCTCCACACAGTTTGTCAAATACGTCGACAATGAAGACGAAGTTACATCTTACAAAGAAGGAGACAATGTTTATGTCACACCATCGATGTGGTTTGGTATAAACGAATGGTTTAACCTGGCTAATTTAACTCCGGTTTTTGGAATAAACGACAAGGAAACTGAAAAAGGTGTTTGGAATCCAAACCCAACTCTACCTCTTTTGGAAATGTCGGACAAATTTGGAGTGACTTGTTACTGGCAACTTGGTTACGGTAAGTATATTGATTATTCGTTTCGGAAGTCTCAAATTTACGTGGTGAAAGCGTGTTTCGTGTTATGTTTGTAACAATGGCCTTAACTAACCTGATTCTCACCTGGTGCAGTTCCCCTTATGGATACCGATCCACCTATTTACCAAAATATTACACTGGTCAATAAATATGATAAAAACATTGCAACTAATGTTATGATGGCTGGTCTGGGAAGTTTAAAGCTTCCTGATTACGAATTCAACAGCCAAAATTGTCCATTACATATAGATTTTGAAATATAGAATGCATCAGTTATTTTTATTTAATTGGAACGTTTTTATATAATTTTTATTTATTAGTTCAAACCAAGAAAAAAAATCAAGATATTTTACGAAAGCGTAGAAAGGCCACAATTTTTTTATTTTTATTTTTGTAACAAATTCCGATTTCTAAGTCCGAATTCCGACTTCTATCTCGGAATTCCGACTTCTTTTTATACTCTTTTAACGTCAAATGAAGCGATCATTCTAAATGAATCTAAATCTAAAATAAAATTAATATTTTAATTATAGGGATCAGGATGAAGCTAAGTAAAACTACAAGAAATTTATTAACTGTGCATAAAGTCCAAATTAAAAAATAATGACTGGGTCGGTTCCGATGGCTTGAATATGGTTGACATGAAAAATAAAATCTTGTACTTTGCTTTATCTTTTTCATAGATAGTAGAAATAATAATACGCCATTTAGTAAGAACATCTGATCCATATTATGTTAAAAAGATGCAATAGCATGGAGGGGGTGCACGCATTTTCAGATATATGTGTTTTTTTTTTTCAGTTTTTAATATACAGGGTTATGATAAATTAAGGAATAAATTCATTATCTTGGAAATTAAAAAGGTAATAGAAA
Organism: Kuschelorhynchus macadamiae; assembly: GCA_030620095.1. Lineage (NCBI taxonomy): Eukaryota > Metazoa > Arthropoda > Insecta > Coleoptera > Curculionidae > Kuschelorhynchus > Kuschelorhynchus macadamiae. The sequence continues at coordinate 1,590,926 of JAUTXW010001028.1, forward strand.
AACGCTCGAACCCGTCGATTTAGATTTATTTTTACGCATATTTAGAAATTATTTTAAACTATACGGGTCACTCACAAAAGTTGTACAACTGTCATCTTTGATTTTTTCAATACAACGCCTTATTTTTTCTGCTGATTTGAATTCTCTATGAAATTCTAGACATTTTTGGTATAACATAACCTATACTGAAAATCAACAGTTATCGAAATATGTTTATCTAAATAAAACATAAAACACATATCAGGAAATTAAATAAGAAAACTACTTTATTAAATTTTGAAAATGTCCACCATTTACAGCTCTACAATGCCCTAGACGATGGAAAAACTCTTGTTGCACATTAGTAACTGTATCACATTGAATATTTCTTATAACAGTTCGAATACGATCCTTAAGAATTTCAATAGTATGTGGCTTATTTTTATACACTTCGTTTTTCACATACCCCCAAAGAAAAAAGTCTAACGGGCTTAAGTCCGGCGATCTTGCCGGCCACTCTATTGTCCCACGTCGCCCAATCCATCGTCTCGGAAAGGTTTCATTTAAGTATCTCCTGACATCAGCTGCAAAATGGGGTGGTGCCCCATCCTGTTGATACCATAACAGTTCACTGGAAAGATCCGGATCGTTTACATTAGGATGTAGGGTAGCTAATGCTGGTATAAGATTCTCTTCCAAAAATTGAAGATACATTTGCCCCGTTAGTGAGGAATCAAAGAAATATGGACCTATAACTTTATTGCCTACAATACCTGCCCATACATTAACACTTTGACGATACTGTGTATGACTTTCCCTGTACCAGTTAGGATTTTCTTGTGCCCAGTGTCTAAAATTTTGTTTATTTACTTCTCCATTGAGACAAAATGTTGCCTCATCTGTGAAACAAATTCTTTTGACAAATAATGGATCATGATTACACATGTTGGTCATAATTTCGCAAAACTCGTTTCTGCGATCTGAATCATCATTTATTAATTCTTGAACGAATTTCACTTTATAGGGATAAAAATTTTCTTTTTTCAAAAATTTGGAAACTGTTGTTTGATGTATATCATTATCATAGGCTGCGTCAGTAGTTGAGGAATGTGGATTATCTTGAAAAGTTAAGAGAACGTCTAGTTTCTTTTCATCTGAGATCCTAGGGCGACCTTTTCCAAAGCGGTCCGTAACACTACCAGTATCCGTCCATTTCCTTTCTATTTTGCTCACTGCCGACTGAGTAATAGGTTGCCTATGAGGATATCTGTTGTTAAACAGCTGACAAACTTCTTTTTGTGTCCTAGTCTTATCACCAGTACCAAGCATTATAAGAATTTCAATTCTTTCTTTCTCTGTTAAACGCATAGTCAATATTTGAAATCAAAATGGCAGATCGTAAATAAATTATATGACTTGTCAACACAGTGACAGTGACAAAGTCATTTTTCTTTGGGATTACGCGACAGACATAGGTAGGGTATACAAATGTCCGATAGGTTATTAAATACACAGGTTTTATTTAGATAAGAATATTTCGATAACTGTTGATTTTCAGTATAGGTTATGTTATACCAAAAATGTCTAGAATTTCATAGAGAATTCAAATCAGCAGAAAAAAATAAGGCGTTGTATTGAAAAAATCAAAGATGACAGTTGTACAACTTTTGTGAGTGACCCTGTATAGTTTAAAATAATTTCTAAATATGCGTAAAAATAAATCTAAATCGACGGGTTCGAGCGTTTTTCTATTACCTTTTTAATTTCCAAGATAATGAATTTATTCCTTAATTTATCATAACCCTGTATGCATTGTAGTGTGGGGGCATATGTCTCCTCGCTCTTCATCAAGTCTTATCGTCATTTACTCCCAAGTATTATTCTTTTCTTTTCCCAATTTACCAACTATTTACTATTATACATAAAATTTAAATATAATTATTATTGTTTTTCTTTTAGATGAAAAGAAATATATTTGTTTAAAAAAATATATTTTTTTTGAGTAAATAACTAGCACCTATGAAAGGTTTATGCATCCTCTATTAAAGTAACTTATATTTCGTTAAAAACATCTTTATTTTTCAAATCCGTTATTATTCATTCAGATTAAATTTCATCAAAGTATAAAAGATTTTAGGTTGACTTTTTCAAGTAAGGACAGGAACATAACTAATTAGTTACATACTATGGATGATATGAAATATAATAACTAAAACAAAGTCAGAATATTATTCGAGTAAATTTACTTGTTTTAAAACGCTTTTATTAGTTTCATTTGATTCCCTTTATAACGCCAGATTACAATTGATGATGCAATGATTTGATTTGTCCCATTATCTTGAACAGGATCATCAGGTTAAAAAAATTTCATCTCGGATAGGGACCCTGGGAAACCATATAAAAGTAAGGCAGCAGGCGCGCAAATTACCCATTTTCGGCACGGGGAGGTAGCGAAGAAAAATAAATTATAGTTTGACAAAACTAAAAAACAAGTTCTAATAGTAAACGGAACTAAAAAGAAAAAAAATTATAGTCTAAAAAACTAAAAAACACGAATTAATAGTAAATTGAACTTAAAAGAAAAAAAATTACTTTTGTAAAAAAACGTAGGGTGCCTTTATGCCAAATATTCATACTGATAAAATATTTATAACTGATATCAGACCCACCCTGTTTTCACAATGACATTAATTTTCTTGTTAATCACTTTATTCTCGTCCAAAGGGTTCTTTTTAGTTCAGTTTTCTATTACAGCGTGTTTTTCAGTTTTTTAAACTATAATTTATTAGAATTCCTCCACAAATGAAGACATTGATATTTTATGAAGTTTGAAAACAAAAATCTGTAACATGATTTCATCAAAAAAAAATTGTTAGCAAATCGCATCCTCATAAATCAAGTTTCCGTTGTAGTTCTCATTTCTAACTTTGTGGAAGGACATTAAACTATCAAAACAGATATAGAACACAGTGAAAAGTTAATTATAATTTTGATTGTTTCTTCAAGCACCTTATTTTCTTTCTTTTACCTTTATCTATTCGGTAAACCTCTTTACAAATAAATATTTCTACTGACGAGGTACAACTCAATGATCGTAGTAAATTTTTTTCGTGTTGATCACACCCAACAAAAGGAATAGGTATTTCTTTTAATTTGTCAAAAATATCAAAATGTGTACCTTGATATACGTGGTTTGCTGACAAAATATCTAACACAGACTATATTACTGATTATAGACTCTTTGACTAATATTCCCAGCATTTACGTTTTTTATTTATTAAGTTTCATTACCCGTTTTGGATCTTCTTTTACTTGTCGTAAAAGTTTGTAATAGACAAATCATTAATATATTGGAATGACTCGGCAGGCCGGGGTCTTCTATCCTTAAGGACCTCACTGCCACTTTTATGCATACTATATATTATTACTAGACCTATTGACAACAAATTTTCGCACTTGGAAAGATCCCAGCTTCTCCAGCAGTAGCGAAAACTTGTTAAAAACTCTTCTCTCTGGTACCCTTCTATCTGGATAACGACGCTGGTACTCCGCGACTGCTTGAATTGAGACCCCATTGCAGAAACCATAGACGAATATCATATCTGCATATTCACGATGCGGAATTTCGCAGGCTTGACTTACTTAAATCTAATGTTTCTTAAATGATTATTGTCAGGTAATAAAAATTTGATCTTATTAATAACTGACATTACTATTGCTAAATAACAGGAAAAAATATGGCAACGCCACACGGTGGTCAATATGCGAAAATTAGCAGGACAGAAGTAAATATTGCAAAACAAATAAAAAAGCAGTAAATTTTGTATGTTATTTTAATCAAAAATATGTTTTATATAATGTTGAAAGTTGAAATTCATTTTTACCATATCTACAGGGTGTTTAAAAATAGGCACTAGTAAAAAAAAATTAATAAGAGGCTCTACATTTACCTTTAAATAAACTTATAAATAAATTTAAGGTACATTTAACTTAATACAATTTGACATTACTTATTTGAAAATTACTATGATTAAGGCCCAAATTATCAATCGTTTGTTAAATTTACCAAGAGGATAATTGTATTGGAAACTATTGTTGAGACAATCGTTTCTATGACAATTATCGTTTTGGTAAAGTTAACAAACGATGGATAATTTGGGCCTAAGTCTACAAATTATGAAAAACAGTTTTAATAGCAAACATCGGAAAGTAGCAAAACAGTAATATCACTTAAATTAATTTAGGTATATAGTGCGTACAAAAAGTCAATGTGTTTTCGCATACTGTATAATTTAGGAAATAAGCATTTTTTTCCTGATTTTAAGTATTCTACAGTATAATACTCACTTGATAATTGAATGCACGAAGATTACCGATTGTTTTGTTTTCAATAAGAATAAAGGAATAAACTAAAAACATAAAATATTAATTCAAATATAATGCTTGACTAACATAGAAAAAACAAAATAAAGAACTTTTGTAATATCATAATTTTTTGCAGGTTTAACGAACTATAAGATTATTTCCAACGCGTACGAAAACCGTTTTGAAACTGCTATAAAATAGTTGACTAGTTCAACATCAATAATATTTTTGTCAGTATTGATATTTGAATTTTCGCTAGTGTTGAAACTAATCTATAATCTATAACTAAACATTAATCTGGACATTTAAGAAAAAACAATGCTTCAGGAGACAAAACACTATCTTTTTTACTAGGTAATTTTCTGATATTAGATATTACTGGATCTGATGTTATTAGGAACATGTGTAAGAGATCTGTGTTTGTTTCAAGTCTGGACATTTTTCTAGTATTGTGTTCTCTGAAATGTCTGTATTCTTTGTGTCTTGCCTCCTGAACATCTTCCGATAATTGCCCTATTGGTAGATCAAATGAGCTAATAACGTCTGCTCCATGTAATGTTGTGTACGGAAGCAGGCATGTAGTACCAGGGATATAAAAGTACAAATCGCTCGGCAGTTTCATGTAAATATACTCTAAATTCTTCTGTTTTAATAGAAAAGCCACTGGATAAAATTTGTAAAATTACATTAAAGCGGTTAAGAAGGTCTTTATCTATTCCAGTAATTTTGCTTGCCTTCTCCAAATTTTGAAAAAATCTCCGAGCAGTATTGCCATCGTTTGTACTTCCATATCCCTGTTTAACTACATCTACTAAAATCCCTAACTCTAATTTTAATTTATCTATTATCTCTTTTTTTCTTGTCTCAAATGCTACCTTATCGTTTTTTCGAATTTGCCACTTTTGAATTCCTAGTCTATAGCAAATATGTAACACACATTCAAAGAATCTTATATGGGCATGTAAAGTAGATAAACCCAATTCACACGCGTTGTCTTTTAACGGCCTATTTTTTATTTGACTTAAATTATTCATTTCTTTTGGCTTTGTACCGCAGATATAGCATGTTTGAGACGAAGAATTTTTGACTACAGCGTTACAAGCTTTTCCATCCAGCATAGTTAGGCATAAAACATGATTTATAATGATTTTGTGGCCTAAAGAAGTTATTACCTTAGTTGGATTGAGATCTGAGATTTGACATTTTATATTGTTTACTTCTGAAGAAATTACTTCTGCGGTTTCTTTAATAAATTGAATTTTAATAGGCCTACAAAACCTTGTTGAAGATGTTCTAGGATTTTGCCAGATGATAACTTCTTTATAATTTTCGTTTTTGTACACGAGATTCAGAGGCACTAATGTTGTTAAAAGGACGTCACTATCAGATATGCTGCCATATGGCTCTGAAAAGTTTTGTTTATAGTTTGCTTGACCACCACTACCATCCAAACCCCATTTACAATTTAATTGACAAAAAACGGTTTGAGTGCTTTGAAAAGTTTGACAAAATACCTCATCTTGTACTTGGACTAAACGATGACAGGTGTGATCAAGCAAACTCTGCAGTTTTACCTCGGCAAAATTTTCCAATATATTTATATTATTAGGATAACATTCATTTTTTGCTTTTAAAACTAAATAGTAAGGTGGGTACAAATTTGCATTTCTTTCAGCAGCCCCTTTTTGCATTGAAATGTACTGATGTTTTGTTAATTTCAGATCAACTATCAGGGCTAAGGCTTCCATTGGCGTATATGGTTTTACAGTAGTTGCACTATCGGGAGAAGTTTTTTTTGTTGAAGAATCGGAATGTGTAATTTCTTCTATTTGTTTGGCGATTTTTCTTTTACCTTGTGCTCTGTAACTTAGTTGGGTAGCCAAAGCAAGTTCTTCAGGGGATTTCGATTTTGCCAAAGACGACACTCTTCTTTTTCTCGTTTTCACACTGCTTTCGGTAAAACATTTTTCAGGCCGACCAAATTTTAAGTTAACTTGTTCATCATTATTGGAATTTATTAAATATTTTTGGAGCCATGTAGAGTATTTTTTTAAAAATCGCTTTTCACACTGATGACATTTTTTCCATCTAGTTACCAAATTGCCACAAAATATCTTAATTTGATCGAAGATTAACTTTTCCGTGTTAGTAGATGAGCTTGCTTCTATAGTTTTAGCATTTACATAATTAAAAACAGCCGTTAAAACGTGGGGACTAGTTGCATTTGATATAAAATTATGCCTTTTCAAAAAATCGTACACGTTCAGCCTTTTAACACGAGTAGCATTAGCTCCTAAAAAAATTCATAACTATAACAGCTGGTACTAGCTGGTTTCAACATATGATAAAATATATTTATAAAGGTTTATTTTAACATATTTTTTATAAATGTAAGTAAAATCTTATAAAACTTTTATTTGCTGCACCTTGAAATGTTTAATTATTATTTTTTGTTTTATAAAATGTAGAGTTTTTGAAAGACAGGTTTTTTATATGTAACTGAGACAAATAAACAAAATATTCAACAAAAACTTACCATTCAATGCTTCGTTATTCATTTTTCAGATGAGTGACAATAAATATTAATTAGACCTTTAAATAATTTTTCAATTGATTTCCTACACAAAATAAATAAATAATCTGCCTTGATTAAATGAAAATTGTGACAACTTTAACATGTCAAAGCTTACGTTTCAATATATGTCAGGACTTGCCCAGTTGCTATGGTATTATTTAGATTATTTCTAAGCCGCCTACGCAAAAATTGACGCAATAATAAAAAAATAAAAATCAGACTTTTGTCCTGCTAATTATCGCATATTGACCGCCGTGCGCCAACCAGCAGTTGTTCTGTCAGGCAAGGCACATGCATACTTTATGTATATTTGATAAAAAAATCAAATGCGCCGAAATTGTTTTAAATCCAAATATCTGGAAAACGGTTGCTCATATCAACTTTTAACCGGCATACCTTATTGACATAAAAATTACAAAGAAATGATTTATTTTACTCAAAAATGTAATATAGGGCTGTACGAAAAAGTTGTGATTGTTTGAAGGAGTAGAAAGACATAAGTAAGATGTTCCCTATAAGTAAGAGTTATACTAATACTAGATTCGAATTCATCATACCAAAAAACACCTGGATACAAATTTTCACTCCAATACCAACATGTTACCACTTGATTTCAACATAATACTTGACGTTTTTGCAAAATTGGACGAGCAGTTTTTTAATAATAATTTTTTTAACAATTCGCATTATTGGATTTTTACCAAAATGTTACCAGGTCATCCCTATATGACCCTTAATTTTTGACCAAAATTTGAAGTCAATAGGATAAGTAGTTTTTTAGCTATTCCGAGAACAGACAGACCGACGGAATTGAGAAAACGTGTTGTTAGGCGTCTTAGGACCCTGAAACGTGAAGATCTGAAAAAAATCTCGGAGAGTAATTTTTTCACGATTAATATACTTTCCTTTTATGAGGGAAGCAAAAATAGAAAAATTTAATAAAAACTTTAGATTTAGATTTGAAGAATACAGTTTTAGGTTGCTTGAAAGTAATTACAACTAAACTATGTGTGCTAAATCTCTAATTTTGAGGGCCGGGGTTTGCCCATATATGAACTACACAATAACCTAGGTGCAACACAACGTCTATAAACCATTTAAATAATAACACTACATTTTGAAAGATCTAGAGAAGTAGTTTATCCAGTCTATAAACCAACTAATACAAAGTTCACTTTATAAGCTGTTAAAATTAGTTGCACCGAAGTCAAAGAAACTCAAAATCGTTCTTAAGGCTATAAAGTTTTGCAAAAAAATAAATTGCATAAACGTTTCTGATGATTACCGCAACTCACAATTATTAAACTTTGAGTTACTTGGGACGTACCTATTCTATTCGAAAATGTCTATGACTACGAGTATTATCAACTTTCAGGTTGCTCAAATAGAACTATCGTCCAGTACGTGGAAAGTCTCAATATTCTTAGACAAACTCTTAATGGTTTTCCTGATCATAACGAAACCTGGAAAATTGTTGGAAGCGACATGAGCGCATGCAAATCCGATGAAATGGGTGCTAGTAGTTTTGAAAATTACATTCAGGATTTGGATTCAAACGTTGATGCGATTATGTGGCAATCGTTAAGTATCTATATGAAATCCAATTTATTATTGAAGCATATAATAATATGTATACCTTTTTTCAGATCTCTTATTTCCAAAAGGGAGTTGGGTCTTACCAAAGCTGCACTTTGGACAAGCTTACCTAAAGAACCTGAACCAATTACCTTTTCTTCGGCATTGACTTGGGCTATTCAAGTAGGAGAGGCTGCCACTTTAGAGTATGACGTAATCTTTCGAGAACCCCGATTAATCGAGCTAACTCATGACACTCCTGTAAGTACCTTAAATTCTGTACATGGTGTCTAAAATAAGGCGTCCTATTGTGTTATGTGGAAATCTATAAACATAAAGAAAGAATTTGTAAAAAAATATGTTTTTGTTTCTTCTGAAGTTTTAATTTATTTTGTTTATATTTGTACAAGATGTTGTATTTATCAGGGCTGATATGAACTGTTTTTTTTTTAAATAGGACACCTTATTTTTTATTATAGATTAAGATTTGGCATTTTGAAGCGTTGGTGACTGCGACGCTCTCTTTTTTACCCCCACCCGGGGCCGAACATTATATCTGAGCGTCCCTTGGTCATTATTTATGTTTTCCGGATGGTATTATTGTTGTTGCCCTAATTGCGCTGGATTTTTTTTGTGATTTTAGATTTGTCAATTACTGTCTTCCATACTGTTGGTAGTTTTAATGATTCGTCACTTTTATTCAAATCATCTTGTTTTTCAATTTCTATGGCTTTTCGAATTATTCTGGTCTTATAATGTAAATCTATAAACATAAAGAAAGAATTTGTAAAAAAATATGTTTTTGTTTCTTCTGAAGTTTTAATTTATTTTGTTTATATTTGTACAAGATGTTGTATTTATCAGGGCTGATATGAACTGTTTTTTTTTTTAAATAGGACACCTTATTTTTTATTATAGATTAAGATTTGGCATTTTGAAGCTTTCTTTCTCGCGTCCTTATAGAGACTGACGTGTTGGTGACTGCGACGCTCTCTTTTCTACCCCCACCCGGGGCCGAACATTATATCTGAGCGTCCCTTGGTCATTATTTATGTTTTCCGGATGGTACTATTGTTGTTGCCCTAATTGCGCTGGATTTTTTTGTGATTTTAGATTTGTCAATTACTGTCTTCCATACTGTTGGTAGTTTTAATGATTCGTCACTTTTATTCAAATCATCTTGTTTTTCAATTTCTATGGCTTTTCGAATTATTCCGGTCTTATAATGTTCTATCTTGGCAATCTCCCTACATCCATCGAAATGTATTTTGTAGCCGGATTCCTGATGATGTAGGAATAGAGCTGAGGTTGTTTGTTGGTTTCTGATGCTGAGTTTATGCTCTTCCACTCTTGCTGATATTCGCTTGTTAGTCCGCCCGACGTACAACTTTTCACAGTCCTGGCACGGAATGCTGTATACTCCGTGGTTTTCCAGTTTCATTTTATCTTTTGGGTTTCCGAGTAGTTTACCTATAGTTGTTTGTGGCTTGTGTATTGTTTGTATGTTGTGTTTCCTAAGAATTCTTCCGATTCCGTCTGTTGTGCCTTTTACATATGGCAAGACTATTCGTTGCTTTCCCGTTTCATATTTTTTGTTGTTCGTTGTTCGGGAAACCTGTGCATTAATAGCTTTCTCTATGGTGCGATTTGTGTAGCCATTTTTCTTTAAAGCACTAGATATTACCTTAAGTTCGTTTTGTCTCGTCTGTGTTTCAGTTAATCGCACGGATCTGGATGTTAAAGTATTTGCCACAGCTTGAATTTGTGCTGGGTGATGAGTGATTTTGCATTTAAATATCTGTCTGTATGTGTTGGTTTTCTATACATGGTGTATTCGAAATGTCCGTTATGCAGTTTTGTGACCAAAACATCTAAAAATGGTAGTTTGTTGTTTTCCTCTAACTCTAGAGTAAATTGTATTCTGGGGTGGATTGAATTTACGTGAGTCAGAAACTTTTCTGCATGACCATGTTGCCATATAATAAATATGTCATCCACATAACGAATCCACAATTTGGGCTTTAAACTTGCTTTCTCAAGAGCTTCTTTCTCGAAGTATATCATAAATAAATTCGCGACTACTGGTGATAGCGGGGACCCCGTTGGAGCACCATCCATTTGTTTATACATTTGCCCGTTGAATGAAAAATAAGTATTTTTGATGCAATGCTCCGAGAGTTGTATTATATGTGCCTGGAAATCCTCGTTCATAGCAATCTTGTTCAATGCTTCGTCGATGGGAATACTGGGATATAACGATTTGACATCTAGTATAATTCGAGTGAAATGCTCCGAGTTTTTTTTACAAACGAATCAGCTTTTTCTACAGTTGGTTGCATAATTTCAGAGAGGTATTTCTCCAGTTTTTGTAGCGGCGAATTAACAGAACTAACAATAGGTCTGATTGGGCGCCCCTGTTTTGTGTAAATTTGGTAAACCATAGAGTTTAGGACATCTGCTCGACTTTTCCCGTGGTATGATTTTTTGTTGAATTTCGGGGTTTATTGGTGAATTTTTTTTTTATTTTTAGTTATTTAGTTTGTATTAGTAAAAACCAACATATATATATATATATATATATATATATATATATATATATATATATATAATATATATATATATATATATATATATATATATATATATATATATATATATATATATAGTATAGGTCTGTAATGAAACTTTTCAGATTAATTGGCATTTTTCTTCAGATTTTTATATATGATAACTGAATCAAAGCAGTTTTAAATTTTTTAAAATTTTAATAGACCGCACAAAACAAATCTATTTATCAGTCTAATATTGTTTTAAAACTCAAATAAAGTTACAACGTTGCCTTGTTTTGCTTGTTGCATTTAGAATCTCCTAGAATTAAAAATTAAATAATATCCGGGTGTTGCAGAATATAGTTGATACACACTATATATATATATATATATATATATATATATATATATATATATATATATATATATATATATATATATATATATATATATATATATATATAGATAGGTCTTTAAATGCAACCTTGACATACGGTTCGCTTAAAAAAGTTTACAACTTTTTAATTTACTGAGGTACGCCAATGGTATTAACCTTACTTCAAATAGAGTTGATAAGACTATTAAAAACAAGTTCAAAAAAATTCCTGGATTTTGTTTATAAACGAGAACGACAAATTTAAAAAGAGATTATTTTCAATATTTCTTGTTACTCTTTATATAGTAAAAACCAGCCCCCTTTTAGAAATGATTGAAATTACCGTTGAAAGTTAAATAATCTGATTATTGCACAGCGTATTTGGTTTTCAAATTGATTAATCTAACATAGAAGGAAAGCTTTCACGGCTGTGGTCAATTAAGAAATCATGGTTCTTGGGATTAGACGGTGTCAAAATGGAATCACTTTCCGACGTTTCTCCTTCGATTGGACGAGGCATCTTCAGGGATCTTCTCTTCAGGAGATCGGAACACCGAATGAGCTCGGAGAGACCCAGGCCGGCTATTTATATTCGACCCGTGTTTGTCGAAGCGTGACTCGGTGTACGTGTTTCCACGTATGATGTAGACTAAAGCCCGTATCTCTATTAAAATTGTTAGGATGCTTATAAATTTCAATAGATTCTCTAATTTTGCGTTTATAGAGTCTCGAAACAATGCAAGAACTTTGGTTTCTTTTACATTTATGACATGCCCAGTGGAAAGTTGGTGTCCAGTTACAGCAGATTGTACAATTTGTTTCTTTCTGATTCATCGTTCATGTTCCTTAAGCCTAGTCGATATGGATCGTCCAGTTTCTCCAATATAGACATCACCACAGGAACAACGAATTGCATATACTCCTTCCGTTTGAAAAGGAATAATGTCCTTTGGCGATCGCAAACATTATCCAATTTTCTTGTGTGTGTTGAAGATTGTACGTATGTTGGACCTTCGAAGTAACCTTGCAATCTTGTCTGTGTATAAATGGTAGAACAACATTTCCTCTCGGTAATTTCTTATTAGTATCATTTCGTGAAGTAGGATTATTATATTTTCTAATAGATCGTCTAATATCATCAGTGCAATATCCATTCCCTCTTAAAGCTTAAGTCAGTTTCTCTGTTTCCGATTGTAAAGAATTTTGGCAACAAATCGCGAGGGCTCTGTAAACCAACGAATTAAAAACTGATTGCTTTTGTGCTGGATGATGATAGGAATTTGCATTTAAGTACCTGTTCGTAAGAACATCTAGAAAAGGAATTGTGCCTTCCGATTCAATTTCCATTGTAAATTTTATATTAGCATGTTGTTGATTCAGATGATCAAGAAACCCAGGGAGGTTTTCTGGACCATGAGGCTATATTACAAAAGTGTCGTCTACATATCTGAACCATGATTTTGGTTAAGGCTTCCTCCTCAAAAGGTTCCATGAAGATATTGGCTACCACCGGTGACAGTGGAGATCCCATGGCAGCTCCTGAGGTTTGCTCGTAGAAAGTTCCTTGAAAGACAAAATAGGTTGATGTAAGACATGCTTCAATCACTAAAAGTGAGCTGTCAATACTATTATGGTGAAATAAGTCTGATATTATGGAAATTGGATCATTTATAGGCACATTCGTATACAACGATTCTATATCAAAACTGACTAAGATATCTTTGGGAATTTATTGGATTGATTATAGTTTTTCTACAAAATGCGTAGAGTTTCTAATATATGAATGTTTTTTCCTGTAAAATTATGAAGAATATTTGAAAGATGTTTATCAATTTTGTAAGTAGGAGATCCTATTGCACTGACGATAGGTCGAAGTGGTACATTAACCTTGTGTATTTTAGGTAGTCCGTAGAACCGCGGAATTCTTGAGCTGTTTAGCCTTAACATCTCCTTCTTCTCTGATGGTAGGTTGGATGCGTTTATAAGGATGGTTATTCGTCTTTCAATTTTGTTGGTCGGATCTGCTTGGATCTCTCTGTAGATGTTGTCGTCCAAAAGTAATTGTATTTTCTTCATTTTCTTCACGTAATCTGTTTTGTCTAGGACGACAGTAGCATTTCTCTTGTTCGCTAGAAGGACCAAAATGTCTGTATTGTTGTTTAATGTTTTTATCGCCGTTTTTTCCGCAGCTGATAGATTCGACTTAGGCGGGTTAGAATTTTTGATGATCTTCGTTGTTTCATACCTTATTGCGTCAGCTTCTTCTGCTGGAAATCTTCTAATTATCGCTTCAACGGATGACACTCTGTCTCCTACGGGTATGTCCTTTGGTGTAATAGCGAAGAAGACTTTAGGTAGGACGGATTGTTCTGCTTCAGTAAGGATTTTAGGAGATAAATTTATGACGGTGTCTTATGGTAGTTTTAGTGGTCTTTGGCTGTCCAGCAGTCCTTTGAACTTTTTCTATTGCTTAATGGTAACTGCTTGCGCACTGGTAATGTCATCGAGAGTTCTAAATGTTTGATAATTCAAGTATAAAAGCTTTAGTTTATATCCAAATCACGTCGAGTAGCTTTTATCCTTTCTCTTAGCAATGCCATACTGGCTCGTGTGCATCAAAAAGGGCAAAGAACATCTTCTTTGCACTTTTTGATGATATGTGGTGTTTCATCTATAGAGATTTTGGTGCTAAGTTTTCATCTCGTCATCTGGAAGAGAAGAGGACAAGGAGAAAGGCTAGTTGGCAAAATAGCTTCTTCTTGCCGTTCCTGAGATCGCCAAGAGATCCCTGAAGATGCCTCGTGCAATTGAAGGCGAAATATCGGAAAGTGATTCCATTTTGACACGGTTTAATCCCAAGAACCATTATTTCTTAATTGATTAATCTGTTTAAAAAATATTGAATTTAAACCAAGTATATATTAATATGCTAAACTCTTGTTGGACAATATTTTTAAGTGCCATAAATTAAATAAGGGCAATTTTCAGTTTTGATGTCACTAGAGGTGAATTTTTAAAATAAAAATTTTGGAAAATACGCCTGTTATGGATATTTTCTTACAGGAAATGAATTCTCAGCAAAATTCTACCAGTTCGCTAATTGGGTAATGTTCAATAGGAAGAAAGCTACAGACAAATCTGCAAGTCTGTTTTTTTTCACAAATTATTGTTTTACTATCTCTTGCCAGAAAAGTCAAAATAACATGTATAAATTCTTTCCAAGTTGGTTATGCGACTTTGGACTCTGCACAACTGCTTTCGATAAACTACCAGTTCTAATGGAATATCAATAAATTTTTAGGTTTACTGGTTTTCATTCTTGTACAAAAAACTCATGGGATCTAATGTACTGGAAATAAGATCTATAAACCAAACTCCGGATTTAGCCACATTTGCCCATTGTACGAAAAGTCAAAATAATTTTATTAGAAGCGGGGCCATTACATTAATGATAGTAAATAAAGGAACTAACTCAAGTACCGCCAATGTTAGACTGGGAAATATTTTACTTGAGAAATCAATGGAAATTCAGTCATATATTTTAACATATTCTAATAGCAGTGTCAGGTAAGTTATAGTAGCTAAGTAGCCCACTAAGTGGGTACAAAGAAAGGCATTTGGTATGCGAAATTAATTTGGAATATATGTTATTTATGGGTAGACTTTGATCAAAAATCCAAATTTTCGACTTTGAAGGGGCGCCGTCATCTTGGATTGTAGGTACAGAAAATCGGTAAATTATCTTTCACCGGAACTTCCCCCGTAGGGTAGTGTGATTCAATTTAGTTCGATAGTACTAAATAGTTATATAGTCATTTGTTTTTGTCTGATAAAATCGAGACTAATGAAGTTATTAAAGATATGAATAGTAGAGAATAAAATTACAAACAACATGATATGGTTACACGACTTGATTGGATCATTACAACAGGAGAAAAAATCGACCCCCTCCCCCGTTCCGGTACCTTTGAGTTTATTAGCAAAAATCTGCTACAAAATTTACATTACAATATTATTTGAAGTACATATTACACAACTTTATGTAACTAGTATAATACCATAATAATAATAATAATAATAATATTAATAATAATAATAATAATAATATTAATAAAACTTTTAATATATCAAAATTATATAAACTGGTTTTTAAATAAGTAATTTTTTAAGAACTTTTTAAATTTCTTTTTTCTTTTTATAAATTGTTAAATTCTTTTAATCCTTTATAAAATATTGATTTATATAACAAATTGTTGGAGGGTAGAAATAAATGAAAATGGTCTTTTTTCCTTGTATTATATTGACGAAACTCTAAATTTTGATTTATAAATTTCTTTAAATGATTTCAACTATTTTCAGTTTTATAAATGAATACACAAATATATATACAGGGTGTCCCACGACGAACTGCGGCGATCGATTTCTCAGAAAGTAGGCTTTGGAAAAATTTGAAATTTTGGCAGCTAACTAAAGTCGATGGGGGCAATTCGCGCAAAATATTCTCAAGATGGCGGCACTTCCGGTTATACCGGAAGTAGACGTCAACTTTCTTTTTTTAAATAGAACACCCTGTATATTATCGAATTTTTGGATTCCTCGAAAAATTCTAGGTATATTTCATGTTTAATATCCTATACCTAAGTTGAACTGTTTTTGAGACATTTTGAATTTTATGTAAAAAAATGACGTTTGCAGGTCTAGACATAACTATAATTATCTGCTTATCGAAGTCTCTATTATTTATTTGCGGGTGGCTTCCTTATCCAAAAAGATCCATTTTAGTGGCCTGTGCTGATATTTTTACAATAAATAAATATAGGGTGATCAAAAACTGACATTATAAATATACTTAAAAAAATAGTTAAAACTTACTTTTTTCAAACGGAAACCCTCAATTTTTATAATTTTATCTTATTTAACACTTAAAATAAGGGTGACTTTGTGTAAAGTTGTCTATTCCAAAAATTTGTAGTTTTTGAGTTATTGACGATTTAACATTTTTTATTCTAATAATGCCAGACGGCTTCTAAGTTTTCTTGTTAGTTGGCCATGACGGGGAGGCCTGGCGAGAACAAAACCAATTGGTTACTATAGAAACGTAATATTTATTGTCGTTTGACAATTACCTGCTAAAATATTATTTATTTATTATAGTAATTATAATAATTATTAAACTGATAATCATGCCGGGGCGATTAAATTACACACACGAGGATTATTTGAATTTGTTTATTATATATGGGGAATCTAACAGTATTTTAACAAGAACATGCCAGATATTTGCTGATAGATATTCAGATAAACAGAAACCGTCACCGAACAACGTTACACAAATGTTGGAAAACTATAAAAATTTTGGAAACGTCAAGGCAAATATTAATAAGAGGAATCTCATTGTTGATATTGAAAATGTGTAGATTTCAATTCTGGGATATTTTGCAGCATATCCAATGACATCCCTAAGAAACGTGGCAAGACAATCAGGAATCTCGAGGAACTCAGTGCATAGGATTCTGTTATAACATAACTTCCAACCTTATTTAATATCATTGGTTCAACATCTAAAAGACACTGATTTGCCAAAAAGAGTACAGTTTTGCGAGTTTATTTTAACAATGGTACAAGATAACCCTAGATTTTTGGACAATATAATTTGGACCGATGAAGCAAAATTTATTAAAAACGGCCTTTTCAGTAGACACAATTCCCATTTTTGGAGTGATTAGAATCCTTGTGCAGTAAGATCGCGGAACTTTCAAGAATCTTGGCAATTTAATGTATTTTGTGCAGTAAGGAACGATGGAATAATAAAACTGAATTTTTACGAAGAAAATTTGAATGGTAAGTTACACATTGCCTAAACACAAGGACTTTTTTAATGAAAAATAATCCATTTAGGTAATATTACAATATTTTTTTTTATCAGTTTAGCGTCAATCCAAAATTAGATAAATCATTTAGTAAATATTATTACGTAAATAAATTAAATTAAATTATTTATACAGGTCACACTACACTACTTCATACAAACAGTATTTGTGTCCACATACCGTAACACATCATATCTAAAAAAATATATCGTCCCAAGTTTTACAGGAAAGTTATCTTTAGTTAGATATTTACGAGCTATTTATACAGGGTACTTTAGAAAGTCATAAAATACTAAACCTTGTTTTTTTTATTGAGCACTCTTCAGCTTAAATTAATTGAATTTTGATGTATTTTGTTTCTTCTTAAATCAATAAATTGATGAATATTATTAACAACGATGGCGCCCCACCACATAGAACCGTTGCAGTTACTAACTTTTTACAAGCTACGTTTTACGACAAGTGGATTGCCAACAATGGACCTTTCCTGTGACCTCCTCGTTCCTCCGATCTGACAGTCTTAGACTATTTTATATGGGAAACGATAAAAGGAATCGTTTATTTTAATCCAGTAACAATGAAAGAGGACTGTATGGCAAGGGTAAGAGACGCATTCGAAAGTTCATCTCCAGCTTCAATTAGAGCGGCCACCCACGAGGCATTTGTTCGGAGATGCGAAAAATGTTTGGAAGTACAAGGTGGACATTTTCAACATTTATTGAAAAAATAAGTTGTGCTCTTGTGTAGACTAGACTATAATGGGAATAGGCTTTCTTTAATTAATTTTTGTCTTCTCGGTTAACATTTTTATAGTTTTCCAACATTTGTTTAACGCTGTTCGGTGACGGTTTCTGTTTATCTGGATATCTGTCAGCAAATATCTGACATGTTCTTGTTAAAACTCTGTCAGATTCACCATAGATAATAAACAAATTCAACTAATCCTCGTGTGTGTAATTTCATCGCCCCGGCTTGATTATTAGTCTAATAATTATTATAATTACTATAATAAATAAATAATATTTTAGTAGGTAGTTGTCAAACGACAATAAATATTACGTTTCTATAATAACCAATTGGTTTTGCTCTAGCCAGGACTCCCCGTCGGCGTCGTGGTCAACTAACAAGAAAACTTAGAAGCCGTCTGGTATTATTAGAATAAAAAATGTCAAATCGTCAATAACTCAAAAACTACAAAATTTTGGAATAGACAACTTTATACAAAGTCACCCTTATTTTAAGTGTTAAATAAGATAAAATTATAAAAATTGGGGTTTCCGTTTGCAAAAAATAACTTTTAACGATTTTTTAAAGTTTATTTATAATGTCAGTTTTTGATCACCCTATATTTATTTATAATAAAAATATCAGCACAAGCCACTAAAGTGTACACTTTTGGACAAGGAAGCCAACCGCAAATAAATAATGGAGACTTCGATAAGCAGATATTTATAGTTATGTGTAGACCTGCAAACGTCATTTTTTACACAAAATTCAAAATATCTCAAAAACAGTTGAACTTAGGTGTAGGATATTATACACGAAATATACCTAGAATTATTCGAGGAATCCAAAAATTCGATTATATACAGGGTGTATATTTAAAATAAGAAAGTTGACGTCTACTTCCGGTATAACCGGAAGTGCCGCCATCTTGAAAATATTTTGCGCGAATTGCCTCCATCGAATTTAGTTAGCTGCCAAAATTTCAAATTTTTCTAAAGCCTACTTTCTGAGAAATCGATCGCCGCAGTTCGTCGTGGGACACCCTGTATAAAAAAATACCAAATTTTTGACATCTAGCCATTTTAAAATACGTAACATATCACTAATTTTCGTATATTTTCTTTATTTAAAATTGCTCTCATTTCCTTGTTTTGTAAAACTTGAAGTTTTTGAAAAATATCCTTATTTGCCATATATATAATTGTTGAACAATACAAGAAATGTGGTAATATGATTGTATTATAAATTTTTTTTAGCAAATGGTGACGAATGATTAATTTTACCCGCCATTTTCGAAATAGTTTTTTCAAAAAATTCATCGAATTTTAACTTTGAATCTAAAATAATACCCAAATATTTAGAGGAATCTACAATATCCAAATTCTTACCATCAATAAATATGTTAGTTTTGTTTTTAACCAGTTAAGGACTAATTTTAACTCTCGATTTATCTTATTACTTGTTAATGTAATATCCTTATCTTTAATGTAAATTAGTGTGTCATCTGCAAACATTTGTATTTTACAGATTTTTAAAACACCCGGTAAATCATTGATATATAAAATATAATAATAAATAATAAAGGACTTTGTGGTACATCTTTCTTTTCCTTTTCTTAGGTAACTTAAGCTATTACATCAGTCACCCAAATATTATAAAGTTACGTCAAACCATTCCAGATCCCTATTTTAAAAACGAACATCTCAGTTGGTGAGCAGTTTAGGAGACAATTTTATATGACAAACTAACATTGTTTATTTTTACTTGTTCTATTTATATCTCAGAAATTGCCCACCTATTCTGGGGCACCTTGTATATGTTGTTGTTATACCAATCTTAAGCACATTATTGCCTCATACAAATTTTGTATTTAACAATGTGTTCTGTAACGTATAATAAGAAAGCTATTGGACTTAAAAACACTAATGGGCCATCCTGTATAAGAATTAATTTTTGTAAACATTTTAGCGAGGTGACACTAAATGACCAGCCACTCTCCATTGACAGGCTGCAAAGACCTGATGATATACTAAAACCTAAACTAAGAAGGGCAAAGATTAGAACACACATTTCTTTGGAGATTCCTCCTCAAGTTACCGCTTTTTTCGTATTAACCGGTGCCAAATATTCACTGTGCAGCAATAACGAAGATGATATTAGCTCTATACTGGCCGAGATGAATGAAGACCAGGATGTATCTTTGACATCTGATGAGGAAATTCAATTTAATATTGAAGGAAGACGACAGAACGATGGAAAAATGGATGAGAACATTCCTCGAGGAGTAAGAATTTTCGTATTTTAGCGAACCGACATGCTTTTATACATCTCCTGTGCTAACTTGTACAAAGTAAAATATTAATATATTAATTAGAAAATTCCATATGATGAATTTTTACACGACGGCGACGCGTTTCGGTAACACTGTAGCTTCGTCTGGTGTATACTACTTACCAATTTAAAAATAATTCTACATTTGATATTAACAATGTCTGTCTAGCCTAAGGTCTCTTATTTAAATTTTATAACCTAATTATCCTATGGTACAAATGCTGGATTTAACTACCGTAACTTTAACTCTAGTAACAATATTTGGAATTTCAAAAAACGTTGAGTAAAGCAGAATTGTAGATTTATTTGGTTGTTAAGTAATAAATATATATCTTTTAGGCGGTTTATTTCTAAACTTTGCAATACATTTAATTTAGGGCCTTTATTCTCTACATCAGCTATGTCAAACTCAAAGTCACTGGTGGGCCAAAAGCATTAAGACCATCGATTAGGTGGGCCGCAAAACCTTATCTTAAAGAAGACAAACTACTGAAAATCTTGAGAAAAAGTACTATTATAGGACAAGTCTGTTTATTAAATTTCTAATAAAAAGGACATTACAAAAAACTACAAACATTAAGTTCTTTTGCCAGATATTTGACATCTTTTGTCTTTAATTAAGTTGTCTATTTGTGGCGCGAATTTATCGGCGGAAATAACTTTTAAAACTGCGTCCAAGTGTGCGTCCGTCAATCGTGATTTTGCGGGAGATTTGTTTCCTTTCATCAAAGAAAATAGTTATTCACACTTATAGGTACTTCCAAACATTGACAGGACTTTACAGACAAATTTTCTCATTTCTTGGTGTTGAACAGGCAAGTACTTATAAAATTCGAATGTACCAACACTATCAAATTTTTGTTTTAAATGGGTCTGACACTGAATCGTAATTACCTCCATTTGCAAGTGAGGGGGAACTTTCTCAATATCGATAGTGAAAAGACCAGTACACAGAGAAAAATTGTTTTCTTGGGTCTTAAAATCCTGAAAACGCCTCTCAAATTCTGCCAGAAGGCTTCTCATTTTCTCTGAATATATCTTGTGTGATATTGGGACACTTGTGCTTTCCTGACATGCCTTACAAGTCAGAAAATGTGCCAGAATATACTCTGCTAACTGTTTTTCCCACAACATCGTCTTACTCTTGAAAGCTTTCACATGATCATGCATATCTGTAATAACTTGACGTGGTCCTTGCAATTTCGTATTTAAGTCCGACAAGTGTTTTGTGATATAGTGATTTGTTACTTGTATTCAGTCCATTATTTGTTGCTTCAATTTGTGTCCATTTAGTATTTCATTTTTGCCAACAGGCCCGAACTATTTTCCTTCATTTCTCCAGAAAGATAGAATGTTAGAAAAAACGCTTATTTTTGACGGTTGAACATTTTTCAAGGAATTTTTTTTATCCTGACGCTTACGTTTCTTACCAACCATTTGGAAGAACCACACGACTTCTCACCAACTAATGAAGTTTGACGTCTTACTGCGGCGAGTCTCACATCTTTTTTTCATGTACGTCTAAAACCCAAATAATTCCGCCCGACCACGTCAGTTTCGTTATTTATTAAAAACCTAAAATTTTAAAGTTAATTATTGAGGGCGCGGCTTACGTAAAGATTAGGGGGAAATATAACAAAATATCTAACATAAATTATTCGAAAATAAATATTTAAATTCAATATATATAAAGATTTATTGAAATATTTACTGTATCCTGAGTTGCCTATCCTTTAAAAAATCGTTTATTTTTATCAAATCAATAAGGGGGAAAGAGACAAAATATAGGAATATTATGATCAAGTTTTTCGTAGAGCACTTCCAACATGTTAGTTTTTTAGCCAAATTCCTACCTTTTTTTAAAATGTTTTTTCTTTGATAAACCTCTTGGTTAAAATCGTTTTGGAACGAGTTCATTCTATTTAGTTTGGCTGTGGCCGTGAAAATTCATTTAAACAGCTGATCCTGTTCAAAGGTTGTTTTAAAATTTGTCTTGAACCGTGATCGAATAACAGCCAGCTCAGCGGTCATTTTACCACCTTGCATTTTACCACTTTGCATTTTATCACTATTACACTTTTGTGGTAGTTTTGACCCCAATAGTTTTCACATTAAGAATTTTTGGGTGAAGCCAAAATAAAAAACAAAACCTTTTTGCCACCGCAAGGGTTGTGGTTCCGACAGGACCCGTTTAAAAGGTTTTTGAAAACTTCTACTTACCGAACGTTGGCACAAACAAGATCCACTTTTACCGAAGAGGTTTGAAGTATTTGGCCTCTAGTATGCAGCCCAACAACCAGGCCCAAGTTTTGAGTTATCACCTCCTGCTTACCTGCTACCTACTTGGTGAGATTTTTAACTTAAATTTATAAATTCGTCGAACCTTTTATTTTTAAATTTCATTTTCGAATTCTTCTACTTATTTCTATCTATAAATATAATTTATATCACATTCTTGCATTTCCTTTAAACACCGGTAAATATTCACAAGTATAATCTGAAATAAAGGGAAATAATAATTGTATATTGTGTTTTACTGTTTGTCTCAGCATTTTTACTAACACATGGGTAAAGGGTGTATGAAGGACGTAATGTAGATTCTCTTTTTTTACGTGTGTTGGCGCCCTTCCATTTTATATATATGTTTTGACTTTCTTTCTTCATACACTAAATGAAACGGATTGAAAAGTTTTGAACTCCCCCCAAGTACAAGCTAGTCTACGGGTCGTAATTGCAAACTCTTAAAATTGCAGTTACATAACAAACCTTTATAACGTGACTTATAACACCGGAGTTTACGTTATAGTAGTACCAAAATTGTATTTATTAATCTTAAACAACAATACTTTTACATGTTCTATATAGTCTTCCTGTAATGCAATAACCTTATCTCAACGGTTGTGCCATTGTTCAAAGACATGGTGGAAGCCATTCTTTGACAGCTTCTTCAAAAATCGCTTCTAAAGCCTTAACATCATCCAATTCTGTTTGAAATCTTCGTCCTTTGAGGTCTTTTTTTGCTTGAGGAAACAGATAGAAGTCGCATGGGGCTATGTCAGGACTATATGGAGCATGTGGTACAGACCTGATATTTTTAGTGTTCAAAAACTCTGTCACTATATTCGCTACGTGAGGGCGAGCGTTATCATGATGAAGTTTCCACTTTCCAATCATATCAGATCGTTTTTTGGGGATGTAATCCTTTATCAACTAGAACAAAACTTGTTTATAATAACTGGCAGTTACTGTACTACCATGTTGAACCATGTGCTTATACACCACGCCTTTGTGATCAAAAAAATGTTATGACCATAGCTTTAGCGGCAGTTTTTTGCGCACGTGTTTTTTTTGGAGGTGGTCCTCCTTTTTCTACCCACTGCGTACTCTGTTGCTTCATCTTCGGATCATAACAATAGACCCAAGATTCATCCGCAGTAATAATGGTCTTCCACCAATCTTCGCCTTCTTCTTCAACGCATTGTTTCCAGCATTCACATTTCCTGTATTGATGGTTTCCTCAGTTAGTGCCACAATAGGAGCACCTGGACCGCCTTGCAACTCACAACTTTCCCTGCCATTACTAAACTCTTTATGCCATCGAAAACAAGCAGATCTTGATATTAATAAAACATTACTTAGACACATTTAACGTATTTATTGAGTACTTGGAAGCCGAAACTACAAACAGTGAGAAGTGTTACAACATCTTTATACAAACTCTAAAACATTACATTAACCTTACCTTCACTTATATTGAAAAGACATGCTTGAAAAATTAAAAAAGTAACATGTGTCGCCATCTACAAACTAAACATAGAACATAGAACTTAATTCGATTTTAGCGTTCTGTAAGATACAGAGTAGGACTCTATAACAGGTAAGTATTTATAATAGGAAAGTAGATTTATAGTAGATCTTGCCATAGACAATTCCTGAAAAGCCGTATTAATCATCGAATCGACGAACACAAAATTTGATCGCATATCTTTGTTCTTTCAATTCATCCATCACGATTCTTAGAGGCGTGGTAACAATATCTGAATTTTAGAGCGGCGTCAAAATCAAATAAATAATTTATGACAACTGACATTTCGTAAAATGAAAGAAGCCTACACTGGGCCGTAAAAAATTCAGTCCTAGTCTTTGTTGAAATATGTATATATGTATCTCCTTGTATTGCAAAATTCCCTGAATTGTTTCCGAAATTTTTATCCTTGATTGTATTTTTGTGAATTTACTCTGACGAATATTTTCCAAAACTTTCCATATTAGGTATCTGTATATTGGAAAATAATATGTTTAAAGAATGACATACTTACTAACTAATGACTTAAGTAACAAATCTTTAAAATAATGTTTCAACTGGTAGCTGGTAGTTATTATTGTTAATAAAAATAATTTCAGTAGTAGGGTAGTTCGTTAAGGTCCAGGGGTTTTTTTTTCTGGAAAACTGCTATGGTCTGTTTTTATAAGCACTTTAAAAAGTTTTTATGAATTCCCCACGTAATTATGCAAGAATTGGGAATTTTTACACATAAGGGAAATAAAGAATTGAGCACCGAATAAAAAAGATATAGTATAAAATATCGATTTTCTCGTTCATATTACATTAAATGGTATGGTTTTTAATGCCTTTTTGGATTTTTATAAAAGTTCTACATTTATTTTGTATAACATACCCTACGCAGTTCTACAGTCGTTTTTGAAATATTTGAAATTAAAATTTATTTCACATAGATATGTCTCTATAGCATGCAAACTAGCTGTTTAAGTAATACTTTATTCGACGTGAATGTACAGGGTGGCCGTTTTATTTTTTGCTTGCTATTTTTGGATTCCCTACAAAATTACAGATATAATTCATTTTTATTGTTCTATACCTACACCTAACCGTTTTTGACATATCTTATGTTTTATGCCAACAATGATGTTTGCAAGCCTTAACTTAAATGTAGATTTCTCCTGCTTAAAATCTTTTTTTTAAATTATCAGGACAATTTTCTGGTAGAATGGGTTCTATTTTAGTAGATTATAATATAACTTCTTAACGCTAATACTGGAGTTTTATTGCCAGATAAAGAAGTTATAAAGATCCCCGTATAGTTTTACTTTAGGAGGCAAAAAAATATTAAAATTCTACATATTTTAAGTAGAGTAATTAAACTGAAAATAAAATATGAAAAATAAAATAATTGACTTAAGAAGCTGGAATGTTTTAAACATCTAACGGAAATCAATTTTTTTTTATCACTTTTCGAAAGTTTGAATTTGCCGCTGATCATTTTTGTACCGTAGCTCGGAAGTATTATTTAAGTTGATGTTGATGAAATACTGAATCTGCTTTGATATAATGAATAAGGGGTTGTAATTGGAAATTATTTTTTACTTGCCTTACAGC
Organism: Kuschelorhynchus macadamiae; assembly: GCA_030620095.1. Classification (NCBI taxonomy): domain Eukaryota; kingdom Metazoa; phylum Arthropoda; class Insecta; order Coleoptera; family Curculionidae; genus Kuschelorhynchus; species Kuschelorhynchus macadamiae. Next base: position 1,616,670 of record JAUTXW010001028.1, read on the forward strand.
AGAAAATTACGCTCGAGACAATCAAGAAGAATATATTGAAAGAAGCTGAACTAGATAAAACTTACTATGACACAGTTCTTAAGAAGCCTCAAAGCAGCAAAAACTTCTTAGAAAAAGATAATGGGGATAATATCAATAACAAAAAAGAAATGCTTCACAAGCACCTTAGAGCATTTATTGAAAAATCCAAGAAAAATGGAGTTCAAATAGGTGAGAATGTTGTTTGGAATAATTATGTAATTAATATAGATAATAAGAGTTACCATTTATGCATGATATATGATACCTATTTTTTATTGAATAATTGATATTCAAGTATTCAAAATACTCTTATGCTTTTTTTATTTTTGTCACATTACATAACATTTTCGGTGACAAGCAGGCTTTCGTAAAATAATAGGGGAGATCGGGGTAAGATGACGAAGCTAAGGGAAAATGAAAATATAAAGCAAATACATTTATTTGAGGGTTAAATACATATCAGTACAAACATGTTGACCATGATAGACACTGACAACAGTGCAACCAATTTTCAGATGGTGGGTCACTATATTCCTCCTCACGTTCAGGGCATATATATTGAATGTCACTACTGGAACCTACAATATCAGCAGCATTTTGCTCTATTTTCTGAAATTGTTGATATTTTTGTATGTTCAATTGTTTTTTTTTTCTTGTTTCAATTGTTTTTGTTTTTCTTTTTCTTCATTCTCTCTTTGTTTTTGTTCTAGTTGCAATTTGATTGGCGTGCTGCTTATAACAGAAGATGACATTTTCTTTCTAGGGTTTGAGGACCGTTCAGCCATTGCAATTGGTCTAATATCCCAGATAGAAGGAAGGCAATCACTGGAAGTGCCCTCGTCTGTAAATAGTTGACGTTTATGAGACATCATTTGAAGTTTCTTTGGAGCATCAAATGTTTCTTTTGATTTGTTCTGCTCTCGTGTAGTAACCGATTTTATATTTTGAGCCAACGACGACGAATCTGCGCTTCCTACTGTCGACCTGGTATTCTTAACCATTGAAAGAGCACTGTTATCCCAGATTGTTCAATACGTTCAGTTGTTTTAGAAGGTGCGAAATCACTGTCGTCAAAAATCAGCGGGTTAAATGGCTCAATGCCACAAGCTCTGAAGCCGTTTACAGCATTGTTTACATTGGCTGCCCTGCAGTAAGCCTCTCCAAACAAAGATCCGATATTTTTATCATTTATGGAAATTCCTGGATGACTGATTAAGAAAGAATCACACATTTGACTGTAAAATGATTTGAAAGGGCCGAAAAAAGCGACGTCGAGAGGTTGTAGTCGGTGGGTCATGTAGGGTGGAAATCCCACTAGCACAATTCCATTCTCTCGTCAAAAGTTTATTCCTGGGAGGGAAATGTGGGAACTGTGGTTATCAACCAGTAATAATACAGGATTGTTAATAGATGGTCTTCCATAATGGACAAAGTATTTTAGGTAGGCAAGAAAAGTTTTAGCCGTCATCCAACCTGAAAGTTGTGCCCTACCATCAGAACCGGGAGGACAACCATTTAACAGTTCGGGTTTCATTCTAATTCGGCCAAATATGACCCGGCAGCATTCATTGCACAAACCAAAGTTGTATTTCGACCTCTCTCGGCTGTCACTATTTTAGCAACTCGTCGCTGGCCTTTTGGAGTGATAACTTTGGGTAACTTCGTTGGTACAGTCGAAAGTCCGGATTCGTCCGCATTATAGATACGGTCTTCTTTAAATTTGTATTTGACTTTAACTTCTTTCAAAATTGAAAAAAAAAAATTCGACAGCGATCTTGTTGAATCCGCGTAGCCGTGCAATTGAAGTGGCTTTAGGATTCCTCAGACTCAGGCTGTTACGGGTATTAAAAGTTTTGAACCAATCAGTCCCGGCTGCTTTTATTTCTCTGTTGAACCTGTGTTCTATATGATTTGCTTCTGCATATTGATATGCAAGTTTTCGAACTTGCATGCAAGTTAACCCAAGACCTCGTTGATTACACTCTGTTAGGTAGCTAACAAATTCTTTCGGCTGCTTAGCATTGAAGGTGTTTTTGAAGCGGCCCCCACCCTCACCTTTATTTTGAGCGTCTCTTTTTATGTATCTTCTCAACGTGGGTTTCGGTATTCCGTAAGTTATTGCGGCTGCGTTACAAGATAACGATCTCTCTGGTACTTCTTTCTTAGCTGCTATAAGAGAGTCTTCATTCCACTCCATACGATTAGATTTACGCTTGTATACTCGCGGCATTCTGTAAAAGAAGTTACTTCAATATATTGTTTGCTTGGGGCATGACGAATTCGTCATCTTACCTCCGTCACCTTACCCCCGTTGTATAAATTTATCCAATTTTAAGGTTAAAAGTAAACACATACAAAAACATCAACGATTTTACTACTGACAATAACTATTGGTATTAAAGAATTTCTTGTAACAAATTAGGTTTACTGACTTACCTGATGAATGCACAAATCGTTATTAAATTCACGACAATATTACAAACGATACAATCGAAACAGCTGTTTACGTATTACTGATACAGTAATAGTGCTGTAAAAATCAATTCGGTTATTTAAATATACAAGTTCGTCATCTTACCCCGTTCGTCATCTTACCCCGATCTCCCCTATAAAATTCTATTTATGCTTATGACATTTTGAGAATTTCTATTTAATAAGTACTCTAAAATACACAAAACGGATCTTAAATAAGCGAAACAAAGGAAATACTTTTTAAATCTTTTTATTGCAGATTCTATTTTATATTGTTTAATTTATTTTTTTCTACAAACGTGTTAAACATGCAATTTTATTAGCCTTAAAAATGTTACTTTATGGCATAACTGTCAAATTTTGAAAGCAAACGTCAAAAAATATTTATATTTTATTTATTATCATTAACATTAATGCTACAATTTAAACAACTTAAAAAAAATTAATTCCTTCCACAGTTCTACCAGCCTCCGTGGTTGAGAAACAACCGCATTCCCAGCTGACGTTGAGGCAATATTCTTATTTTCCAAGGAATCTTCGATGTACCAGCAACGTTAGAGGATTCGCTCATGTCGCTTAATTGTAGTGAAATGTGCTCCAGCATAAACCCAGTATAGATGATCGAATTTGTAGAAATCTTGTCATAGTTACAGGAATTTTTCCAAATCAATTAATTCTGATCGGACAGCCGTGTATTTTCGATAAAAATCGTAATCAAATTGGTTAACGATAGTCAAAGTTCGTGAAACAGTCAAATAACGAAGCTCCTCCCTGCGGCAGGCACCAATATTTTAGTAATATTTGTAATATGATATTTTCTGATTATTTCAAGGGATTTAAACAAACTTTTTTTTTTGTTTTAAAGGTACATTATTAGACTTTATTCTTGGGCAGAATGTTTGCTATAAAACACAATTAACGTCAATATACAGGGTGATTCAGACACACGTGTTTTTTACCCAAAATTTAACTACATTTCTGAGTTAAACAGCAAATCCCAAAAATTATGCTTATCATGTCAACGTGCTTTTTAAAAATCTTTGCTAACTTGCTCCGTTTTTAAACTATAGAGACTTTTCTAAACACATACATAATAAGAGCATGGTGCAGATATCAAAATCCTGGTTAAGTGCAGTATAACTATGGAGGAGGTGCTGTGAAAAAGAAACAGACAGATACATTGTGCGTCAAGCTCTTTCCTAAAGGACTATTACGTCCACAAAAATTAAAACTCATGTCCAAGTAACACAAAATTTAACCATTTCTAGAAAAACCATTCGAAATCGGTTACATGAAGCTCATTTATATTTCCGACGGCCCTATAGGCATCCTCAGTTATTAAGAGAACTCAGATGTGTTTGATTTTTGGCGAGGAACATGTTAACTGGGATTTACTTGAATGGTCACATTATTTATTTGCGAATTAATCAAAGGTTGCACTACATCCTGACGAAAATCGGATTCGTGTATGGCGTCGAACAAGAGAGAGATACGAAGAAAACTGTTCCTTAGATTGAATTCCGTTTGGAGATGGTTCTGTAACAGTGTGGAGAGAAATATTTACAGTGGTCGAACAGAATTACCAGTTCTTATTACTGTACTAAGATTAGGTTAATAGCAGCAGATATTTTGGTTTCTAAAAGCAGGCAAGTCTTTTTCAGTTTTCCCTAAATTCGTTTCAGCCAAAATCCCTAAACAATCACCCGTTACTGGGAAGGTTGAATCTTTTGCCAAACAGAAGTGGCTAGATTTAGAAATTAAAAATCTGTATAGCAAACGAAGTATGCTTGAAATTGAAGCATACGGATTATTTAAAAAACTCATTCATAAGCTTAGTAATTTAGAATTTGAACAATGGTTAGATTTCCAAAGGAAAATGTTCGTAGTTATCGATGCCAAATTTTTGAAGAAAATGTATTCATTAAAAAACAAACTGAGAACGTTGAAACCACAAAAACAAATTTCTTTGGAAGTCGAGAACATTGTAGAAAACCTTTCTTCTCAGTCCTTTGATAATAGAGAAATCGCCCTTTTGAATAAAGGTTTGAATTTTTGCCTACAGTAAAAAATAGCTTACCAACTATTATAGCGAATATCGAAAGTTCCATTCAATACGTGCCAGAGTCGAGTAAGGGATTCATTAGAGAGGCTTGCAGAAATCAAATCTCAAAAAACGTGGTTAACAACGAGTCAAAATATGTTTCTCGTAAAAATAGTGAAGTTATTCAGGGACTGAAGAAAAAAGAATGTTTTTATTTAAAAGCTGACAAAGGAAATAAGGGTGTTATACTAGACAAAACAGATTATTTTGAAAGAGTAGACAATTTGATTCAGACTGGTCCTTACGATTTAATTGAGAAAAACCCGTTATCAAAAATAATAACAGAGGTAAAAAGTACCTTAAAACAGTATAAAAACCTTGAGTCCGATTAACAAAAATAGCACATAGTAACCCACAGTTTACTTGACAATGCTGCAGTGGAGTGCAAGCAAGTGTGACCACATTTACCTATAAATATTCTCGGTTAGGATAAGTGATACTTATAGAAATTTTTATATAACATCCGACTCTCATTGCCGTCAACACAAAATGCATTTCATTTCTTAACTCACAGGTTTATCAATTTTCCATTAAGTAAAGAACTTTTTAACAATGAAGTGAATCGGATTAAAAATATAGCTAAAGTTATATTTTAAGAAGGCACTAAATAAAGACAGAGGGCCTATGCCCTATAGTCCCCTCTATGGTTTACTTGACAACGCTGCAGTGGAGTGCAAGCAAGTGTGACCACATTTACCTATAAATATTCTCGGTTAGGATAAGTTACTTTAGTTTATATCATCGCTGATGATGCTAACTTGGTTAGCGAAACGCGCGTTCATAACGTAACAAGTTGTGGTGTAGTGTGGTTAGAACTCTTGTACTTTGATACTGCAAGTAGCTGACAGATTGGGCAACAATTTTAGGCAGGAAGAGTTAACGAATTTTTCGAAAATCATCAATATAACATAATAGTTTGGCCCTTCCCCTCCCCGGATTGTAATCCAATCGAACACATCCATGCTTTTAAAAAGGCGTTTGTATGTTCGAGTAATACTTCCTAGAATTATTGATGAATTGGTTGAAGCAATTCATGAAAAATGACATTTAATTCCTCAAGAGTTAATAGACAATGTTACATCAAGTATACCCTGACGATGTCGGGAGGTTTATAAGAGTTCGCGAAGGAACCACCCGATACTAGTACCTGTAGTAACTACTTGTCTATAGTTTTTTTATTTTACTTTCTGTTTTAAAAATAGTATTTTAGTTAAGGTTAATTTTGCTAATAAATGTTTTTTAATGGTAAACATTGTTGTACTTTTTCACCAATATGGTAATATCATAAATCCAGAGGTGTATAAAAACCTTGATAATTTAAAAACTGAGTAAGTTGTCAAAGATTTTTAAAAAACATGTTTTGAAGCAAAATTGGAGCTATCATTTGACATGATAAGCAAACCTCTGGGATCTGCTGTTTAACTCAGAAATGTACTTAAATTTTGGGTAAAAAAACAGGTTTGTTTGAATCACCCTGTATTTGACGTTAATTGTTATTTACGTTAAGCATCCTGACATAGAATAAAGTCCAATAATGTACCTTTAAAACAATTTTTTTTTTAATTTAAATCGCTTGAAGGAATCAGTAAAATATATTACTAATATAACTAAAATTTTGTCTGAGTCTTTTCAAATTTCCATGAGTGTATTCCCAAAATCGCAGCTACTTTCATCAGAAGGTAATTATAATCCGGTACAGACGTTTGTTGAATTTGGTTTCTAGTGAATGATTTTTGACTTTAAATACGCGATAAGTTTAACAGGTTTGCTGATATCTACGTAGCTATTCACTCGTAACGTAGCTTTGATCATTGAGTAATTCGACCACAGAGAAATTGATTTCCAAACCATCGCTTTCTCCGCAAAATATGCCAGGAATTTCCAGTAGGGGAGACGGGGGCTAGTTGTCGTAGGGGCAAGTTGTCTCTATCGTTATATCGCAAAAATTTGTATAATCAGATTTCCCAAATCGATATTTTTAAGTCGATACAGTTACCACAGCTCCAATTTCTAACATTGTATATTATTCCTCTAGATGGCGTCACTTCAGTTTTAATAATCAAATTTTTCAATGTTCGAGTAATATTTTTGTGTATTTGAGTTTCTTGTGATTCTGTAAGAAAAGGAGCTGTAAGGTAGGATTTTTTTTATTTTATGATAGTTTAATACGTCTATTATATCTTAATTGTATTTTATGAGGACTTTATTTTGAAAACGAAAAGTTATTTCGCCTTAACTAAAAACATACCGCTTGGGGTAAACTGTCGCATTGTTTGCGGGGCAAGCTGTCTTAATGCGACAACTTGACCCGATTTTAACAAATTTGTCCCAGATTTTAAAACAGATTTTTTTTAATACAGATGGTTAGAACATATAAAAGAAAAACCGATCGAATCCCCGCCGACTCACAGACTATGATGGCAGCGGCAAGAACAGTTAAATTGAGGGACCCATCTCTTTCTATAAGAAAAGGGGCCGAGGAATTTACTGTTTATTGCAAAGTCCTGGAAAGGCTTTGCAAAAAAATCACTGACGCAGAGCTTGCAACCGGAAAATCTCAAGCCGAGTTTGGCCATAAAAACTTTCTGTCACTTCCGGTTTAACCGGAATTTGGTATCAACTTGCTTATTTTAAATGGAACACCCTGTATTTTATGATATTTTTGGATTCTACAGAGAATTTTAATGCTATTTTGTGTAGCATATCCTATACCTAGGTTCAAGCGTTCTTAAGATATTTGACCTTGAACCGAAAATGAGCCTTCGGGGTATCAAATTTTAAAATCTCATATTTTTGTAAGTTTTGAAGATATAATCTTCATATTTTGCAGACGATCGGTAAATGATCTTAGGTTTCTATTTTTTTATTGAATTTGTCTATTTTTATACAGATACGATATACGATAAAAATATCGTATGTATTTGCTTAAATGTTTACATGTTACAATGGTGAGTCATGGAAAAACAATTAAGATCCAATATCCAATATGACAGATGATTAGTATGCGTTATTTATCGAAAGCTGTCAGTGATAAACTAAATCTTCTAAATCGAAATGGAAGAATACTCAAACGCTGATATTCTCAATCTATTTTATATTCATGGAGAATGTTATAAAATTTTGGAGAGAACGTGTCGTGTGTTTAATGAACGCCAACCTGATTTGCCGTCAATGACAAGTCAAAATTCAAGAGGATTGAAACGAACTTTTTGCGTTTTGGCAAGGTTAAAGTTACAAAAAATGTTCCGAAACCAGTGACAAATACCGAGGATAACGTAATAAACACATTAGGTTATTTCCACGCAAACCCGCAAAGTTCAATACCGTCTGCAGAAAACGATTTGGGAATTTCTTCTTCATCTGTCCAAAGAATCTCGAGCGAACATCATATGCGCCCTTATTACTTCCAAAACGTGCAAGCCTTGAGACCTGGTGATGACGTCCGACGAGTAGAATTTTGCGATTTCATGTTTTTGAAAATTCAAGAGGACCCTCAATTCCTTTCAAAAAATTTTGGACCGATGAATCGAAATTTTCTAGAGAAGGAATAACAAATAGAAGAAACGAACATTTCTGGGTAGCAGAAAATCGGCACGCTTTACGCGAAACGCGTTCTCAAGAGAGGTTTAGCTTCAATGTTTTCCGTATAGTATTAAATGATCAGGTGCGGTACTGTATTTATGAAGACAATTTAAACAGTGATAAGTATTTGGAAATTTTACGAGGGACGGTTTCTGAATTTATAGAAGAAATTCCTATTGGTGAGCTGCAAAATTATTGGTATCAATTAGATGGGGCACCAGCACATAATTCCGCTGCAGTTTATCTCCAATTATCTCGAATTTTTGAAGATCGCTGGATTGGTCCCAATGGCCCTTGGAGATGGCCCCCGCGGTCGCCTGATTTAACACTTTTAACACAAATTGAAAGGTGTCTTCAAATGAACGGACAGCATATAGAACATTTGTTATAATTCAATTTTATTATTTTATTTATTTATTGTTGATTGCTAGATTGCTATAATTTTTAAGTTCACTAAAACAAGTTTAGAACAGTCTCGAACTTAGTAGATATGGTTAAAAATAATGTAAACAATTTATTACATTTTTTATAACTTTAACTTTTCCGAAACGAAAAAATGTCGTTTCAATCCTCTTCAATTTTCTCTTGTTCATTGGCGATAAATGAGGATGTTTTTCATTAAAAACATGGCACGTTCTCTCCAATATTTTGTAACATTCTCCGCGAATATAAAATAAATTGAGAATATCAGCTTTTGAGTGTTATTTTATTTTAATTTAAAAGTTTCAAATCATCTGTCATGTTGAATAGAAAAGCACAACAATTGTTTTTCCATGGCTTACTACGGGAAAGTGTAAGCATTTAGCAAATACATATGATAATTTAATAAAAACCTGATTATTTCGAAAATGGTTACGAATAGGTATAGGGAACCTTAATACAGTTCGATAGAAAATTAAATTCTACATTTAATAGTGCATAAAATTATAGGGTGTCCCATTTAAAAAAACGGACTTTAGCGGCTTTGAAAATGTGAATGTTTGCCGCTGAATTTAGGACACCCTGTATAAAAATAGACAAATTCAGTAAAAAAAAATAGAAACCTAAGATTATTTACCGATCGTCTGCAAAATATGAAGATTATATCTTCAAAACCTACAAAAATATGAGATTTTAAAATGTGGTACCCCGAAGGCTCATTTTTGGTTCAAGGTCAAGTATCTTAAGAACGCTTGAACCTAGGTATAGGACATGCTACATAAAATAGCATTAAAAGTCTCCGTTGAATCCAAAAATATCATAAAATACAGGGTGTTCCGTTTAAAATAAGCAAGTTGATACCAACTTCCGGTTAAACCGGAAGGGACAGGAAGTCGAGAATATTTCAAAAAAGAAGTACCCCTTGACCTTACCTTAATCCCAAAATTTGAAATTTTTATCTAAATGGCATCATCAAAAACTTTTAATGAACGGGTTGCGTGAGTAACCCTGTATACTTCGGCCTTACTCCAAAGGAAGTCCGACGTCTAGCATATGGCGATGGAAAAGCTTTGGGAAAAGTGGTTCCAAATACCCAGATTGGTTTTCTGATTTCCTTAAAAGACATCCACGGCTCTCTATTCGAACAGCACAGGCGACTAGTTTATCTAGAGCGACGAGTTTTAATAAGAATAATGTTGGGCTATTCTTCAACAACCTCTGCAACGTTTTGGATCGCCATCATTTCCGCCCAAACGACATATATAACATAAACGAAACAGGTATCACCACCGTCTAGTGCCCAGATAGAGTGGTTGCAAGAAAGGGCTTCAAACAAATTGGTTCATTAGTTTCAGCAGAGAGAGGCACCCTAGTGACAATGGCTATTGCAGTTTCTGCTGGTAGTAATAGTGTACCTCCATTGTTTGTACTCCCACGTGTCCATTATAAAGAACATTTCATTCGCGACGGTCTTCAAGGATGTATGGGAATAATTCTTTACTGAGTTTGAAAATTATAAATAAAAAAACCACTTTGACTTTTTATAAAATAAACTCATTGATTTTATTAGCTACAACTTACCCCAGCTACTGCGACAACATGTCTTGTCTCATTTTACCGAACAGAACAAAAGTTACTAAAATTCTAGACAAAGGGCATATTTTTCACCATTGCATTGTAAAAAGTGTTAAGAAAATATGAAAGTACAATATTAGATTACTGATTTCCATATAAATCTAAAAAGAGACCTAAAAAAATGATAATTGTGAATTTTGCGACAACTAGCCCCGGTCTCCCCTATATTTACCAAAAACGCCTTTCTCTTCACACCTTTTTACAAACATATTGTAAGCAGATTCGGGATATTCTGGGTTGCTCGATTGGCCGTTTCATCTATGTCTTTCATTTTATAAAAATTTTTCTTTTCCCTTAAAATCTTCCTCTGATCCTTAGTATTTAAAGAAAGTGATTGCCTTGCTTTCAGGTGGCACTGATAATGGCGAAAGCCGAAAGCGCTCTGCTACGTTTTTAATTATATAAAAAATACACGAAATACAAAATTGTCTACATTCTCATTTTACCTCTACGTGTACACAGCCGTTTCCTATTACAAAACAAATATGTTAATGTAAGTATAACAAACAAACGTCAGCATGATTCTTTCATGCTAGCCTTGCAGATATATTTTACTGCCCGTTTTTGAAGTTCGAAGGTGGAAAAGATATCGGCTACAGAAACCTCAACCATTTTGCCCAACTCGCTACAGGCAATCCTAACGGCGTAATATCGCCTGGCCAGCCTCAGATTCAACCCCTTGCATGTTCCTCAAATTTAAGGTTTTTGTATAAGAATAATTCTTTACTGAGTTTGAAAATTATAAATAAAAAAACCACTTTGACTTTTTATAAAATAATCGCATTGATTTAATTAGCGACAACTTACCCCAGCTACTGCGACAATATGCCCCGCAGTGGGGCAACTTGTCTCATTTTACCGAACAGAACAAAAGTTACTAAAATTCTAGATAAAGGGCATATTTTTCACCATTGCATTGTAAAAAGTATTAAGAAAATATGAAAGTACAATATCAGATTACTGATTTCCATATAAACATAAAAAGAGACCTAAAAAAAAAAGATAATTGTGAATTTTGCGACAACTAGCCCCGGTCTCCCCTATATTTTCCAAAAACGCCTTTCTCTTCACACCATTTTACAAACATATCGTAAGCAGATTCGGGATTTTCTGGGTTTCTTTATTGGCCGTTTCATCTATATCTTTAAATGAGTCGATATAATCATCGTTTTCTTCTATACTTTCTTCCATTTCAAGCAAACGATAGCATTTTAAGAAAGTGACACGATGTTTCAAATGTCTCCTTCCTATACAATTAAGCCCATGCAATTAAAAAATATCTGATTCAAAGTTCTAAAAATTTAATATGTACTGTGGTATTGCTTTCTTACGGAAGCGTATAAGGGCGACAATTTTTTTTTATTTTGAAATTCTGACTTTGAAGTCGGGATTTAACAAGATTCTGAGTTTAAAGTTTGAATTTAACAAAATTCTAAGTTTAAAGTCAGAATCTAACAAAATTCTTAGTTTAAAGTCGAAATTTAACTAAATTCTTAGTTTAAAGTCAGAAATTAACTAAATTCTTAGTTTAAAGTCGGAATTTAACTAGATTCTGAGTTCAAAGTCAGAATTTAACAAAATTCTGAGTTTAAAGTCGACATTTAACTAAATTCTGAGTTTAAAGTCAGAAATTAACTAAATTCTGAGTTTAAAGTCATAATTTAACGAAATGCATTTTTGACGTCTCCTGCCAAACCTGAAATTGGTGTCAGGAGATAGATAATTAAATATTAAGACAGATAAGTGAAATCCATTTCGATGCAAGTAAACTCGTTTGAGATTTACCGAGCTTCAAAGGCTCAAAATTGTCTTTGTTCAAGCGCCATTTTCTCGAAAACAGTTAAATTTAGGCATGAGAAAAGTAATTCAATAAGTGCTTGGATTTTTTAGAATAATATAAAAATTTAATAAAATATAGGGCATTTTATTTAAAAAACGGATGATGCCTCCGGTTTGAGGTAGAAGCGGCAACACCGCGCAATTTAAAGTATTTTATAACAAGAGTATATTATGTTCATCTATGGCCAAAGCCAAATTCTCAAAACATCCTGTTCGTTGGGTTTCCAGATATTTCTAATAGGACACTCAACTTGAATGACCCTGAAACAGAGGTTCTGTCAGTATGTTTCGCGAGACAACCTTAAATCGTTGAAACATATATGAATCATTTCTTAAGACTTATTTATCGTTTGGTATTACCTTTTTTATTTTGTGAACCTTTTAATGTATATGGTATAGAAATAAATTAAAATATATAAAATGAACTAATTAAACATATGTTTAATTTGTGAGGGACTTATTTAACACTCAAAAATCAAAATAGGAAATATTTATTTTGTACCCTCCCCCCCTTTTATAATTTTTTAACTATCTATAGTTTGGTGGAACAATTCATAGCGCATTTGCCATTATTCAAACAAGAATATTGAACTTGTTTTTTTGGTTCCAGTCTGTTCTACAATCGTACGGACTAAATTCTGACTTTAAACTCAGTATTTTCAAAATTCTGACTTTAAACTCAGAATTTTGTTAAATTCCGACTTTAAACTCAGAATTTTATTAAATTCCGACTTTAAACTCAGAATTTTGTTAAATTCTGACTTTAAACTCAGAATTGAAAAATAAAAGAAACTGCGGCCCTTCTACGCTTCCGTACTTTCTATTGCCGTTTGTAGAAAAAATATTATATAACTTTCGCATGCGTGCTTTAAAAATATACTTTTAACACTTATATCATAAATAAATATTCTAACATGTTTTTAGATGCCAAAAGAAAAGAGAAAACAACTTATTCTAAACCAGTTAGCAATAATTTGCATCTCACTATACAAGAAATAGAAAATATTCTAAAGAGGAGAGCTAAAGCCAAAGCAGCAGTAAAGAATATAAAACTTACTAGTTCCGAATTAGATTTGTTAGTGAACAGAGCAACGCTAAGAATTCCAAAACATTTTATTTCTAAAAGAGATATAAATCGAATCTTATTAGAGGAAAAAGCGAACTATTACAAAAATAATATCTTTGATCAGGAGGTGTTTGAGCAACTTGCGAAGGAGAAGAAGTTATTTCCCAAGATTAAACTCCGAAGATCAAATAGACCAAACAGGAGTATCAACGGTCAATTACTTAATTTAAAATCTCTCATGGAGGAGAAGAAAAACTATATGTTGGAACGAAGTAGTCATTTAAGGCGATCTTCTAGCAATTTAAAGAGAGCTCGACGTGATATTAATCTAGATTTACTAAGGAAACGGACTGAACCTATTTCCAACTCTGGAAAGTCTAAATCTATAGTTCAGCCAAACTATCAAAGATCTAACTATCAGCAAAAGGGAAGGCAGACATATGATCCTATAAGTTTAGATGGTAAGATATATTATTTATTACTTTGTTATAAGTCATTTAGAATCGAAAATATGTAGCTTAAGAGTTTGGTTATGGAGAAGCGTAGGGACATCAGTGGTGAAACCCCCAAGTTTTCGTTCAGAGAGGAATTAAAAAATCCACCCTGTATATTATCGAATTTTTGGATTCCTCGAAAAATTCTAGGTATATTTCATGTATAAAATCCTATACCTAAGTTGAACTGTTTTTGAGATATTTTGAATTTTATGTAAAAAATGACGTTTGTAGGTCTAGACATAACTATAAATATCTGCTTATCGAAGTCTCGAGTATTTATTTGCGGTTGGCTTCCTTGTCCAAAAGGATCCACTTTAGTGGCCTGTGCTGATATTTTTGTAATAAATAAATATAGGGTGATCAAAAACTGACATTATAAATATACTTTAAAAAATCTTTAAAAGTTACTTTTTTCAAATGGAAACCCCCAATTTTTATAATTTTATCTTATTTAACACTTAAAATAAGGGTGACTTTGTATAAAGTTGTCTATTCCAAAAATGTTGAGTTATTGATGATTTAACATTCTTTATTCTAATAATGCCAGACGGCTTATAAGTTTTCTTGTTCGTTGGCCATGACGGGGAGGCCTGGCGAGAACAAAACCAATTGGTTACTATAGAAACGTAATATTTATTGTCGTTTGACAATTACCTACCAAAGTATTATTTGTTTATTATAGTAATTATAATAATTATTAAACTAATAATAACGCCGGGGCGATTAAATTACACACACGAGGATTATTTGAATTTGTTTATTATCTATGGGGAATCTAACAGAGTTTTAACAAGAACATGCCTGATATCTCCTGATAGATATCCAGATAAATAGTAACTGTCGCCGAACAGCATTAAACAAATGTTGGAAAACTATAAAAATGTTGAAACCGTGAAGACAAAAATTAATTAAAGAAAGCCTATTCCCATTATAGTCTAGTCTACACAAGAGCACAACTTATTTTTTCAATAAATGTTAAAAATGTCCACCTTGTACTTCCAAACATTTTTCGCATCTCCGAATAAATCCCTCGTGGGTGGCCGCTCTAATTGAAGCTGGAGATAAACTTTCGAACCCGTCCCTTACCCTTGCTATACAGTCCTCTTTCGTTGTTACTGGATTAAAATAAACTATTCCTTTTATCGTTCCCCATATAAAATAGTCTAAGGCTGTCAGATCGGGGGAACGAGGAGGCCACATGAAAGGTCTATTGTTGGCAATCCACTTGTCGTAAAACGTAGCTTGTAAAAAGTTAGTAACTGCAACGGTTCTATGTGGTGGGGCGCCATTGGGTTGGTAGAAAATTTGTTCTGCCAAAGGCAAATTACTTAAATATTCGTTGTCCAACTCTTCAAGAATATTCAGATATCTTTCTCCTATAAAAGTTTATAGACATAATTTTACGGAAAGAAATGCTTTAATGGTTTAAGAAGAAATAAACTTCATCGAAATTCAATTAATTTAATCTGAAGAGTGCTCAATAAAAAAAAGAAGGTTTAGTATTTTATGACTTTCTAAAGTACCCTGTATAAATAGCTTGTAAATATCTAACTAAAGATAACTTTCCTATAAAACTTGGGACGATATATTTTTTTAGATATGATGTGTTACGGTATGTGGACCAGTATTTGTATGAAGTAGTGTAGTGTAACCTGTATAAATAATTTAATTTAATTTATTTATGTAATAATATTTACTAAATGATTTATCTAATTTTGGATTGATGCTAAACTGATAAAAAAAATATTGTAATATTACCTAAATAGATTATTTTTCATTAAAAAAGTCCTTGTGTTTAGGCAATGTATAACTTACCATTCAAATTTTCTTCGTAAAAATTCAGTTTTATTATTCCATCGTCCCTTACTGCACAAAATACGATAAGTTGCCAAGATTCTTGAAAGTTCCGCGATCTTACTGCATAAGGATTCGAATCATTCCAAAAATAGGAATTGTGTCTATTGAAAAGACCATTTTTAGAAATTCTTGCTTCATCGGTCCAAATTATATTGTTCAAAAATCTAGGGTTATCTTGTACCATTGTATATTGTTAAAATAAACTAGCAAAACTGTACTCTTTTTGGCAAATCAGTGTCTTTTAGATGTTGAACCAGTGATATTAAATAAGGTTGGAAGTTCCTCGAGATTCCTGATTGCCTTGCCACGTTTCTTAGGGATGTCATTGGATATGCTGCAAAATATCTCAGAATTGCAATCTCGACATTTTCATTATCAACAATAGGCTTTCTTTTATTAATGTTTGCCTTGACGTTTCCAAAACTTTTAGTTTTCCAACATTTGTTTAACGCTGTTCGGTGACGGTTTCTGTTTATCTAGATTTCTATCAGCAAATATCTGGCTTGTCCTTGTTAAAACTCTGTTAGATTCCCATAGATAATAAACAAATTCAAATAATCCTCGTGTGTGTAATTTAATCGCCCAGGTATGATTATTAGTTTAATAATTATTATAATTACTAAAATAAATAAATAATATTTTAAGGTTTTAGGTAATTGTCAAACGACAATAAATATTACGTTTCTATAGTAACCAAGTGGTTTTGTACTCCCCAGGCCTCCCTATCATGGCCAACTAACAAGAAAACTTAGAAGCCGTCTGGCATTATTAGAATAAAAAATGTTAAATCGTCAATAACTCAAAAACTACAAATTTTTGGAATAGACAACTTTATACAAAGTCGCCCTTATTTTAAGTGTTAAATAAGATAAAATTATAAAAATTGGGGGTTTCCATTTGAAAAAAGTAACTTTTAACGATTTTTTAAAGTATATTTATAATGCCAGTTTTTGATCACCCTATATTTATTTATTATAAAAATATCAGCACAGGCCACTAAAGTGTACCCTTTTGGACAAGTAATCCACCCGCAAATAAATAATAGAGACTTCGATAAGCAGATATTTATAGTTATGTCTAGACCTGCAAACGTCATTTTTTACATAAAATCAAAATATCTCAAAAACAGTTCAACTTAGCTATAGGATATTATACATGAAATATACCTAGAATTTTTCGAGGAATCCAAAAATTCGATAATATATAAGGTGTTCTATTTAAAAAGAGAAAGTTGACGTCTACTTCCGGTATAACCGGAAGTGCTGCCATCTTGAAAATATTTTGCGCGAATTGCCCCCATTGACTTTAGTTCGATCGCCGCATTTCGTCGTGGGACACCCTGTATAATACTTGTAGTAAATCGTCCATTATCTACAAAGAGACCTGTTGTTAAATTAAACAGTAAACAGACGCTAAGTCTCGGTCTCAGTCAAAGTTTATAATAAAATAAAACTGGTTACACGTGTTTCGCCCGGTCGGGCATCATCAGACCTGTCAGAAAAAATATATCCTAATTACTAACAAAATAAATAATTAGTAGCTTTAAAATTAAACAACACGTCACAAATACAACGTTAAAACAGTGAACAAACAATCACATTACATAGTTCGACGGATACTGAAAGAGGTTGAAACGAAATGTATGTATAAAGACTCCTTATGCTTAAATTATAAATAAATAATATATAATATAATATATAATAAAATAACGAAAAATTAAAAAAAAGGTACACCAGTGGTGAGATTTGAACCCGTATCTTCTGAGTGAGAGGCAAGAATAGATTTACTGCTATTCGCTACTGTTTGTTTTGGATGATCAGTTGTTACATAATTTATTAAAGATGAGGTTCGGTTCAAAATTAAATATGTCATTCACGCAACATAAAACAAAGCTCTTTTTGGCTTTGGTTATTTCCATCTTCTCCAAAAGGTCCTTTCTGACATTCATGGATAACTGTTACGTCCAGGGACGTGGACAAAAAATGTAAGTAAGATGTAGAGATATTTTGTGTTTTGAGTATTTTACTTCGCTAAAAATATTGTGCTTGTATGAGCGTACCGTATAATATATTTAGACAGGCTAAAGGGGGGCCAGTTGGGGGCCACAGGATAAAAAGACCGCGGCCCCCCAGCCCTCTTCCTGTCTACGTCTCTGGTTACGTCATTCGATGTAGAAAACCAGTGGCCTGTAGAAAGAACATGGTTAGTGAATGCTGATTTTGTTTCTGTGCCATCTGTATTTTTATGTTTGTTGGCCAAATGATCGTGTTCTTGGACCCTGGTTGAGATCTTTCGTTCTGACTGTCCTATGTACGTGGCAGGACACTCTCCACACCTCACTTTGATAGAAATTCAGGTTTATCTTTCGTTGTCACTAAATGTCTTTTCAGTTGGTTAATGGTTTTAAAGGCGATAGAAATATTTAACCCTTTAAAGAATCTGCTCTGCTACGTTTTTAATTATATAAAAATTATACCTACAGCAAAGGTTAAATGGGAAAAGTTTTAGAGGAAACTTATTGCATTCGATATCTGTCTTCAGATTTACGATCGATCAATAAGTTTGGGAAATATCGGCAAAAAACCGAAAATGGCAGATTTCGTTTTTCGCCAGTATATCCAGAACGGTAAATTTGACAGCTGTCAAAATGTGACATTATTCGGACACATTTTTAAGACAAATAAGATGGCGTATACGACACGTCTTCATTGTTTTTTGTTAACCCGCAACCCGCCTCAACTTTCATTTTTCTTATGACCACCATATTGGATTTTTCGATTTTTGGAAAGAGTCTAAGATTTCCAGTCTAGTGATATCTCACAAGTGTATTAAAGATTTAAGTGTCATCAAAATATCACACTTCGTAAATTAGGTTTTAATGTTTTTCAAGGAGGTCATGATTTATTTGTCACAAGATTACATTAAGGCAGGAGGCCAAGATATTGGACCATTTAAAGAAATTATTCTTTCGTCAAACTGCTCTTTTAAGAAGTTCTTGACTTGAATGATATTGTGAGCCGGACATCCGTCTTGTTGAAACCAAGTTCTTCTTAATTCATCTTCCGTTAGAATAGCTCGTAAGGCTGGTACAACCTGGTTTCGCAAAAGCTCTAGGTACCTCTGCCCGTTTAGGTTGTAGTAAAAAAAAAAGTCCAATAAGTCGATTTCCTGAAATGATTAATAATTTATAAATAGGTGTCCAACAGTCAAGGGCGACAGTTGAAACCTATTCAGCTTTATTATGAAAAAGGAAAACATATTTGGTTAGCGGGAAGTAATAGCCGTAATAAATTATTTTGTTGGTATTGCATATTAATTTCGAAAATACTAAATCAATTTATTTCAGTGATATAATAATCTTAAAGGAGAACACCGTGCCTTAATAAAACATAAAATATCAAAAGAACAAACCCCTGTGCTTTAAAATTTAATTATTCGGAAATACAGCTGAGCGCCTTTCTATAAATCATAATGAAAATCGAAAAATAATTCGACATTTGATTATTATGGTATTTTTTTCATAACGCAAGAACTAGGCTTCCCGGGTAATAATAAATCATTAAATTCAGACAATCAAAATAATTTTAGAGAATTAACTAATTCTGCAGAAAATTTTCATAAAGTGTTAATAAATTTGTAGAACTCAATTCTATTTTTATAGGTTCTTCGAAACTACAATACAAAATGATTGAATAAAAATGTAATACAATATCAAAAAAGTAAGTTGAGTGACTAGAGTAGAACGTTTTACTTTTTTTTTATTAGATTATACTCTTTTAGTATCATTAAAGAACTAAACGAAAAAAAAAGATTAGTATTTGACCATCATTTGGTGCCTATTTAAAAAAGATTGGTTAGATTAACTTACCAATGATCCCACACCAAACGTTACTTTTAAATCTGATCTGTAGACGTCTCTCTGCCACTTCGTGAGGATTTTGCACAGTCCAATGATGACGGTTGTGCCCATTAAAGACTCCACAATTCGTGAATCTGCTCTCATCGGACCACAAGACATGATTTACAAAATCAGGATTTTCATTACATCTCCTGGTATACCACTCACAGAACTGCAGTCGTCTTGGAAAGTCAGTTTCCTTAAGTTCTTGTACTATTGTGGGTTTGTATGGATGGTACTTATTAAAAATATTAAAAATCAAATATGGCGGCCATAAGAAAAATGAAAGTTGAGGCGGGTTGCCGGTTAACAAAAAACAATGAAGACGTGTCGTATACGCCATCTTATTTGTCTTCAAAATGTGTCCTAATAATGTCACATTTTGGCAGCTGTCAAATTTACCGTTCTGGATATACCGGCCAAAAACGAAATTCGTCATTTTCGGTTTTTCCCCGATATTTCCAAAAACAATTGATCGATCGTAAATCTGAAGCCGGATATCGAATGCAATAAGTTACCTCTAAAACTTTCCTCATTTAACCTTTGCTGTAGGTATAATAGGAGCCGAGATCCCTACATAGAGAAGCGAATCTGGGACACACTGTATCTTACTGCCCGTTTTTGAAGTTCGAAGGTGGAAAAGGATATTGGCTACAGAAACCCCAAAACGCTATCCTATATCTATGATTTGGCGACCATTTTGCCCAACTCGCTACAGGTAATCCTAATGGCGTAATATCCCCTGGCCAGCCTCAGATTCAACGCCCTTGCATGTTACTCGAATTTAAGCTTTTTGTAAATTAATAAACCCAGAAACTTGTTTTACTGCTTGCTTTGAATTTCACAGTCATCCAAATCAACATTATCGCAGTTAAACCTAAAACTACGCACACTAGTCTTACTGACAATAAGTCCTAAACGATTTGAATAACACAATTCGCCCATTTTCTTAACATCCTCAGATACAATGTTGATTAGTGAGTCCCAACTTTTATGGGACCATGAAACAGTGGTGTCATCAGCAAAAACTGTAAATCGTCCTCGAACGTCAAGAGCAGTCAGGTCATTTATGTAGAGAAGGAAGAGTATTGGGCCTAGCACAGAACCCTGATGCACTCCATGTCTGATAAAGCAAGCATCTGATAGTTTATTTCTAGATCGAACAATTTGTTTTCTCTCAGAGAGGTAAAGCAACCAATTTCAGGGCATCCAACCTAAAGCCATAATAAGAGAGTTTCCCCACCAATACTCCGTGATTCATACAATCAAATGCCTTGGAGAATTCATATAACACTGCCGAGGCCATATCGCCTTTATATAGATATTCTAAAAAGCCAAATATAGCATTATTTGTACTTTTAGACTCTTGAAAAACTTAAACATGCTGTTCTTAATAAGCTTTTCTATGATTTTTGATAATGACGGTAACAAGGAGATAGGTCTAAAGTTTCCAGGATCTTTAGAATCTCTTCCCTCATATATAACAGCAATTTTTAAACAAAGCGGAAATATTCTAGGATGAAATGAATTATTTATCGCATCCACCAAAATCCCAAGTGCATGATCAGGTAGAATCTCGAGTACTCTGACTGATATTTCATCCACCCCCGATGACTTTTATTCTTTATTAAACTAAATGAATTTTTTAAATAGACAATGTTAGTGCGGCTTAAATAATATAAAGAAGATATATTAATATGATTCAAGTAAGATAGGGGATTAGTATCAGAATGTACGTTATACGTTAGTTCCTAAGCAACTGAACAATAAAATTGGTTGAGTTTGTTACTATCAATTCTAACTTGATTATTATTTGTTGAGTTAGAATTACTCTTAAATTCATTGATAATGTTCCAATTTTCTTTGGTCTTATGCCAATTTCAGATGTTAATGGGAAATATTATAACAGTAGATAACATTTTTTTCACTTTAGACCAAAAAACTAAACCAGCAATCGAAAAATTACGTAAAAATATGTTATTCCACTTGAAAAAAAGATCAAAATGTGCTGTAAAGGAGGAAAAGCAATTCGAAGCGGTGCACGTGAAGTTATTGCGAGCGTTATAGAGGCCTGTACTAGAGAAGCTGAAAATAATAGTTTGACTATTCCAATTCAAAACCGAACAGAACGCGCTGCATTTTACACTGGTGTTTCGGAAATTAGTGTAAGAAAAATTCAACATAATGATCACTCATGTTCTACTTCACCTTTAAAATCTCCTGGTAAAAAAAGACCCCGATTATCACACCAAGATAAAATTGACGATGGTGATTTCCAAGTAATTCGACGAACAATAGAGGATTTTTATATAAACTTGAAGAAGGTTCCGACCAGCAAACCCCTACTTCGTGCTGTAAAGAACAAAATAGATTTTCCGCACGGGTATAAAACCTTAAATCGGCTTTTACCATCAAATGGTTTTGTTTGGCGCCAAAGTGCCAAAATAAACGAAAATTGCTCATTGAGAGACCAAATATTTTCCACTGGCGGGTGAAATATCTATCAACTGTAAGGCAATATAGGTAAGAAGGACGCAATATTGTGAAAAGGTAGGTAATGATATGACAGTGAACAAATGCTGGCAAAGTGAAGTGTTACAGGTATTGTTCAGGGAATCCGCTCTAGTAGTCGCTTTATTATAGTTCATGCTGGTTCAGAAGCCGGATTTGTTCCATGTGCTGCTTTAGTTTTTCGCTCGGGACTAACAACTGGAGACTATCATCGACAGATCAATAGAGATAATTTTCAAAAGTGGTTGCTAGAGAAGCTTCTACCTAACATTCTTCCCAAATCAGTCGTGGTAATGGATAATGCGTCTTATCATTCTCACGTAGAAGATAAAGTGCCAACTAAATACTCTACAAAAGCTCATATGATATCGTGGCTTAAATCGAACAATCTTGTATGTGATCCAACATGGAGAAAATATCAATTATATGAAGTAATATCAGCCAACAAGCCTAGAGAAAAAAAGTATAAAATTGGCGGTCTTTTACGTGACCTCGGTCATACACCTTTAAGGCTGCTTCCATACATGTGCGACCTCAACCCTATTAAACTTGCATGGGCAGGAGTAAAAAATATATTCGAGAGCGCAACACCGGTGAACTTTCAATTAAAGATTTGAATAAAATAACATTAGAAGCGATTGACTCCATACCGGCTAAAAATTGGAAATCGTATGTTAAACATGTTCGTTCTATTGAAGATAAATACTGGGAAGTAGATGGCAAAATTGAAACGGTTATTGATGATTTAGTTATCACACTGTGATCTTCAAGTAGTGACGACGAAACCTCATCATTTTCAGAGGAAGACAACGATTTAGAAGGTATCGAACCATTAGAATCACAGTCGTCAACCTCAAAAATGGCTTAGTTTTTTTTTCCTATATTTCGTAAAATTGTTCATAGAGTTGCTATCAATAAACTGCTTGAAAATAATTAATTTTCTGTTCAATACCGGGTGTCAAAAAATATCTAATATTGCAATCAATATTTGAAATACTATAGAACTCATATTTTTCCAAAATTAACACATCAATGTAGTTATAGTAGGGGAGCCAGCACTGATTGCAGTGAACAAGATTAATCAAAATTTTAACTTATACAGTTCGACTTTGGGCTATTCGGGTATAACAAAGGTGACCGTTTATCTCCGTCTGTCATATTACTTTGTACAGGGGCCGTCATTGTGAAGTACTAATTGCGTGCTAATATTAAAGGAGGGTGATTCTTTGACCTTTTTAAGAAAAAAGTTTAATATAAACTTAAAAGTTTTAACTTTGGAGATACAGGGTTTTAAAAAAACATTTTTTTAAAATCCTAATTCTGATGCTATTATAGATAAATAACTGTGTGATATTTGATACACGTCTTTTATGCATAAAAGGCATAATTTATTGACAATCAATTTTTGAAATTTCTACCAGTCGCGTGCATATGTAATTAACCTGGGTAAATCCGTATGCTCCTTAATGCATAGAAGACGTGTATCAAATTTCATGCAGTTGTCTACAATAGCATCAGAATTGGGATGAAAAAAAAAGGTTTCTTTTTAAACTTTACCAACCTGTATCTCAAAAGTTAAGACTTTTAGGACATAAAAACACCCCCTTTAATATCAGTACGCAATTAGGAAACGCACAATGACCGCCCCTGTATAAAGTAATATGACAAACGGAGACAGACGGCCCCTTTTGGCATACCCGAGTAGCCCAAAGTCGAACTGCATAAATTAAAATTTTGATAATTCTCGTTTACTGGATTTGATGCTGGCTGCCCTTGTAAAATCTGGACTAGTGAATCGTGTACCACTATACTGGGTGATCCAATAATAGTGGACGTAGGCAGTAGCCCGGGAACCGATAGTGACAGGACTCAAGAAAAAATATATTTATAGATAAATCGATCAAGAAAAATCAAAATTAAATCATTTTAAAATTCGAAAGTTCGCCGTTTTTGCAACACAAAAGAGATATAGAAGTGCGGTACACGAAAGAAAACAGACAAATATAGATAAAGGTTCATTAAGCATAGTTTTTTACTTTTGAAAGACTTTATTAATTCCAAGAAGATATAAAAACAAATCTTATGCTAGGAATTAAAGCTACAGAAAAAAAAATACACTATATATTATCAGCAAATAACACCTTTTATCTTGTGATTACACCATATTTTGCCTGAGGAAAAAAAACACTATATTCTTTTCCTGAATTGGGAAAAAATATGAAAGTGATTGTAAAAAAAAATACATAATACATTTTCATACAAGCATTGTTGTCAGATTTCAAGAGTAGACATAATATAAACATTTAATAAGTAGAACTTGTGTTTTATTCCAGGGTGATTAGTGTCCTTAAAAACTTACATTTTAAGTTTCTTCCTTTAGTCTTTCTTGTTATTTCATATAATATATGCTTATCCTTTTTGTTGAATGTTGATAATTCTATATTTAAAATGATTTATAAAAATTTTTTGTTCAACATATTTAATTTTTTTTTAAACCCTTTTCTACAAACTTAATTAATTTTTTTATATATATTTTTTATCCAAAGTACATATTAACCTAAGTCTAAGATATATTTTTTTAATTTAGTTTTAAATGGGGATGTACTATTTGTATTTCTAAGTGTACTTGGAAGTGTATTAAATAATTTCAGACCATTGTGATATATTGATTTTAAACCTGTATTTGTGAAGAATCTTGGAAGATGCAGATGTTCACACTGCCTGGTATAGTGCGTGTGTCTCTGCTCATTTTTTTGAAACTCAATAACAGATCGCTTATTTCCATGACTTATATAATATATATAAAGTATTATTTTAAATTTATATATCCCTGAAATATCCATTAGTCTATTAGGCTTATACAGCAAATGGGTGGAAAAACGTAAGGGAAGTTTAAAAACATTTTTGACTGCCTTGTTCTGTAAGACCCTTTTTACATTTTTTAATTATCTGGAGTGCGTATAGTCAAAAAGGAGTGCGATGTTATTTAAAGAACGACGGGACACCACTGGTTTAAAGAGATTTATTGGCCGACCTTCCTAAACCAATTGACTCCGCCCGGTTTTCTTTCGTGTCCCGCACTATAGCAGTTTTTCTGATCTTCTGTTGTTTTTCATTCACCATTTCCGGTTTCCATGGGAAGAAATATAATTTTTATAGCTATTTTGTTTTCCCAAATTAAGACACTCATGACGCAGAGCATTCTTTTATTTCATTGTTATTTATATTTTCTCTTACGCCTAGTTTACTTCTTCTTCTTGCGTATGTGTAATATGTGGTGCAAATGTTTTATCGTTTATGTTATGTGTATGTTATTTATACATTTTTGTTTATCTCTGTTACCCATAGAAATTTATTTTAGGGCAGTCCAGTGGAGACCTTTTTGATGATCTTTTAAGATTCCAAGAATCAATATTTGATGATAAACAATCATCAAGAGATGCGATTACCGAATTAGATAGCGTCGATATTGAGAAATTCGAAGACGAATTCTTTAATAAGCCGATGAGCAAAAAAAATAATCCGTTCGCCAACGTATTTAAAAGTCAGTTCCCTAGGTTACCGAAAACAAAGAACAAACAGACAAGGCTCGATCCAGATGAATACTTACAGTTCCTAGGTTCCTCGAGAGAGAAACTTGACGATTTTGATTTTGAGGATGAACTTTGCAGCAACGAGTACGGGCTATCGGCGACTAAGTCAAAATTTGGTACTCAGAACAAATTTCTAGAGTTATGGGAACAGATTGGAAACAATGGAAAAAGCAAGAAACAACACTCAATTTGTGTAAGTATAAATAAACAGACAGGTTGAGTAGTATCAGGGGTGTGTAGTCCATGGAAGCAAGGGAAGCAGTGCTTACCCAAAAAAAATTACAAAACATCTTCCAAAATGTAATTTTTGAAATAGGAAACCATTAATTTAGTTTATAATGCAAATATTATCAAGCCCATAATAAATGCGGCCTTGACTCCGACCCAGCCACAATAGAATATCGAATAGAACCTATGCGGGCCGCTAGCTTCTCTGCAGCCAAGTCCTGTATGCTTGATTTCCTGTGAATCGAGCCAGAGGTTATTGAACTTTCCATCGGCTGTTTGGAATTTTTGCGTTTCTGTCGCGTGCTTTAAGTGATGGCGGAAGCTATCGTTGGAGAAGGTTCTTTGTTTGAACGGCTATCCGTGAGTTGTGTGATACGTACGTCGCGTCGTGCATGGTGCGATATGAGATGTGTGTGTGTGAATGTGTGGTATGTGTTTTAATAATAAAGGGATTTTCAACATCAAACTTCGCTAATAAGCTTCAAATAATTTCCAAAGGAAGGGTAAAACCGCCTATGAAAAATTTAACCACAAAAATAAAAAATTGTATTAGACATTTACATATTATTAAAAAAACACAATACGAACAATTTAAATGGCTAACAGGGTGTGAAAATATAAGTAAATTATTTTGTTAGCCGTGTTTATTCTTTGAAAATGAAAAAGGTCTCTGGAATAAAACTGGTTTTTCCGATTTAAACAATTTCCATAAAGCTGTAAAAAGACATTGTGCAAAGCGCAGTTACAGGCCGTCATAAAAGAAAAAATCTTCGGTATAACCAAAATTGAACACGCCCTTAATAAACAGTTGGAAATTAGTCACCGTCAACACAATCAACTAGTCGATAAAAATAGGCAAATCTTAAAAAGACTTATCGATGCTTTTTGTTCTCTCGGACACCACGAATTGGGATTTAGAGGTCACGACGAAACAAGGGTTTCTTCAAATAGAGGAAATTTTCAAGATTTACTTAGTTTAACGGCTAAATATGATGATTGCTTAGAAAATCATTTAGAGCAGTCTAGCGTGTTCCGCTGTTGCAACCTTTATTCTAAAAAGAATTAAGAAGGAGATTGGCGAGGCGCGGTTCATTGCTATTGTTCTGGACGAAACAACTGATATCACTAATTTTAGCCAATTATCTATAGTAATACGCTATGTTAAAACAGACGGAAGTATTGAAGAGTGGTTTCTAGGTTTTAAGAATGTGTCCGAAAATCGTACAGCAGATGAATTATATACCGTAGTTTATAACGTTACTAAAGAAATCCATGGAGAGAAAAAATCAGCTTGCTCAAAGCTATGATGGAGCTGCAGTGATGGCAGGACAATTAGGGGGTCTGCAAGCTAAAGTTCGAGAAACTTTCCCAAGTGCTGTGATGGTCCATTGTTTTGCTCACAAATTAAATTTAGTTTTATCCCAGTCCATCAATCAAATTAAAGAGTGTAAAGTATTTTTCGTTACTTTAAGTGGCATGGCTGCTTTTTTTCCAAGTCAACAAAACGCACACAAGCTTTGGACTTCATTGTCCACAAACGAACGGAAGACTTGTGTTAACAGTATCTGAAAATCGTGAATGACTGATTAAACTATTTAAGAATATAATAGAAAATAATGAAACGTGGGACTCAGAAGCAATAAATAGTTCGAGGAGGTTTTTGGACTGTTTGAAACGAGATTTTAATTTTAATTATTTGTTGAACATATTTTCAGAAATATTTCTATTCTCGGACAATGTTTTTAATATATCACAAACTAAAACAAATGATATTGCTTTTTGCCTAAAAAAGTGGATGATTTTAACTCCATGTTAAGCCAAAAAAGAGATGACTTTGACCTATTTTGGGAGAAAACGATGACGTTAAATGTAAAGCCAGAAGCCAAGCGTCTTCAAACAGACAAGGTGGGAGATCTTCAAACATCATACAGACGCCTCTTTTATGAAATAATCGATCAAATTCAGCAACAAATAAACTATAGATTTAACGGTTTAAATTATTTTAAAATCCTCGAACTCTGCAATTTTGATGCATTTAAAGGAAAAACTTTTCCAGAAGATGCGTTTAAATCTCTTCTTCTTCATTATGGCCAGTTCTTCAACCGACTGTTACTGCGATCTGAACTAAAAGTGATTTACGAAACTGATGACATTGGCGCAAAAATGACGCTGACGAACTAATACAATTTTTAAAAGACAAGGAGCTGGAAGATGCCCACACCGAAGTGTCGAAATTGTATGAACTAGTATTGACAATACCTACAACATTTAAACGTATAAAAAATTTCGTGAGAAATTCAACGGGGCAGGAGAGACTTTCGCATACATCGCTGTTGTCCATTGAAAATAAACTTCTCCAAAATATGTCGGAGCACCGACGTTTTTATGATGATGTCATTGACGAATTTGCAAAAAATGATCGAAGAATCGAATTACATTACAAATAGGTAAGTTTCTAAGAATTGCTTCCCTTTCTTAAAATTTCACCGCACGTCCCTGAGTAGTATAAATAAACAGTTTAAAGGAATATTTTTTTAACTTTACAATTAATACATGCGGACGAACGAACGAATTGACTAATGGATGAATACTGAGTAGCAGGCTTAAGCACTACTACTAGCTTCCTAAACTTAACTTGTATAATTAGTTTTTTTTTAGGATTTTTTCGTATGCTATTCGTGACCCTTTATCATTTCCAAATAAATATAAAATGATTTTTGCTATTCCAAACATGCTACTACCTAGTAAACTACCCAACAAACGAATGTAGCCATCCAAAATTTTGTGTATTTTCAAAGCATCCTAATTATAAAAAACTGACCTAAATCAAAACAAATGCGCAGATCGATGATAAAGACAAATTCAACTGTTTAACATAGAGGGTATTAAAGAAGTACCTGCTTTAAAAATCATTAAAATATACAGAACTTGTATTATTGCAAATACATAATTATTCTACCAGGTTTCGTTAAACAAATATACAAAAAATAACAAAAACGCGCAGTTTATGGCAATTTTAAGTCTTTTAGATATAGAGACATATTGACACTCTTGGACCAGACCATAAATAATGATAAAGCAAGTCAATATATTTCGCCAGATTAAAGTTTATACAGGGTGATATATTTAGGCTGACATAGATCAAGTTTTGATATTTTTTTTTTGACTGTTCACATTACATTTTAGAAGCTCTCCCGCAGTGGCGACTTGTCATAAGGGGCCGAAGAGTCGTGGCACTACCACCAAATATGCCGACCACTGAAAATATTTTTTTTTTTAAATAGTTTTAATTTCAATAATTTTTGAATCAAATGACTAAACAATAATGCATAGACATAGACATAGACATAGATGGGGAGCCCGACAAGGGCAGCACTTAGGCTCACTGGGGCCCATTGTGCTATCCCCCCAAGTAGGTGTATCAGGCCAAGAGCCCACTCCTTTTTAGAAAGGAAAGGACCCTTTCAGGTCGCGCACGTCCCACAAGCTCGGGTTCCACATAGGTGTCACCCAAGCAAAGCAGTCTGGCGTTGACTAAAGCGTCACATCGACAGACTAGATGCTCGGTAGTTTCATCTACCTCAGCACAAAACCTGCAGTATGGATCGTTCTCGAGTCCAATCTTATGCAGGTAATATTTCACTAGCCAGTGTCCAGTTAGGACCCCGGTAATAGTTCTAAGTTGACTTCTGTTTAGGTTTAGAAGTCTATTAGACTCAGAACGGCTATAAGGGCCTGATATGAAGACCTTAGACTGTCTGAGTCCTGCTAGCTCGTGCCATTCAGCACGGAATTCCTCGACAGTGCGATTCTTAATCCTAGCCTTGACAACTGAAGGAGCAATTCCAAGAGCAGGTTCCGGCCCAGTGAAAGCAGTGTTGCTACCTTTCCGAGCCAGCTGATCCGCCCCTTCATTACCCCCAATGCCCTGATGGCCAGGCACCCAAATGAGGCTAACCCTATTGGACTCACACAGCCTCTCTAGGGCTCTCCTGCATCCAAGCGTTAGCAGCGAATTGACTCTGTTCGAGGACAGAGCTTTAATCGCGGCTTGACTATCACAACATATATAGATATGCTTGTCGTGGTATCCTCTGGAGAGGTTTTCCTGTACGCAGTCCAAGATTGCTGTAATCTCAGCCTGATATACGGTCGCATACCGTCCAAGAGCAAGTCTAATTCTTGCCCTGGGACTCTCTCCATAAATTCCCGCCCCAGAACCCTCCTTCATTAGAGAGCCATCTGTAAACCAGACAAGGCCCTCCGGTTTGAGGAAGGATGGAGAGGAAATCCAGGAACAATCACACAAAACCTTTTAGAGGCAATTGAGACCGGAATAATGGCATCTCTCCTTGCTAGGAGAGGGTCTGATCTGATCAGTTCAGTCCAAACTCGCGTATGCCCAAAATTCCAGTCTCTGTGTATCCAACGACCCCAGTCGTTTAAACGAACAGAAGCTTTCCGAGCCTCCTCCTCTACAAGCAAGTGCAGAGGACTTAGTCCCAGAATAGCCTCCATAGATCGGGTCGGTGTGGTTCTTATGGCTCCAGTTATGCCCAGACACGCCAGTCTCTGGAGCTTGTCAAGCATCCTTCTGTATGTGGTCTTGCGAGTGGCGGGCCACCACACAAGAGCGCCATAAGTGATCATTGGCCTTATCACTGACGTGTAAAGCCAATGCACAATACGAGGTTTTAAACCCCAAGTTGATCCGAAGGACCGTCTGCACGCCCATAGACACGCTGTGGCCCTTTTTGTGATCCTTTCAATATGATCCCTCCAGGTCAGTCGGGAGTCTATTAAGACGCCCAGATATTTTACCGACCCGGAAGGTCTCAGCTTTTTCCCAAAGAGGGTGAGCCTCTCAAGGTCCACTTTTCTCTTATGGGTAAATGGTACCATCTCGGTCTTATCCGGATTAACAGACAGACCGTGTTTTTGGCACCACTTTTCCACCATGGCCAAGGCCCTCTGCATGAGCCTTATAATGGTGTTTGGGAACTTGCCTATTACTATAATGGCAAGATCATCAGCGTAGCAGCCCATCCACAACCAGACACCACAAGAGCGGAGAAAGAACTCCGCCCTGCGGACATCCTTTGACCACGGACGAGCATACTGTCACGCTCCCAAGAGAAGATGTTATGATTCTGCTTTCAAGCATGACGCGAACCCACCTAATTACAGCCCTAACCACGAAAACTACTGAGCTCCGTGTCATACTCAAGGTTTAGCTTAAAGAGGATGTGTCTATGATCCGATAAAGATGGCTCATCAGACACCCTCCATTCCCTAACAACCGGAACCAGCAGAAATGATGTCAGAGATGATGTCAAGAACAATAATGCATAAATTATTTCTTATTATGTAGTTTGGTCCCGACGAAGTGCATGTAGAAATCACTGTGAAAATTCGTGTAAACGGGGCCGCCTGATTGAGCGGCTCGGTAAGGTTTTGCCTATTTTATTTTAGTGAGATGTTGGCGTTTCGCGTAATTGCATCGCGCCGGGTCGGTACAGATAAGTTGAACATTTTGCAAGTTTTTTAAAATTTATTTAACTTAATTAAATACCTAGGTACCTATTGTTTTCAATTCGTTCGAGGCAAAATGAATAAAATAAACAGTCTATTATAGAAACCTTTTTCTACGCGATCGCTCGAGGAAAAAATTCCTATCAAGGAGCTTGGAAGACCTTTCCTCGATTTAGATCTAACCAAAACGCAGAAGGCTTCCACCTCTAGTTCATCAAGCTTCAAAGGCCGTGTAAGGAAGTTAAATCGAAATATGTAATGCATTTTTTGTTTCGTTTGTGTTTTGTTTGGTGGTGATTATACATGGACAAAGCATGAGGTTACTGATTGAGAGTATATTTACGAGAAAATTTAAACGCATGAAAACAGCAAGGTACAGGGTGTTCCAGCGAGGACTGAACAGGGACCTATGTTCGACCTTCCTTGTATTTTGGAAAAATTCAAAATAGCCAATCGATGTATTTTTTCTTGTAGACTCCAAAAATGTCATTGAAAAAATATTTGAACCAGAAACAAAAGAGTTACGCTATGCATCAGGTGTTTTTTAAATGGAATGTATCGTTTTTTATACGATTTTTGGAAAGAGTGATTTTTTTTATGTCCGTTCTGATTAAAAGATTTGATTTTGCGATAGCTGTTTATATTACATTTTAATGTTTTACAAACTAAAATTTTAGCTTCACCTGTTTAAAATATACGATAGGTTGGTATAGGTGATCAAGGTAAAATGACGTTTGAATGCTTTGTCAATAAAAATTGACATTATTTTAATTATTGTCGAAGTCTTCACCTAAAAAATATATATTTGACTCTGATCGAAATGAAATACTCTTTGGACGAGAGACTACAGATTGTTATGCTATTTTACAAGTGCCAAGAAAATGCAAGAGAAGCAAGAAGAAGATTTATTGCAAATTTTCATAGAAATATATCCATCAATACAATTCTAAGGATAAAAAACCTATTTGAGGAAAATAAAACTTTACATGATAGTAAAAGAAATTCAATAAAAAATAATTATTAAATAATAAAATAAAACTACTAATAACATAAGTTTTCAATGTGACCGCCGTTTTTCCCGAAACAACATCGATAACCCCTTTGTAGCCTTTCTAAACTTGCTGTTACAATATGATTTTCCTGGTTAAGGCGGTTTATTTCATCGACAATTTTTCCCATGATCTCTTGAATATTTTCGTTTCGTTGTCTGTATACGACGTTCTTCAAATGGCCCCAAAGAAATGTATCCAAAACTGAGAGGTCGGGGCTATTGGGCGGCCAAGCATATGTTCCATTTCGCCTTATCCATTCGTTATGGCGCCGATTTAAAAATTGAACCACATCATGCACGGCATGAGGAGGCGCCCCATCATGTTGCCAAATTAAATTCTGATATTCTGCCAATGGTAAGTCTTCCAAAAAATTTTCAATTTCGTTTTCTAAAAACTCATAATATCTGTGCCCATTTAAAGTCCCGTTAAAAAATATTGGTCCCAAAATTTTATTGTTTTTTATCCCACACCAAACATGAATAGAATTCCTCCCTTGAAATTTAATAGTCTGGAACTTTTTTGGATTTTCAACGGCCCAGTGGTGACTATTATGTCTGTTGAATACTCCCGATGTTGTGAAAGTAGCTTCGTCGGTCCACACAATATTTTTGAATAAATCAGGGTCTTCGTTTTCTTGCCGAATTACCATTTGAGAAACAAGTTGGAAGCGAAGTTCTTTTTGTGCCGGTGTTAGGTGCTGAAGTGGAAGGATACGAAAAGGCCTAAAATTATGAATTTTCAGAGTCCTGTGAACAGTCCCTCGGGTAACTCTTCTGCGCCTTACACCGCCACCGTACTGAACTTTCCGAACTGCATCCGAAATAGATTTGGTTGGATTAACTTGAAAATAATTTATAATGGCCTGGTCTCGATTTCTTCTTCTTTGTATATTTCTTTTTCTATCATGTAAAGTTTTATTTTCCTCAAATAAGTTTTTTATCCTTAGAATTGTATTGATGGATATATTTCTATGAAAATTTGCAATAAATCTTCTTCTTGCTTCTCTTGCATTTTCTTGGCACTTGTAAAATAGCATAACAATCTGTAGTCTCTCGTCCAAAGAGTATTTCATTTCGATCAGAGTCAAATATATATTTTTTAGGTGAAGACTTCGACAATAATTAAAATAATGTCAATTTTTATTGACAAAGCATTCAAACGTCATTTTACCTTGATCACCTATACCAACCTATCGTATATTTTAAACAGGTGAAGCTAAAATTTTAGTTTGTAAAACATTAAAATGTAATATAAACAGCTATCGCAAAATCGAATCTTTTAATCAGAACGGACATAAAAAAAATCACTCTTGCCAAAAATCGTATAAAAAACGATACATTCCATTTAAAAAACACCTGATGCATAGCGTAACTCTTTTGTTTCTGGTTCAAATATTTTTTCGATGATATTTTTGGATTCTACAAGAAAAAATACATCGATTGGCTATTTTGAATTTCGAGAATTGATAGATTTTAGTTTTCAGGTGGATAGAGATTTAAATGAAGATTTCAACAAAGCAATAGCATTTAAAGGGCCCCCTAAGACGATACAGAACGAATTATTGGACTGCATGATTAGTGTTTACCATGAAGAAGTGACTAAATAAATTAAAAAAGCGAATTATGTAGCGGTAATTGCCGACGAAACTACCGATGTCGCCAACGAATTTCAATTAGTCATTATTTTACGATACATTGTCTCCAGTAAGCCAGTAGAAAGATTTTGGATATTTGTAAATCCTCCAGGATACAATGCCGTTTCAATAGCAAATTGCATTTTAAATGAAATTGACCCTTTGTGTAAAACCTAGAAAAAGGCAAAAAGTCAATTTAAAAATATGCACTTCATTTGAAAAACCTTTTATATTTGGACTACGATAATATTGTATTGTTTCCAAAGTGAGTATGCTGAACCTGAAATGTATTTAAAGAGTTAAAACGGATAGTTTTATTGTTGGCGTGCGCATGACGTAGTATACCTAGATGTTGACATGCAAATCAAGATACAAACTTTGAACCTCATTGATGTTTAACTGATGAAAACAAATAGTAAGTTATATCTATTTTCCTGCCCGTCTAAACTCTAATTAACATTAATACCATCAGGAGCGTGCGGTGAAATTTTAAGAAAATGAAGCAATTTTTAGAAACTTACCTATTACAAAGGTGTAATTCGATTCTTCGATCATTTTTTGCAAATTCGTCAATGACGTCATCATAAAAACGTCGATGCTCCGACATATTATGGAGAAGTTTATTTTCAATGGACAACAGCGATGTATGCGAAAGTCTCTCCTGCCCCGCTGAATTTCTCACGAAATTTGTTATACGTTAAAGTGTTGAAAAATTGCGTTCTACTGATGAACTTGTGGCAGGTATTGTCAATACTAATTCACACAATTTCGACACTTCGGTGTAGGCATCTTCCAGCTCCTTGTCTTTTAAAAATTGCATTAGTTTCTTAGCGTTATTTTTTGCGCTAATGTCATCAGTTTCGTAAATCACTTTTAGTTCAGATCGTACTAACACTCGGTCAAAGAACTGGCCATAATGAAGAAGAAGAGATTTAAACGCATCTTGCAGAGCTCGAGGAATTTAAAATCATTTAAACCGTTAAATCTATAGTTTATTTGTTGCTGAATTTGATCGATTATTTCATAAAAGAGGCGTCTGTATAATGTTTGAACATCTCCCACCTTGTCTGTCCGAAGACGCTTGGCGTGTGGCTTTATATTTAACGTCATCAGTTTCTTCCAAAATAGGTCAAAGTCATCTCTTTTTTAGCTTAACATGGACTTAAAATCATCCACTTTTTTTATGCAAAAAGCAATATCATTTGTTTTAGTTTGTAATATATTAAAAACATTGTCCGAGAGTGGAAATATTTCTGAAAATATGTTCAACATATAATTAAAATTAAAATCTCGTTTCAAACAGTCCAAAAACCCCCTCGAACTATTTATTGCTTCTGAGTCCCACGTTTCATTATTTTCTATTATATTCTCAAAAAGTTCAATCAGTGATTCAGGATTTTCGATACTGTTAATACAAGTCTTCTATTATAGTTTCATCTAGTAGGAGCTACGTTGGGCAATCATTGGTGGACAATAGAGTCCAAAGCTTGTGTACGTTTTGTTGACTTGGAAAAAAAAGCAGCCATGCCACTTAAAGTAAGGAAAAATACTTTACACTCTTTAATGCAATTGATGGAGTGGGATAAAACTAAATTTAATTTGTGAGCAAAACAATGGACAAACACAGCACTTGGGAAAGTTTCTCGAACTTTAGCTTGCAGACCCCCTAATTGTCGTGCCATCACTGTAGCTCCATCATAGCTTCGAGCAACTAATTTTTTCTCTCCATTAATTTCTTTAGTAACGTTATAAACTACGGTCTATAACGCATCTGCTGTACGATTTTCGGACACATTCTTAAAACCTAAAAATCGCTCTTGAATACTTCCGTCGTTTTAACGCAGCTAATTACTATAGATAATTGGCTAAAATTAGTGATATCAGTTGTTTCGTTCAGAACAATAGCAATGAACCGCGCCTCGCCAATCTCCTGCTTAACTCTTTTTAGAATAATGGTTGCGACAGCGGAAATTAATTCATTCTGGATTCGATTCGACGTTCCGCGAAAAACACTAGACTGCTCTAAATGATTTTTTAAGGAATCATCATATTTAGCCATTAAACTAAGTAAATCTTAAAAATTTCCTCTATTTGAAGAAACCCTTGTTTAGTCGTGACCACTAAATCCCAATTCGTGCTGTCCGAGAAAACAAACAATCGATAAGTCTTCTTAATATTTGCCTATTTTTATCGACTAGTTCATTGTGTTGGCGGTGACTAATTTCCAACTGTTTATTAATGGCGTGTTCAATTCTGGTTTTGCCGAAGAATTTTCTTTTATGACGGCCTGCAAATGCGCTTTGGACATAATGTGTCTTTTTACAGCTTTATGGAAATTGTTTAAATCGGAAAAACCAGTTTTATTCCAGAGACCTTTTTCATTTTCAAAAAGTAAACATGGCCAACAAAATAATTTACTTATATTTTCACACCCTGTTAGCCATTTAAATTGTTCGTATTGTTTTTCTGGATAAAAATGTTTATTACAGTTTTTCGTTTTTGTGGTTAAAGTTTTGGCCTTCCGGAAATTATTTGAAGCTTATCAGCGAAGTTTAATGTTGAAAATCCCTTTATTATTAAGATACCCACCATACATTCACACACACTCTTCTCACTAAATTCTCTAACATTTTCAACGTTATTACCGACAGCCGAAGTTGACGGTATTTGCAAATCCACGTCCGTATTATTGTCTTCCATATCGTACCATGCACGACGCGACGTACGTATTACACAACACACGGATAGCCGTTCAAACAAAGAACCTACTCCAACGATAGCTTCCGCCCCCACTTAAAGCACGCGACTGAAATGCAAAAATTGCAAACAGCTGGTGGAAAGTTCAATAACCTCTGGCTCGATTCACAGGAAATCAAGCATACAGGACTTGGCTGTTCCAAATTTGAAAATACACAAGGTTCTATTCGATTTCTATTGTGGCTCGGTCGTAGTCAAGGCCGCATTTATTAGTGGCTTGATAATTAAGATAATATTTTAGCACTTTTAATATAACTAATTTAATGGTTTCCTATTTCAAAAATTACATTTTAGAAGATATTTTGAAATTTTTTTTGGGGAAGCACTGCTTCCCTTGCTTCCATGGACTGCACGCCCCTAGAAAACAAATAATAAGTTATAGAAGACTCGCATTTTCAATATTCTATTTTCCTACCCGTCTAAACTCTAATTATTATTAATACCATAGTCTCATCAGATGAAGACCTGCCAAAAGAATTTTTGAAAGCTGCAAGTCAGGCAAATTTAAAGGTACTACCGGAAAAATCAAAAGACCGATATGAAAAGCAGTATGAACATTTTAATAATTGGTGCAATGCAAAAAACTGTTGGAAAATTCCTTTGTTCAATAAATATTTTGTCTATTGTTTATTTTTAAAGCGTGCGAAAAGACACTTTCCCTCACTCGACTGATTACCCGATTCCGCTTCGCGTCGTCCGGGTAACGGCAATCGGGTGCGGGAAAGTGGCTCTTGTCGCACTTTTTATTCTATTGCCAACTTGTATACCATTTACACTTATGCAATCAGACATAAAGTTGAGTATTGCTCATAGGGAGCCAACCTCTCCTTCAATCCCTAACTCTTTGACTCTGTACAAAGAGATATTGTCATCCAGGGGCCCTTCTTTCCGTTTCTAACGAGTCTGACCCCATCTATTGCACCATGGCTTCCTCTAGTTGGTCGATAGTCTCATACGTGTCTCTAAATTCGTCCTGGTCTTTATTTTCAGGTATCACTAGATTTTGCTCTAAGTACCTGCTGACTCGGGCAACTCTGCTCGAACATATCCCAAAGATGTTTTGTTGGGAAGACTCTTAGGAGACTTAGGACCCACAAGATGTTTTGGATGCAGATCACCCTTGGCCTCCGCCTGACCCCCAGATGGTTCTGCACCGGTGTGTTCTCTTTCCTTGTGTCTGGAAACATTCATATCTTTATTAACTCTGGTTTCACTTAAATTCAAGGACGCCATCTGGGTTGTCACGGGCACAACCTCGTTTCCTTGATCCTCTCTTCCTACATCAATGGTATAATCTGTGTTACCTAGGAGCCCTGATGATGATCAGACTCGGTCGAAACGTTGTATTTAGCTTTTGGTCAAATTCCGGGTGAGTATTGTGGTTTTTATAATTTTCTCCCTTCTCCTGGCTTGTCCTATATGTTTTTAGGATCCTGCGGGTTTTAGGCAGATCCCTTGGGATGTTCTCAATGTATTCTCTTCGAGAAACCGAATGGCCTTCGTAAACTTCGGGCTTTTCCACTATTATCCTATATTTATCTCGGAATCTTGGTTTGTCCTATAAACCTTCCAGGAACTCCGGTGTGTGGATATCCTTTATCTGGGACTACTCTCCCCTTTTCTGGTAAGAAATCCAATCTATGGAACTTTTACGGGCGTCATTTATTTGAATCTGTCAAAAAAAATTTCCCCGTAATTTCATTTTTAAATATGGTAGGTACGTTTTATTGAGGTAATTAAGGTAACTTCTAAACTGCTTAACATTTTTAGATACGGGTTTCAAAGTTTCTTGTAACTTGTAAATATTTTTGCAGCTGTCCAAAAAACGTCTAGTATTCCTAACTTTTTTTAAATGAGATTTTTACAGAGAAATGTATAGCATATATGTCCGTAACCGGATGTATCTGACTAGCGGACGTTTGTTAATCAAAAATAGCTATCAATGTTATGATAATAGTAAAATACGATCGAAATTAAGTGTCTAGGACTAAGCACCTAAGGTCACGCACATGATTAATACACGCACTCAGAGTCCACTAGGACAACATGACATATTACTTGTTGTGTTGTGAACCAAAAATACATTAACATTATTTCCAGCACCGAAAGTTAGGGATCAACAATTTATAGCTTTATCATTGACCACAAAATTATTTATTTATCTGTGTATATTATTTTTATTTTGGTCAAATTTTTAAAGATATATGATTTTATAAAAATGTAGAAAATTTTAGGGTGCTACTGTACTATTGGGCAGTTCATTATTACATACTTTTTTGTAGGCCGAGTTGGGTGACCTCAATTTCCCTATTGATCTTGATTATGGCTTATTAAGAAAGAAAAGGGATTCACCTTCAGCCACTAAGGAAAAATTAAAACTGTTAAGGAAAGACGTAAAAAGTGAAGTAAGGAAACTAAAACAACAATTAAAAGACGAAAAAGTAAGATACATCAAAGAAAAAATTAGAAACAAAATAGATTTGAAGAAACAAAATCATACTGATGGTTTTAGATTGAGTAGAAAACACAAAAACAACATTCAAGTGGTTCCGAAAAACGAAGTTGTTGAACGTTTTAAAAATTCCACGATAAACGAAATCCTTGCAAGTGCCGATAGTAAAGAAAATGCAATATCCAGACACTTTGAAGATAACAGGGTGAAACGATCTTTGATGAGTAACGATATTAATCATATTTTTGGTCAATATAAGCCACTCACAAGCGGCATCAAGGCTTGGAAACCTGCTGATATTCTTAATTTGCACAAAAACTATTTTACCACTTTGCCGATTTACAGTTGGGTTCAGGATCAAAATATAAAAAATGCGATGTTAAGAAATAAATACCTCAGTCCGTTTGGAATAAGAAAAAGACGAAATATTGAGGATAATTTGATAAATTTACACGAAAATGAAATACCAGATAGGAAACATTTCAATAAAACTAAAATGTATGGAAGAAAGCGGTTACATGAAAAAGACGTTATAAAAGAAAAAGGCACACATTTAATACCTAAGGGTTATTATAATTTAGAAACTACAACTAATACTGTCGACGCTAAACCGACAGATATACCTGTAAAAAATGATCAGAAAGAAAAGATGGAAGTTACAGACAAAATTCTTCCTAACGAGAAATTAAGTTATTTGGAGAGAATTTTAGGAAAGAAGAAAGTTAAGCCTTTTGAAAATTTTTTTGAAGACATTAAAGAAAAATTTGACATTATGAATAAGAGCATAAAAGATTTGTTTACGAATTTGTTTTAATAATAATTATTGTATCTTTTTACAAAATAAAACGTTAAAGGAACTGTGGTCTTTTGTGTTTTATTTCATTCATCATTATCATCCAAAGTAATGCGTTTTGATATTTTCGCGTATAAATGTATAAAATTAAAAAAGAAACAATAATAAAAGGTTTAAG
Source organism: Kuschelorhynchus macadamiae (assembly GCA_030620095.1). NCBI lineage: Eukaryota > Metazoa > Arthropoda > Insecta > Coleoptera > Curculionidae > Kuschelorhynchus > Kuschelorhynchus macadamiae. The sequence goes on from JAUTXW010001028.1 coordinate 1,656,787, forward strand.
CAATAATTTTGTTTTGCCCCACCTGGTACATAGACTTCCCGAGTCTGTTAGTGTCTCCATTGTCTTCAGACAATTATTACAGCCTATACCCCTGAAGATGCCTCGTGCTATCACAAGAGCAACGTAGAAAATTAATTCAAATTTATATCGGTTTTAAAACGTCTTTGTTCACCATCATCAGAAACCAATACAAATAGACTAAAATGCTGATATTTTAGTATGATCATCATATTTTAAAAAAGTATATTATTACTCTATTAGAACTTTGGGCTGCTTAACTAAATAGCTTAATAAATATATTTAAGGATAAAGTAAACATTATATAAAAACAAATTGCAATTGTTCTGCTTTAATACGTATTTGAATTAACTTTCTAATTTTAAATAAAACTACAACATTTAGGGACATTACAGGACATATACATTTTGAGGAAACCACAAAAAAGCTAAAATTTGGACTTTGGTGGCTACATAATAACTCTTTGATTTGCAATCCATTTATTTGGAAGCATTTTATTTACACTTTTGTGATATTTTAATAAAGAAAACGATAATTTATTTGTTCTAAACGCCCCAACCCACACATTAAAATATTATTATTATTTAACAAACTTCAATATAAATCTATAAGAATATGTTTGGGACTTATGAAATCTTCCCCCACCGAGGCAATACTAGTCGAGGCACTCGAACCACCACTGCACCTGAGAAGAGATTACTTAGCCCATAAATTTGTTTTAAAACTCCATATAAAAAAACATCCTCTTTTAACAAAAATTTATATAGTATTCCTATATAATCTTTTTGAAGCCTTATAAAGTTTTCTTTACTGCTTTTTTATATTTTTGTTTGTTAAATGACTCTTAAGATCACTAAGAAAAACTATTATAAAATCGTAAGTTCGACTCGGCTAGCTGATGTTTTACAGCAACTTAATAACATAATTTTAATGTAAAATACTCCGGCTAATTGAACTTAGCAAACGTTGGAAAAGTTCTTTTATAATTTGGCTATGGGCGCCAGAGCTGTAGGAGCTTGGAGAAGAAAGATATACAGATCCAAAATAAAGGAAGAGAGCAACTTAAAATAATTAGATTTAGATATTTAATAAAAAATAAAGATAAAATATATGCTAATGTGACCTAAATTAAATAAATGAAAAACAAAATCACGTAACTACCAATTTATTTTTCCTTGGACTGTGTTTTTTTTTGAATACTGTTTTCAATTTTTACAATATAAGTACCTGACATACGTCAGTTTATAAATTTCCACATATATAGATTAATAACAATTTAGAAGTGGAAGTGAAATTAAATTTCTCTTACAATTGAAATGATTAAATTTTATATTTTGGAAAAGATTTGGTTATTTATTTTTTCTCAATATATGCACAAAAATCAATTAATTATTAAATTAAGGTTAGAAAGTACATTTTCTCATAAAATTAAGTTAAAATATTCAAACGATTCAATTTAACAAAGATAATAAATTACGATTTAAGTCAGCAAGGATAAGAAAATCATATAGATCTAAAGAAATTAAATGGGTTAAATAAATTTAGTTGGTAATTAGACTTTTTTAATATTTTTTAAGCAGCTGATCGTTTATCAGTATGATTGAATTTTATTTATGTGAAGTTCTTTGTGAACAAACAAACAATGAAACTCAATTATGTGTTCGGTTGTTGATTATCAATTAGTTAGGCAGCTGATCTTTTATCAGTTTGATTTAATTTAATTAGTAGATAATATGAAGTTCTTTTCGAACAAACAAACAATGAAACTCAATTTTATGACCGGCTGATTTTTGACCTTATGCAAAATTTCTAAAATGACAACATGACTCTAGATAATTCTAGATACTTTTAAGTAAATTTCTTAGGTAGAAAAAATTTAATCATAAATAGTCAAGTTATTATAAATTCAAATTAAGATAGAATAAGAGAAGTTTTAATTCAAAAAGTCCAATTTGATATTAGAGGAAAATTACAATAGAAAAGAAAATCAAAATTTCAGTTCCATAATCCCAATAAATTTACCATGAAATAAAATGCCACAATCTTAAATTTAAATTAGTGAAATATCAATGGTATTACTCACTAGTATGATACCTTGATTTAATATACACTCACATAATTTATAAGAAAGAAAAATTTTATACCTAATTAGGATAGATGTAAATGTCCAAAAATCTTTAATAAAGTAATATTTTAGTACAGATAATAATTTTTACAAGTAAATATACCATTGCCACTTAGCCAATATTTATACACAGTGTAAGTATTAATTTATACCTACATTAAATTTGATATATTCAGATCAAGAAGATATGTTTAAATTTTACGTAAATCGAGACGAAAATTTTTACATATATATTTTTTTACAATAATTTATAATTTAAACCATTTATATATTTTTTAAAGATAATTATTAATTAATAAAAAGAAGAAATTGAAGACTGAAGAGAGGTTTCGGTATGTAGCTTTCAAATAAGCATTAAGTAATCCCTAATGAATTAATGCATGGCCACTGCATCAATCCAAAGAAGCGAAAATAAGAAAATTATAAATCACTTATCTTTTCAACATATGTCCGAGAGTATATCCTTACTATGGCGTCATTCCTTGTAGACTACCCAAGTCCAAAACAGGAACAATGACACCCTGGAACTGGCCACACAGCACTTGTCCAGAAAAATGACCACACGGTACTAAAAAAGGACTTCTTCCTCCAGGAATTGAGAAGATTTACCACAAAACAGTTACCATTAAATTCTTCATTCTTCATTTTATTGATTATTTACTTTTAATATCCATTTTCCAATTAATAATTAAAACAATTGAAAGTGGTAGGGAAAAAATTGTAGAGAAGAGGGAAAATGTTAAAAGAAAAAAAAAACCTGAAACAAAATGGCGAAATGAGTCAAGATGCTCATAATGCACAAAAATGTAATTTTTCTTGCCAGAAACCACTCAAAATTAACTTAGCAGATGTTATGGCTTAAGAAAGCAGTAATCCATTACTGAATTGAGATTTTATTGGATTTAATCCAGCATCTAGGCTGACTAAGTTAAAATATTAACTAAATTCCAACTAACTTATCTCATGTTTGCTTTCAACAATAGAAATTTTGCAAAAGAGGCTCGAAACGACTGACCCACTCGGTTTTATGGAATCGGACTACATAAATACAGTACAGGGTGTCCGGATTTGGTTGCAAAAGCAGGGTATCTCGCTTATTTTTAAAGATAGAACCTTGTGGTTTTCACGAACCTGAGATAATTTTTTGTGAAACTCATGAAGCCGTAAACAAAATTTTCATAGCTTTCTTCGTTTATGAGATACAGGGCGAAATAGAAAATTTTGCATTTTGGGACCCCCCTCGTATCTCGGTTATTCTTTAACTTAACGCAAAGGGAAAAATTGGTACTTATGCAGTTTTTTACGTTGGATCCAGTGGCGTAGTCACATTTTTCATTTGAGTTGTTATTTTTTAGATATGACCCAAAGTTGTGTTTTTTTAAATAGGACACCCTGTATATTTGTCCAGAAATTGATTTGTCCTTTTAAATGCTTCTCAAAAATATATAATTGTATGGGTCTATTTTAATAAACAACAACAAAAATCCTAATTTGTATAATTATCATCCCAAATTTTGCAGTAGGCCATGCGAAACGATGCCGTTTTCTTTTGTTTTCTTGGAAGCAAATGACATTTCCCAATTTTGTACGCGTATATAAAATATAGCGCTAGTTTTTTGTATTTATTTATTGTGTAAAAATATATTTGTATTATTATGGAAGAAAACCAAACTTTCGAACATTATGAAAAGTACGATATGTTAGCTTGTTTTATATTAAGTAATGAAAATGTTGAAGCGGCTTTTGAGATATATTTTAACAGGTAAATAGTTAATTTTTAAGTATGTTGAAATACTATTGCTTAATTTTTATTTAGATATCCAGACAGAAGGCAACCTAATATATCCACTTTTTATCGGATAAAAACGAATTTACTTAATCACGGATCAATTATCAAACCTCGTACGAAAACATATAATAAAGAAAATCGGGAGGCTGAGGAAATTACGGTTTTGGCTAATGCAGAAGCTTATCCTACAAACTCTTGTAGGGTCAGTGAAAAGATCATAGGGATTCCAAAAACTATAGTTCAAGAAATTCTAAAAAAGCACAAACACCACCCATACAAATTTAGGCTCGTGCAGCACTTACAGCCAGGGGATGCAGAGCGTCGGGTAGTCTTCTGCAATTGGTTTCGAGAAAGATGCGATATGGTTAGAGATTTTGAAAGGAAGGTTATATGGTCAAACGAAGCACATTTCAGTAATTCTGGTATACTCAATACGCACATTAGTAGATACTAGTCCCAGGAAAATCAACACCAAATATTTCCCAGAAGACAGCAGGGCAGGTTTGTGTCCTGCTTCATATTAGGAACACATATAAAATTTTATATATTTGAGGGAAATCTAACAGCCAATCGCTATATAGAAATTTTAGAGGCAGCTATACCTGAATTACTTGACGATGTTCCTCTAGCGGAAATTAACGAAATTTATTTTCAACAGATGGACCTATAAGGTGGCCCCCTAGGTCCCCAGATTTGTCGATTTTAGATTTCTTTCTATGGGGATACCTGGAAAATAGAATTTACAAAGACCACTAGGATAATGTCCAAGATTTAGGAAATGCAATAATAGAAAATTTTCGCTATTTACAAAATCATACCGTTATTTTGCTTAATTCCCTAAAACGAATACGAAAATTGTGCGAAGCATGCATAGAACAAAATGGAAATCAGTTTGAACAGTTCTTTTAATTTCAATTTGGTGACTGTAGTTCTTATACGACAGTTGATTTTTGCTGAAAGGCTTGTTACATAATAATTTATTACTGTTTTGTTCTTCATCAATCAATACATATTTTGATAAATAGATTTAATTACATATTTATTTTGATTTATTGTTAGGATGTAGATGTTGTTAACAACTTTAAATAAAAAGCAGCACTGTTTTGCATCGCCTACTGCAAAATTCGGGATGATAATTATAAAAATTTGGATTTTTGTTGTTGTTTATTAAAATAGATCCATACTATTATATATTTTTGAGAAGCTTTTAAAAGGACAAATCAATTTCTGGACAAATATACAGGGTGTCCCATTAAAAAAAACACAACTTTGGGTCATATCTAAAAAATAACAACTCAAATGAAAAATATGATTACGCCACTGGATCCAGCATAAAAAACTGCATAAGCAGCAATTTTTCTCTTTGAGTTAAGTTAAAGGATAACCGAGATACGAGGGAGGTCCCAAAATGCAAAATTTTCTATTTCGCCCTGTATCTCATAAACGAAGAAGGCTATGAAAATTTTGTTTACGGCTTCATGAGTTTCACAAAAAATTAGCTCAGTTTCGTGAAAACCGCAAGGTTCTATCTTTAAAAATAAGCGAGATACCCTGCTTTTGCAACCAAATCCGGACACCCTGTACATCCGTATGTCTCACCAAAACATGGCGCCAATTCAGAATCTATTTTTGGCAGTTAAGATTTTTAATAATGAAAAACCCAATTAATAGTTAATATTTGATCAATCTAAAACTCAGGAAATTTTCTCAATACAACTATCTATGTGATACACCTAATAAAGAATCAATTAGGGACCATTTTATAATAATATTCATGAAATTGAAAAGCATATGTATAAATTTTATTTTAAATGTGGAGGACGAAATCTGAATCTAGAAATTTCCTTCGAACTTGTTTTACAAAGCGAGAATTTGCGATCTGTTGATTCGGGATCGATATAATAACTTCGGTGCCATGCGTACGGTACTTAATAGTCCAAGCAATTGTTAATCCAGTAAAATTGTGATTTGATGCTATTAATTAGAAAATTGTTAATATTATTTAGTTTAAATTGAATTTTGAACCAAACATTGTAACGAACGGAAAAGTTTGTTACAGCCTATTGGGCAAAAAAGAATTCACCACCTTTAGCTAGAGCTTACATGGAATATCATAACCTTGATTTTCAAAACAATAGTGATTCATATCCCACAAGTATTTATCATCTTGATTATAATATATTATTTACGCAGCCTGAAATTAATATTCCTCATTATCCTGAAAATACTATATTAATAAAACAGATATTCAAAGAATACCTAGCAAATATGTACCGCAATTTCCTTGTCATATACACAGATGGATCCAAGAGGGAGAACCAACTTAGTGCGGCATTTTTTTGTCCACAAAAAACCTACCAACAGTCCTTTACCCTAAATAAAAATTTAAGTATTTTCTCGGCTGAAGCAGCACCAATTTGCCATGCCTTAAAATGGGCAATTAAGACTCGACATCAAAATATACTTATATGCTCCGATTCGCAGTCTGTTCTTAATAAACTAAAATACTTTCATTTAAATAAAAATCAATATCCGAATACCTTTATTACCAACATCATGAAAATATTAAACGCTGCAAATAATATTGAAATAAATTTTTTGTGGACTAAAGCACACTCAGGGATTACAGGAAATGAAGTTGTGGACAACATCGCCAAAAAACAATTACATAGTTATTATGAACCCACTTTAATAATATCAGATTATTTCCCCATTATTAGGGAAAAGATGCACAATACATGGATCGAAAAATGGACCATATATGGACATCAAAGTAATACTTTCTATTTCAAAATTCATCCACAAATCCCTAAAATACATTGGTATTATAATTTTAAGTCTTCAAGAAAAATTATAGCTAATATAAGCCGTATTAAACTTAATCATGGAAGATTTCCTAGTCATCTCCATAAAATTGGAGTTTATGATAACCCCTTATGTGCATGTGGAGAATATGGTGACATGAATCATATACCATTCGGCTGCAGGTTAACCAAAGAAGAGTCCACCAATCTAATTAGAAAATTCTTAACATATAAAATCGCATTACCAATGTGGCTGCCAGAGATTTTAAGTTGCAATAAATTAGAAGTTTTCAGTGCAATTTTTGATTTTCTAAGTGAAATTAAACTTGGTATTTAAAGGTAATCAATTTAGTAGTACGAACAAAATAACATTATAATATCCTAACACTTACCTTAAATCTGAATTCCCTTTTTAGTGGCTTTCTTGTTTGTGAATAAAAAATCGCCTTGACGGGCCACTGGGCGTGAAGCGTGTGCCTCCGTCTTTTAAGTGTTTAGGTGTAAATAATAATTTTAAGTTTGGAGAAAAATATGATAATAATAACGATACTTGTAATGATAATAACTTCGGTGTCGTTGACAAACTCAAGCATCACAGGCTTTAAGGATGGTTTTATTGACGAACCTGGGCTAACCTAACACTAACAAGACAGATCTACCTAACAATATAGGTGTTGTTAAAGAAATCCTTGCGTTTCGAAATTTTGATTGCGCTCTACGGCCCGTTTTCTTTACAGCAATCCTAACCTAATCAAAATAAACAAACTATTTGAAAATTCTGCTTACAACATGGCAACTCTGTCCACATATGTCAACGTTGCCAGGCCGTTACTGATTTTCTTATATATATATATATATATAATATATATATATATATATATATATATATATATATATATATATATATATATATATATATATATATATATATATATATATATATATATATATATATATATATATATATATATATATATATATATATATATGTATTTTCATTCCGGGTGTACATCCGTTCACTACTGTCGTTCTGAAAAGAACAGTTTTGCTGACGTTTCGCCAAAATCACATTTGGCATTTTCAAAGCTTTCTTTCTCGCGTCCGAAGAGAGATTGAAGTGTTGGTGACTGCGACGCTTCCTTTTATACCCCCACTCGGGGCCGAAGGTTATATCTGCGCAGGCGTTGGTCGTTATTTATGTTTTCCGGATGGTGCTGTTGTTGTTGCGCTAATTGCGCTTGAGTTTTTGCGATTTTAGATTTGTCGATTATTGTCTTCCATACTGTTGGTAGTTTTAATGATTCGTCCCTTTTATTCAAATCACCTTGTTTTTCAATTTCTATGGCTTCTCGGATTATTCTGGTCTTATAATGTTCTATATTGGCAATCTCCCTACACCCATCGAAATTTATTTTATGGCCGGTTTCCTGATGATGTAGGAATAAAGCTGAGGTTGTTTGTTTATTTCTGATGCTGAGTTTATGCTCTTCCACTCTTGTTGTTCGTTGTTCGGGAAACCTGTGCATTAATAGCTTTCTCTATGGTGCGATTTGTGTAGCCATTTTTCTTTAAAGCACTAGATACTACCTTAAGTTCGTTTTGTCTCGTCTGTGTTTCAGTTAGTCGCACGGATCTAGAAATGTCCGTTATGTAGTTTTGTGACCAAAACATCTAAAAATGGTAGTTTGTTGTTTTCCTCTAGGTCTAGAGTAAATTGTATTCTGGGGTGGATTGAATTTACGTGAGTCAGAAATATTTCGAGCTCTGTATGTCCATGTTGCCATATAATAAATATGTCATCCACATAACGAATCCATAATTTGGGTTTTAAACTTGCTTTCTCAAGAGCTTCTTTCTCGAAGTATATCATAAATAAATTCGCGACTACTGGTGATAGCGAGGACCCCATTGGAGCACCATCCATTTGTTTATACATTTGCCCGTTGAAAGAAAAATAAGTATTTTTGAGGCAATGCTCCGAGAGTTCTATTATATGTGCCTGGAAATCCTCGTTCATAGCAATCTTGTCCAATGCTTCGTCGATTGGAATACTGGGATATAACGATTTGACATCTAGGCGTGCTATGATATCGTTTTTTTCAAGGACGATATCTCGTATAATTCGAGTGAAATGCTCCGAGTTTTTTACAAATGAATCAGCTTTTTCTACAGTTGGTTGCATGATTTCAGAAAGGTATTTCTCCAGTTTTTGTAGCGGCGAATTAACAGCACTAACAATAGGTCTGATAGGCGCCCCTGGTTTGTGTATTTTTGGTAAACCATAGAGTTTAGGACATCTGCTCGACTTTTCCCGTGGTATGATTTTTTGTTGAATTTCGGGGTTTATTGGTGAATCACCAGTAGTCGCGAATTTATTTATGATATACTTCGAGAAAGAAGCTCTTGAGAAAGCAAGTTTAAAACCCAAATTATGGATTCGTTATGTGGATGACATATTTATTATATGGCAACATGGTCATGCAGAGTTCGAAATATTTCTGACTCACGTAAATTCAATCCACCCCAGACTACAATTTACTCTAGACCTAGAGGAAAACAACAAACTACCATTTTTAGATGTTTTGGTCACAAAACTACATAACGGACATTTCGAATACACCGTGTATAGAAAACCAACACATACAGACAGATATTTAAATGCAAAATCACATCATCACCCAGCACAAATTCAAGCTGTGGCAAATACTCTAATATCTAGATCCGTGTGACTAACTGAAACACAGACGAGACAAAATGAACTTAAGGTAGTATCTAGTGCTTTAAAGAAAAATGGCTACACAAATCGCACCATAGAGAAAGCTATTAATGCACAGGTTTCCCGAACAACGAACAACAAAAAATATGAGCCGGGAAAGCAACGAGTAGTCTTACCATATGTAAAAGACAGAATCGGAAAAATTCTGAGGAAACACAACATACAAACAATACACAAGCCACAAACAACTATAGGTAAACTACTCGGAAACCCAAAAGATAAAATCAAATTGGAAAACCACGGAGTGTACAGCATTCCGTGCCAGGACTGTGAAAAGTTGTACGTAGGGCAAACTAACAGGCGAATATCAGCAAGAGTGGAAGAGCATAAACTCAGCATCAGAAATAAACAAACAACCTCAGCTTTATTCCTACATCATCAGGAAACCGGCCATAAAATAAATTTCGATGGGTGTAGGGAGATTGCCAATATAGACCATTATAAGACCAGAATAATCCGAGAAGCCATAGAAATTGAAAAACAAGGTGATTTGAATAAAAGGGACGAATCATTAAAACTACCAACAGTATGGAAGACAATAATCGACAATTCTAAAATCGCAAAAACTCAAGCGCATTAGCGCAACAACAACAGCACCATCCGGAAAACATAAATAACGACCAACGCTTGCGCAGATATAACCTTCGGTCCCGAGTGGGGGTATAAAAGGAAGCGTCGCAGTCACCAACACTTCAGTCTCTATTCGGACGCGAGAAAGAAAGCTTTGAAAATGCCAAATGTGATTTTGGCGAAACGTCAGCAAAACTGTTCTTTTCAGAACGACAGTAGTGAACGGATGTACACCCGGAATGAAAATACATTGTATTTTTCCATCCGTGAAGGAGTAAAAATCAACATATCTATATATATATATATATATATATATATATATATGTATATATCTATATACAGTGTGTCCCAGATTCGCTTCTCTATATAGGGATCTCGGATCCTATTATACCTACAGCAAAGGTTAAATGGGGAATGTTTTAGAGGAAACTTATTGCATTCGATATCTGGCTTCAGATTTACGATCGATCAATAAGTTTGGAAAATATCGGCGAGAAACCGAAAATGGCGGATTTCGTTTTTCGACAGTATATCCAGAACTGTAAATTTGACAGCTATCAAAATGTGACCTTATTGGGACACATTTTTAAGACAAATAAGATGGCGTATACGCCTCAACTTTCATTTTTCTTATGACCGCCATATTGGATTTTTCGATTTTTGGAAAGAGCCTAAAATTTCCAGTCTAGTGATATCTCACAAGTGCATTAAAGATTTTAATGTATTATTGTATCCACTTCTAGGTTTTTCGAAGGCACCATGGTTAATTAAATTAACTACGATTTTCCTGAATTGGTTTTTATGAGGCTGCCGTCGTTCGGGGTACATCTCCAAATACCTTGCTGAGGTAATGTCGGCGTTTCTGTATGATTGAATGTACAGAGCTAACATGTCAACCTTTTTTTCATTTGAATACGGAATGCCGGCCATTTTCTATAGGTTTTGACAATTTATGTTTAAGATTTATGATTTGGATTGGATAAAAGCGTACCTACTACTAATTAAAACACAGCTTTGATACTTTCTGAATTTGAATCTAAACTGAATGTTATTTAGTTCTCGTTTATGTATCTATAAACAAGAATTTAGTCAGCCGGCAAGCGCTGTTGCCAAAGTAAATTTTATGTGTGAGTAATATCTTTTTTATATAGATGGGTTGCTACGAGGAAAAACTCGTTAATTGAACAATTGAAACACATTTGGTAAACTGTAATATTTTTATTAAGTCCTTCTTTTTACAATAACGTTGCAGGTGGTTTACAACTAACAACAATCAAGTCCGATGACTAAGACTTATTACTTAATTTATTACATAACAACGTGAACAGCCCTTAACTACTAAAGGTACTCAGCATCTACGAACGTGTTTCTTGTTTCACAGCATTCGAAACACTGTTACTGGTAATGAATGTATAAATACAAAAATGTCTATATCTACTCGATTTCGAATATCATCTCCAAAAAACGTTATTATACAAGTTTTCGGCAAAACAAATTCAATTTTATTTTATTTACAACCACGTATTTATCCGGATGAAAAGTGGCATTTACCTGGGTTGATAGTGATCACTGGCCACGCCACTGGATTCAACTTAAAAAGTTCTAAAAGGATTCGTTTTTATCATCTTGATACGTTGTCAGACAACTGAAATGCAAAGGGTACCTGAAAATGCAATATTTTCAATATCGCCCCGTAGCTTGTTTGGCTATGACTATTTGACGCATTTTGCCGAAAAAAAGTGCAAACGATTTTACAGATGATATTCAAAACTTAAAACTAAACTGTCATCGAATCAACAACAATATCTACATTATAATGTATTGAAACGCGCGATCGCGAATACCATTTTCATGATTATAACAATACAACATTGATTATTTCAATAACAATCTTGTTAGGAAATTATCACTACTTTTTTGTTAATAATACGATTTACTTTACTCAAGCAGAAGCCTTTCAAGTTACAGTATATCCCATACAGGGTTTTGTGCATACCTTTTTATTTGTTATTAATTTATCCTTTTGTGTTTTCCTCTGTTCTCCATAACGCAATTTTTAGCGTTATCGGCCCATATGCGATGAACTGCAACTTTAGAAAAATGGTCGTTCTTTAAAAATACTACCGTTTAAGCCCGGTTATATTTTTAAATAGAACCTAGGGAGTGAGTACTAACAATTATAGAACTAGAATAAGAAATTACAGTTAATTAGTATTAAGTATGTGTGTCGTTGTCTCTAGAATATTCTGTAGTGTTCCTAAATGTAGGGATTCCAAAAGACTTGTAACAGTATTGGAGAACCACAGTATTTTCTGTATCATCATATAATTATAGTATTTAAGAAATATGTAAAATTACGGTGGGAAAGGTATAAGTAAAAATCATTTTAAAAGGTAGAGGTACAAGAATCACATAACAAAAAGTCACAAGATAACTGTTTTTATAAAAAAAAAAATAGGGATATTGAATATTTTAAACAATGCAACACATCGAAAAATTGATTTATGAAAGTTTGCAACTATATCAGACTAATATTCCTCAAAAAATTCCAGAAAAAGGTATTTCTTAACTAACGAGAAAAATTGTTTCTTTAATTAAATAGCTTCATTAAATATGTAAGCAATTTTTTTGAGCGGTCAATTAAGAAACTTTTTTTAGTATTTTATCAGGTCTATCTATTTTATATTAATGGATAACTTAATAGTTTTTTCGTGTCACATTCCCTAAAAAACTTTCTGTTCTATTGGGCTTGTACCTTCACTTTTTAATAAATAAATTATTAAATATTATTGCACTCGTATCTTTTTCACTTCTAATGTTGCTAGGTAGGGTTTTATGGTTTCTCCAAATTAGAAGAAACAACACATATTTCAGCAGGTCTTTTCATTTTCGGATATCCTGCTTTCTATGTCGAGGGAAGGGACCCGAAATTTCATTATAGGTAGTGCTACGTAGACAGAAAAAGAGGGGTTATAGGATAGAAATATGTATGAAAAGTTGTATTTTAGATAGTCAAACACAATATGAATATAATAAAAATTGCTGTTACGAGTTCGAATGTGATATTTACCTGACAGGTAGGACCACACTATCATGCGTAGTAAAATACACAAAAAAAATGCTTAAGTAGGGTCCTACTCCAGTAACAATAGAAGTTTGTTAGGGCAAATGTCCTACCATTTTAACTTCAACAAAAAAATAAGAAAATATAAAAATGGGTTATTAGATATATGTATATTAACTCGTGTCTGATATAACATGCATTATTTTTTAAATGATAGCTTATGCTATTATAAAGATAATAAAAATCAAGGTAGGACAAGAATCTTACTGTTTTGATTTTTTAAACTAACGAAACATTAGAACTTTTGTCCTACTTTAATTTTGGTTATAGTTGTGATAACCTGTTTTTATTTAAAAAATATATTTTTTGACTAGTAGGACTCTTATCCTACCATTTTTTATTGTTACTGAAGTAGAGCTCCACCTAAATTTGTCTTATAGTTAGCATCGTTCTAACTGACACGTAGATGTCATATATTCAGAATCTTAACAGGAAATAATATGAGTTAGTACTATTTTGTTGGTCTACCTAAAAAGCACTTCTTCATATCTATTTCGTCTGTGTATCGTATGACACCCCTTTTCTTATCGTTGTTTGGATTATTATGGAAAATGGCCCTCGATTAACTTTTGTACAATTTTTAAATGTATAATTATTCGTAATTAATCATGGGTGCAATCCAATCCAAGTTTTATCAATAAAGGATATCAAACTTAAAATCATTTATATTTCTTAAACGACTTTGTATACGTACTAAAAACTTCCTAATTCCTTTTATAATTTTAAATACTATGAACATAACAATTTCCAAAAACCAACTTAAATTTCGAGGAACCCGAAATTTCATTATAGGTGGAGCAACGACAACCGAAACCGGCGGGTTATAAGAATAAAATATGTATAAAAAATTGCATTTTAGATAAGCAAATAAAATTGATATAATGAAAATTGCTGTTACGAGTACAAATATGATATTTACCGGACAGGTAGGACGACATTATCATGGGTTATAAAATATATACAAAACATATTTGGATAGAGTCCTACTTCAGTAACAATAAAAGTTCGGTAGGACAAATATCCTAGCTATAACAAACAAATTAAGAAAACAAAACAACGCGTAACATGGCGTATGTTCTAAAGATAATAAAAATCAAGGTAGGACAAGAATCCTACTGTTTTGAGCTTTTGAGTTATCAAAACAGTACAATTCTTGTCCTACCTTAGTTTTTATTATAGTTCATCATTCATATCGCTTATCATTAAAAAAATATATCTGTTAACCCATTTTTATGTAAAAAATGTATTGTTTGCAAAGTTTAGACAATAGGACTATTGTTTTATCAAGTTTTCATTGTTGTCGAAATAACATTTTACCTAAATATACATTATTTTTTATGTATCTTATTGTTAGTGTCGTCCAACTGAGAGATGAATATCGTATATTAAGATTCGTAATAGGTAACAGCAATTTGGGTTAGTACTGTTTTGTTCGTTTACCTAAAAAGCAATTTTTCATGTCTATTTCGTTTGTGTATCTTATAACCCTCCCTTTTCCTGTCGTCGTTGTTTGGAAAATAGCCTTTGATTAACTTTTGCATGTTATGCATTTTTTAAATGAATAATTACTCAAATTTTCTCATGGGTGCAAACCAATACTAGTTTTATAGATATAGGATATTAAAGTTAAAAATTAACATTTGTTATATAGTTTTTTAGTGGTATAAAAAAAGTTTACAAGATAAGTTGTAAAAAGAGATCACTTTCATGCAGCCATATTTTAGTGGACTCATGAAATGAATTTGGAGGAGCTAATATATTTTTGTGATTTCCCGTTGAACTGTCATCAACTATTATGCCAACTTAAAACAACTTTTGCTGATCTGGGGAATGGTTACTAAAGTTCAAATATGTGTAAGTTGGGGTCAGTTCCGCAACCATTTTAGGGGTTTTTATTTTGACGTTGCTAGTAAATCCTAACGAACATCCTAAATTTAAGTCATGGGATTTTTAGGGGGTGAATTATAGTTTTTTTTTGCAATTATCTAAAGTATCAAAATTTTCAATAGTTCTTTCCAAAAAAGGTACAGATTTTTACTTCTCTTGTAAAAAGGAAAGATAATTGTCAGTGGTGGCTCGTGAGGTTTGACTTCAGAGGGGCGCACTAGAGCAAGATTATAAAAATTGGTATATTATTATAAATATAAGCTCACGAGAACTCACTAGCTCACCTACCTTAAAATCTGTTTCAATCTTGAAAAGGACAGGAGCAAGAATATTTTTATAATGTAAGTTAGTCACTTCGTTAGGTACTGTCTACGAAGGTAAAAAAAGCATACACAAATATAACATAAGCTTTAAAATTAAAATCTGTTCCAAATTGAGCTTCAAAACCTTCAAAGGGCAGGCATATTATTATTTTTTATAGTCAATAAAAGTCATTTCACTAGTAACTGTCTTACTGTCTAAGAAGGCAAAGGTAAAAAACATATACATCTTTAATGGAAATACATTTTTCCATAATTTTCTCCTCAAAATTGTTAATTCCGTGCACTAACTTTTTGAGAGAGTCTTTAAAACTAGGAGGTCAATTTCATTTTACTCATGCTTCCTCATTTTTTCAGGAATGTGGTGTAAATCGTTTTTTTCCTCTCCTTGCCCAGTTAAGGTTCATTCTAGAGTCGGCTTTATAAAGCAGCACACATGGGAAACAGTACAATACGTTTTTTATTTCACATCCACATATCCAGTAATTTTTTTTATAAGTCTCTTTCGAAAACCGGCGGAAAAAGACCTGCTTTCGGCCTTTCGTTCACAAACTTGTGTTAAATTTAGATCAGGCAAAGGCCTGCCAAACTCTTTAATTTTTAACTTATCCCCTAATGAGTCGATATTTTTGTAAAAGATTGTGTACAGCATTCATATTGATACATCTTTAATTATTATAGTTAGACATACAGAGTTTATAAAATAAAAAAACTATCGACTAGAAACCAAACGCACTCTCGATATCGGATTTTCATAAGACGCGACCGACAGTCATGCGCCGTTTAACGTCCAAAGCATATCCATCCATGCCGGAAAGGCACGAACCGAACGATATATTCAGGTCACTTCGTATGCTGTTCTTCGTGATGCCGATGTTTGACAATTCTCACGAGTCAATGAGGTCGGGTAATTAGAGATAGGAACTGATGTCTTTTGAGGTAAATTTTTTTTAAAAATTTTTCCCTTTTTTCTGTATTAGGGTGCTTTTTAGGACATGGCTAGATCTTTAAAATAAAAATCCCTAAAAAGATAACTTGGTTGCAATTTTTTCGAAGTCATTTCCCGTAACGTACAGATATTTGTGAGATCCTCAAACGAATGGCACATAGACCTGATAAACAAAAAAAAAATGGTGGTCTGAAGGTTGGCAGTTGTCGTAAATGTATGAACTTTTTCATTTTAATACCCACTAGTTCAGAAACTATTTAATAACTTAGGATAAGATTATACCCATAAGAAATTTGGATCAGGGCCTAAAAAACGACAATATATCAAAAATTTAGAAAAAATTTTCGAAAGCTTTTTTTCCATAATAAAAGTGCGGGGTCCTTTTGTGGGTTGTCGTGTGTTGGAATAAATTGCACGAGCATATTGTTTTATATCTTGGCAGATAGATTTTGAAGGTAGTTCCCTAATAATATCACACTAGTCTCATGGACAGTATTCCACGAGTACCAAAATTTTTATTCGGCTTCTTCGATTTTGGAATTAGTATATTCTCGAGATCTTCGGTTTACTAATTATTTTTGTTTTGTTTTCAGTTTATCAATAATATTAATTATTCCCTTACTAAAATGTGATTCACATACAGTATATGAAGGGGTATATAAATACGTTACACATAATATACCAGCTACGAAGATATTAGCTATTATTAACGTATGATTTTTAAGTACTTAATTATGATATATCACACACCTGGTTAGGTTAAACCTACGCATTGCTTTTAATTTCTTTGTCATAAGATAACGAAGGGTGCAACAAGGCCTTTCGTTTTGCAACAATGTTCTGATTTATTTAGGTAGTACTAGTAAAAAATATCTTTAACTGATGAAGGATATTTCTTGATAATATCTGTTTACGAAAGTAATTGATGTATCGCTAAACGAAGGGCCTGTTGCAATTTTTTTTTGAAGAAAATTTAGGAACATTCTAATTTTTGTGGTGTTCTAAAGCTGTAGGATATAATGAGGAAAACGGCCCAGAATTAAGTTATTCTAAACTGCTGGAACTTCGAAGTACACCAAGAAAATTTTTACTGTAAATATTCAATATGAAATATTTTCAATACGGATAAAGATTTTGAGTTGTGGTTTTTGGCTTTAGTTTGATCAATATCCATAGTATGCAGCCCGATAAACCTAGCCTCAAGACACCATCGCAACCGTCTTGTACAGGGGGTTATATAAGATCCTGTCATTTTTTTTAAAGTTTGTTCGACCAGAATTCTTACTATGGATATTTTTCTCTTTATGTAACCAACATCATCTAGAGCTAGGTACGAAAAAACAAACCCTTAAATTTTCCAAAATAAATATTGTATACAGGGTTCATCAAAAACTAAGAGGTGGACGTTAAATAGTGATTTGTTGGGTTTAGTTTTTTTTATCAATCTTGAATTCGATGTTGCTTCTAATGCCAGTTTTAGTAATAATTGACATTTTTACCGAAATAGTTTTTTTACAATTGAAATTCGCTCTAGTTCGCAGATATTTTAATAAAAAACTGAAAAATCGCCTTTTATCGTTGATATAATTCTTTTTTTCCCAATAAAATACAGTTTCATATATTATTTTTGTTTATACAGACTTACTTAAACTATTTACACATCATTTCGCATTAACTGAGAATATGTCCCAATGATATAGTCGGTAACAAAGGTGTGGAATAATACTACATTGTTAAAATTTAGAATCGGGAGAGTTTTCGGTGAACCCTGTATACAATATTCATGGTGGAATACTTAAGGGTGCCAACCCTGTTCATAATCTGACTGAGCAGATCATTTAAAAAAAAATCATTTTTTTTTAAAGTCGTTTTATACCTTTTCATTGATTTTACTATTGACTTAGGAAATTACCGTTTATTAGCAGAAAATTCATAAGTCCACCGTTAGGCTGGCGTTCACGAACCATGTCCGTGTGACACCCTTTGGAATCATCCAATCATCATAAGTCACTTGATACATACAGTGTGTCCAAGATAAGGATGCACAGCGCGGGGATCTCAGAAACGGTAAGAGATGTAGTGTCGGTTAAATTAGACAAAATTTGCGTATTTTGATGTCCAACAAAATCCCGTTTTACAAATTTGAAAATTCTAAGCCGTTCCGGAAATATGCGAAAAAAACTGAAATATTGCGATTTCGTTTTAATTTTCTTTTGAAGCTATTTGAAAAGATATGAAAAACGGAAAACACTTTTTCATTCTCACTTTTTAAGCTATACAAGGTGACGTTAACAAATTTTCATAAGAACGTTTCATTTCGATGGAACCACCATCAACTTGATTTTTCTTATAGGACGGAAAAAAAGTACACCCACTATTAGATTGCGCTTTTCATTGCGAATTCAACGATATACTACACAATATGGTTGCTTATGTTTTTATCCAGAAAAATGGCTTTTTAATACATTTCTAGAATTTTATAATAGTAGGCCATGAAATACTAACGATAAAAGGAAAAAAAACAGTTGACAAGTTCGAATGAATGTATTTATTTATTTAACAAATATTCAAACAAGTAAATGTTTGTATTGTTATTGTTGTTGTCGTTTTTTAATTTATTTTGTTCTACAATGGATGGAGGTAATTTTACAAACGAAGAAAAATGTGATATGCTATTGTGTAGAAGCCGAGCGCATGTATTCTAACTAATACCCAGAGCGGAGACAACCTGACAAGTGTATTTTTCGGCGTTTGCTATTTAATCTAAACGAATATGGATCATTTAAAAAGCCTTTATTATCCCGACAAAAACCTTCCAATGAAGAAAACCAATACGACGTTCTACAATCTGCTATTAAAAACCCACAAACTTCCACCAGAGAAATTGAACACCAGACGGGGGTAGCTAGATCTACAGCTCAATTTATTTTAAGGAAAAATTAATTTAAGCCTTACAAATTCCGAATATGTCAAGGATTAAAACCGGGTGACGATGAACGACGTAGACATTTTTATGAGTGGTATACCAGGATGTGTGAAGACAGTCTTAATTTTCCTTATAAAGTGATTTGGTCTGATGAAAGCATAGTAACCAATAACGGTATTTTTAACAGGCGCAATACCCACTATTGGTCACAACGAAATCCACGTGTAAATAGACCATCCAGACATCAAGATCGCTTTGGATTTAATATTTGGTGTGGGATTTTTGGTAGCAAGATTATAGGCCTTATTTTCTTTCACAATTCATTAACTTTCGAGCGGTACCTTGAGATCTTGAGGCACGATTTAGAAGATGCATTAGATAATTTACCGTTAGGCGCTGTACACGCCTGTTGGTTCCAACAAGATGGTGCTCCAGCTCATAACTCCATAGAAGTTCCCCAATATTTAGCTGAATGGTTTGAAGGAAAGTACATTGGGACTTACAGTGAAACACCTTGGCCTCCAAGGTCCCTGGACTTAACTCCCTTGGACTTTTTCTTGTTTGGCTACATACAAAATGAGGTATTTAAGGAATGTTTTGACAACGAGGAACAATTATATCAATCAGTACGAGCAGCATTTAATAAATTACTCCTGAAATGTTAAGTCATAGTCATAGTCAGGAGTCTACCGTGAGACGGGCATACTTCTGTTTAGAAAACGGAGGTAATTTGTTTGAACATTTGTTATATTTAGTAAATAAATAAATACATTCATTCGAACTTGTCAATTGTTTTTTCTTCCTTTTATCGTTAGGATTTCATTCCCTACTATAATAAAATGCTAGAAATGTATTAAAAAATCATTTTTCTGGATAAAAACATAAGTAATCATATTGTGCTGTACATCGTTGAATTCGAAATGAAAAACGCAATCTAATACTGGGTGTACTTTTTTTTCGTCCCATAAGAAAAATCAAAGTTGATGGTGGTTCCATTGAAACGAAACGTTGTAATAAAAATTTGTTAACGTCACTTTGTACAGTTTAAAAATTAAGAATGAAAAAGTGTTTTCCGTTTTTTCATATCTTTTTAAATAGCTTCAAAAAAAAAAATTAAACCAAAATCGCAATATTTCGGTTTTTCTCGGATATTTCCGGAACGGCTTGGAATTTTTAAATTTGTAAAACGGGATTTTGTTGGGCATTAAAATACGCAACTTTTGTCTAATTTAACCGACACTATATCTTTTACCGTTTCCGAGATCCAAATGCTGTGCATCCTTATCTTGGACACACTGTATAGTAACTATTTTTGAAAATTCACCTTTAAATTAAGATAATCATAGAAACCCTACTTCCGATTACGAAGGTTTCATATACACAACTCGTTACTTATTTCTGAAATGGTTTCATTTATATACAGGTT